>OY757265.1:3477115-4077115 GCA_963584085.1 Pyrausta aurata | reverse complement strand
ACGGGAAGAGGACTAATATTTGTAGTAGCTATTATGACAAAGCCCTTTGTACATGGCGTTGCCTCACAATAAATAATTAGGGTCGTTTTTTGACACGTGTTTTTTTTACAATACGATGCCCCAGGAAAGGAATATTTTTTACTGTCTCGTGCGTGATCTACATACTCATTTGATATGGAAAATTATTGCAACATTAAAAAAAAATATTTTCATAACCTTTCCCATTCATGATATAAGTTACTGCAAAAAATGGTAGGTACCTGCGCCCTTTCCGCCGACACTGTATTGGTATACATGCAAGGTATACAGAAGATGGCTGTCCTTCCCCTCCTCCCGCTGCCCCCGCGTCGCCAGAGCCGCATCCAGGTAGAACGCTGCTTTCTCGGAGCTGTGCACGCGCAGCTCTGATTGGTTCTGAAGGTGCGTACCGAAGAGCGGGTCGTCGCGTAGGTACACCCCTGGTGATTGCTCTGTGTCTGTTGGCAAAAGTTGTGGTAAGTGAGATTATTGACTAGGAATAAACCTGCAAAATAGTAGCAGTAAGGTATAAATTTGTTAATCGAACACAATATTTGAAGACCACGATTAAAACTTTGAGACGAGATTTTATCTGATAGTAGACGTTTCAAGTGAGACCATAAGATAACGGTTTCAACCTGAGGTTGAATAATACCTCAGATTACTATACTTACTTAGTCTTATAGTAGGTATAGTTTCAAATGACATCTATTGGCAGTTACTAGGCAGACTTGATCCATCTTAGGCTACATTGTCACTGCTTATGCTGTTACTAGGTCTACTGAGTGTATGTTCTTACCATTCTGATAAGGCGCTAGCAAGTCTCTGATCTGGTTGGTGTTAGTGCATAGCTCGACGGCAGACACCCTCACGGAGAACCTGGTGCCACATTTGTGCCTTTGCTCCGCGATGCCTCGGAACAGCCACGAGATGGCGCACGGAATAGCGCCAAGCGAAGCCGTGGAGTCCGGTCGCCCCAACATTGTGTAGGATTTACCTGGTGAAATTAAATTGAAATAATTAAATATAACATATACTACGATACGATGCAACAAAATTTGAAAACAGTAAATAAATTGTTGAAGACAAAATTTACGTGATTAGTTTATTAGTTTATTAGTACCATTACGGGGCATTAAGGAGCAGAAAACATTTCCATGTAGTATAAAAAAGGGTTTTAAAATGCCTCACTTCTAAACCTGAAAAGAAATAGGCACCATAACGCCCCAAAAACATTTAACTAGTCCTAACTTCAGAAATCATGAGTCCTTATACCCAAGCACCAAGATATTTACGCTAAATATCTAAGAAAACAAAGGTCACAATTATAAGTAAAATTAGGTACCTTTGACATAAATGTCTAGAGAAATTACGATGAAAAGTAAAATTTCAATGTAAATCAGAGCAAAAAGAGATCAGTTTCAAAGTGATTTTATACGGAACCCGCAAAGTCTTCGCATTGGAGAAATTAAAACACCTCGAGTTAGTTTCCCGCTAAGGATCCGGTAATAATTAAAACTTGGTTCGAATTATTCAGTTGCTTGGTTCAACCACGACGCGATGATACTGCGTACATAGCTAAAGCTAAGCAACGCGATAAAACACGATTAAGGACTCCACTGAATACAAAAGAGTCTGGATAGATTAGGCAAAGGTTAAAAATATTGTTAAAATTTAGGGTCATAACAATGACGTAGTGTTGACAAAATCAGTCGGTAAAGAATGAAATGCTTTTGATTACTTACTTTAAAATATAAAATTAATTTCTTAACTCGTTAAATTATTCGTTGAATTATTCTCAAAGATGTTTCGGTAATCTATTTATGGTATGTGGCACGAGATTGATAATATATTGAAGGTATGATGTATGGTCGCTATTTTCGTGTAAATGTGATGAAGGATATTTATTGGACATCTATAAAAAATTACATTACTTAACAATAGGCTGTAAAATATAATGTTCGCTTTCAGTGGACGCCTATCAAACAAAGATGTTTCACTAAGCTCGGTTTTAGTGGGATTTCGGACGCGTTCCAAAGTTTCATCCGAGAGGCTTTCATTCAATTTGCATTTTAACTCATAATCCCGAAGTCTCGGTAGGAGTATACTGTCGGTTGAGATAAGTAGAAATATATTTTTATTTATTGAGTGTCATTTTGTATCTCGGAAACCAATACCTACAACGTTAACTTCGCTACGAATAAGTACAAGGCAAACATTTAAACTAGAACTCTGTATTTTTTTATAAGTCTTAATTTTATGTTTTGCACATTTTTGAGTCCTAGAAATATAAAGCATAAAATGAAGGCATTATGAAAAAAAATCACAAATATTATGATTTATTAAGGATACGTACGACGTAGCTCTAACGTAAGTTAAAAGGATATTTGATGCAGCAAGAAATCAGAAAATTTAAATTGTCTACGCCCGCTGCTGGTCTCTAGTCTATCAGATTGACAAGACATTTTGTAAAATTCAATATGTATCAGTAACCATTTCATCAGGAAACAAATGTTTTAGATTCTACACTGCAGTAGGTAGGTATACACTAGGCTTAAACGTAAGCCCATCACGCCACTAGACGCGTCAACCAAATCCCAGGATCAATGCTGTCATAGATAGGTGGCGCTAGCGTCGCTGCAGCATACAAAGTTATTAATAGCTTACAAATCGATCTGGCTTAAACTATCTCTCCGCAGGCAATTTCAGACTGAACGAGGACTCGATTTACGTGAGAATCTTCAGCGGTGAGAGGTCCTTGGTTCGATTCTCAATCGAGTTAATTTTAATTATATTTGATATTGTATATTAAGTCTACATTTTGTTCCAACAGAGATCTAGATTTGCATGTTTAGTAACAGTTAGAAAATATTTCTGTCCCAAGGCGCAAACACATGTGAAATTGCATTTCAGTATTCAAGGTAACTGCATTGTTTAATCTCAAGACAAAATTTTAAGAGCTTCTTATACTAAGTTATTTGAAAGTTGGCCCATAAGTGAACGATATCGTAGCTTCAGAAAATCAGACGACGATAAAGCTTCAAATTAATGTAGGAACTCATTCCTACCACTTTAAAACTCTGTATTAATATTATAAACACGTGTTATCATAGCTAAAAGTTGCATATGCAAATGAAAACTAAGTCCGGTGTTTACGGAACCTCTCACCTCTATTTATCAAAGTTTCAATTAAGAGCTCCCACTCTCGACTCTTTCCCATTTCGATGCAAATTCCCGGCGGGCGAAGTTTCTCCATATTTTATAGTGGCTGCTAAGTAGTGGCCCGACTCCTGTTTGCCGGAGGTTATCGAGATTTTCATTAGCGCGTCTGGATAACTCATTAAGACAAGATCATCTTTTATTATGCATCTTTGAGAGTTTTTATTGTCCTTCCGCGATTTTGATAACTACTTTGATCATGCGTCGAGGAGTCTTTGATTCTATTTCTAGTTTATGAAGTCTTCGGGGGCTGTTAAAATAGTTTTAGGACAAATGTGTACTTTGAAATGTAGGCCAGTAGATCATACTCAACGAGGTCAGGATTGTGATAAAATAATGAAGTCACTATTTTGTAAATAGAAACTGATGAAATACTCTTGGTTTGTACACTTCTGCGAGTAAATTATGATATCATAGATATCATTCTGACAGAAACATAGGTAACTAAGTTTTAACTTACATCTTGAAATCCTTGAATCGGAAATGGAGCGCGCGAGTGTAAAATTTCAGTAAGTAACCTTCAATGGCAAAGAGTGATTTTCATCATAAAATACATACTCGTAAGTATTTATATTTACCAAGCAACTATTGATATTTAACTTGGTAAATACAGGGGAACTTTGCAAGTTGGTGACGAATTTTTGAAGTGAATGAGAGCATCAATATGAACAATACGTTGGTTGAGACCTCTCTTGCTTGAACTTCAACATTTAATTATATGAATAGGTGAAGAGACTTACCAAGTCCTGCGTGTCCAAAGCAGAAGAGGCAACCGTCCGTCCCGTTGATAACTGCGTGGATCACATCTGTCAGCGCGCTCGAACATATCTCCGTCTGAAACAAAATTGCGTTTTTAGTGACGTTGAGAAGACGTTATTCAAATGTAAAAAAAGGAAGTAACATGACACATTTAAATGAAAAATAAAAGATGCAGCAGATCCGGATAAAAATAATATAAATAGCACCTGTAGCAATAGTAGTAGCAATTTCCAATCAAAATGTATGTTTTGTCAAATACCTACTGGCATTGATTGCTGAGTGACAAGTTCAGTTGTTGCAGGATTAGGTTAAAAATACTGTTCCTTATAGATATGACTGACATCTGACTAAATAATAAAGTACAACCACTCATTAAATTACTAAGCATCCTTTATTAATTATACAGTTAGATATAGAAGGCTTTCCCCTCACGAAATCTTACGGAATAATTCAGTGTAATCCTGCGCTTACAGGTGTTTGCGGAGGTCGCCTCGCCCCCATTAGTAGAAATAGCAAGATTGTACTTGGCTGCTTTTGCTAGCCAACCGGGCCAACTGGTCGGGAGAGTAATAATGTTTAGTTCATTTTTTCTGCTTTGAGAACTTTGTAATTTGCACGAGTTACTTTTATTAATGATAAAATATACGCCAGACAACACACACCAATAGTCATGGTTTCGAAAAAATGTTTTTTTTCCTTGTGTTACGAATACCAGACAATTATAAAGAGGTCGTCTCCCATCAAACTTAAATATATAGAAATGTCCGTTATCAAATACTCGTGCACATCACATAAACATTTTGCCCCTTGCGGGATTTGAACCCGCGACCGCCGGCTAGGGCGCTTACCACTACACCAAACGCGTACGCTTTATTGAACCGCGTTACATATAGTCATTATTTTATCACGAGTTAGTATTGCATACGCAGTAATCATACTCCCTTTGAGCTAGTTATAATACTGATAAATATGTTAAGTAATGTTGATGCCAAAAGTACTGTAAATAAATCAATAGCCGAAAATAGTTACCTAAGGTTTTATTGGTTGGCTTTATTCCTTTTTGGTAGTACAAAAATTTAACGTTATATTCTAGAACATTAATAACTTACACTTTGAGTTATCGCAATAAGTTAGTATTTATCTAAGGCAGTCAGGTTGGTACCTACCTTAGCAAATTTTCCTACAATAACACTTTAAAATCCCACACAATTAATTTAAATACTGCAGTGAGATATTTGGAGGAAATTCAGTGTAATCCGGCACTTAGGGTGTTCCAGGCCAGCCCTGTTTTCTTTCGCGAAGATAATTAAACGGACTTAGAGCAGGCGCTGAGATTACATCCAGTAAGGTGACCAAGTGTAAGTATTTCACGGGAATATTCAAAATACGGAGGTTTAAAACGATAATCAAGTAAAGATACATTTTGAGTTGATAGTTATTTGTGTAAGATCGTCGATAACCTAGTTGTTTTTTTTAACCTTTTTAGGATGAATAAAAATAGAATAAAAAACAATTTACTTCAAGAGATTAGTTCATTTCACATGATCATTGTAGCATTTTAAATTCACACTCATTTGCACGATACACAAATATTTTGACAGAAAACTCAAGAGCATACATTTGAAATGTAAAATATATTGAATGTCCTATGCAATTTGCAGCATGGTCACCTCAGTCCGAGGCTCCGTTTACTCGGCAGGTGAATACTGAAAATGTTTTGAATGAAAATTTTAATGACCTCTCCCCCTAATTGAAAACGCTTAGCCGAAAGGGCGCACTTCATCAATTCCATCATCACGCTTCTAATTTTTTGATTGTTTTAATTACTGCCTACGGATGCTTACGGGTTTCGGTTTATTGTTCAGTAAATATTTTTTGAAGTTTTAATGTGATAAGTTTTCTATCATAGGGCATTTCATCTATTTAATTAAATAAGAATTAAAGAAAAAAATAACTCTTTGACCCTAGTAGGTCTTGTAAGATACAAGTCTTCAACTATACAAAAATTAATTATTACCATAAATAAATAAATCGTGCACCTAGATATCTAATCGCAGAATTAATGAGAGCATCAATACTGGTCTCTTTGCAGATATTTCCAACTGGATGGCTTTTAGCTGTATATGAGAAGGATTGTGGAGCTCCTTTGGGACTTAATATTAATCTATACGAGTATGACTGCTTGATTAATTCCTATTCAGAGCCCAGAGGGTAGTATGGTATCTAACTTGAATGATACATATCTTTGCTTCATTTAAGATTTGATGTCAATGCACGCCCAAGCATAGAAATAACGAGTGTAGTAGATTAATAAAATGTTATAGATGTGTTTCTACACAAATTTAAGAAATGTGTGTTCATAATATTAATTAATAAGAGGATGCGAGAGGGAATCCACCAGTGTGAAAGGAACGAGGAAAACCACTACACTCAAGAGAGTAATTTAGATTAGGCAAGAGCCTAATTTAGGGATTTTTTTATTTTTGCAGTAGGTAAACAAAGTTTGTGGAATCTATATATTCAAGCTACCGATTTCCGAAACTCATGTTATCTTACACTACTACCTTTTTATTCGGCGTATCGAATTTCTAAACGTTTCAAGTAAAAACCACGGCAGAACAAGCTCACTGGTACATTTTGCGACGACCCATCTACCTGACGAGGGCTATCAGATCGGACGCGTTTTCACGCGGAAAGATACGACTGACCGAAATTCTGACTAGTTTTACTAACGTTAGCGAAATTTCACGAAGGTAAAAAAAACTAGAGCATCCTCTAAAAAGCGTTTGATATCCACTGATTAATATCCTTTATGAATAAATACGCCAATGTTTTTATCAACAACCATTTTACCATGTAATAAAACCATAGCCGGTGGGTCAAACACTTTTTATTTGTCATAATATGTGAAAGATTCAGTGATAATTTGTTTAATTTAGTGAAATAAAAATTCATAACAAAAGGATTTGATCTAATCAATCCTTTCGCTTTTACATTACATACCTAGTCATATAGCGACGCGATGGACGCTCTTGCTCATTCAATTAGTTTTTGTAATGCACCTGATTCGGGCACAATTAGTAAACAAAGCGGTATTTCGGCATACAATGTGGTTGATGATCGAACGATAATTCGATGAATAGTCGACCTCAAAAATGTATTCACTTGTGACAGATTCGCAACCTTAGTACCTTGATACAAGGGTCAAAATTAAACATTGTTAAAAGTGGAAACATATTTTAGTCCGACCGAGTATGCAGGATTAGCAAACCCTCCGGGTAAATTACTCTGCTATGTCTATGTATGAAAGATAATGTGCAGAGTGGGTTCATCACGTATGTATTGTAATTGCCTTTTTCAATTTCCAGAACTTAATCTGACCATAAACTCAGTAGACAAGTTTTCATGACTTAAACTCATTTGAAATGGCCGAAGATATACGTTGTCATAAAGGCTAAAATGTTGATACTGACATTTCAGAATCTTCGATATTATTTCAGACGTATTAGCTTTTTATGGTTACTCATGACTAAATACGTTGGTGAAATAATGTTTTAGTTTCAAATGAATACCCAAAATAATAATTAAAGACTCCATTTATCCCCATGCTTAGAATAGTGCACTCCCAGCATATGCAAACCACAAATCAAGATGATCCGTATCGCTTTCCGTTGTGCGTGCGCATTTGTCGCGCGCATCACCAATCCCATTAATATGCTGTAATCCCCATTATCTACTGTTCTATGGGGTAGAGAGACGAAGACAGCCAGAGCAATTTACTTCAAATAAGAAAAACTACCATAAGAATAAATGTATACTTTGATTAGATAAACTTTCATACATTTAAAGCAAAACAAGCGCACCTTCATTCTCATGTTACACCGATTCCAATCTAACGCTTTGAATATTGACTGCAGATAATTATGCTACTGTTAGAAGTAACTACTCACTACATTGTGTGGAAATAAAAATTCAATCAATGTTATGTACCTGATAATGATACCTCGAATATTTTTTAAATGGTTCTACGAGTACAAAATAAATGAATCTGAGTCTAGCTAGAATGTAGTCTAAATAAAAAAATACTTCTATTTTTACCGTCTAAAATATAACGTTATTAATCTACAAAAAAAAAATACTTAAACTCGGTCAGCACCGGTTCAAAAGTTTTGGCATCGATTTTGATATTATAGCTTAAAGTAGGTAATGATATTTATACTGTCTGCTCTCTCTGAATTGTGTCGGCATCCCAAACATTACTGATCGCCAGCTTAATTTGCGTGTATTGTAATTACACAACACACAATACGTACCGGAATAGACTGTTAAATGGGTAAGTTTATTGATGGCTGCCGCGAACACACCTCATTATTATAGCATTATAACGTGCAGTATTTTCGATATCGCCACGAGGTAATGGATCGAGATCATATAAATACTATTTTATTTGAAATATTTGGAGATACGCACATAGCTATCCATACTTTTCTGAAACAGCTTGCTTAGTGAACTAATTAATTCAAATAAAAAAATAAAAACCAGAAGCTTCATAAATAAAAGTAATCTACATTATGTCCCCTTTTGTGAGTTAATTACACGTCACAGTGTTGAATGGAGTTTGGCAGATTTGGAAATCAACAGTTCGTGAACATTGCTATAACTTACGTCTGAGTATGGTTAACTACAGATAAAACAGCAATATTCAGATATTTGATGATAAAATCTGACGTCTACTATTAACTTTAAAATAAAACTCGCTTTCGGTTGAAAATTTACACCGACCAGAAGTTTTGTTACATTATTCGATGGAGTCCTCTAATCCCACACGTGTCTCGCTGCTCGGAATTTTGATCGCACCGACTTTGCTACAATTTGCACGAAAAATGCTGAAAACCTGCGATGAACTCAAGTATGCGATACTTCGAATGATTAAAGAGATCCCTGTATTGGAATGTGTTACTGGAATTTTAGCTGATTTAAATAACGGAGGTAAGTAAAGAATGTGAAAATGAGTTAATTATACACTGTCAAAGAATTATACCAAAAGTTTATAATACTGAAAAGGAATGTAAATATTTCAAGTTTGTTTATTATGTTATTAATTGAGTATTATTTGTGATGGTTGTCTTTTAGATTTTAGGGCATTTTATAGTCTGAATGTTCCGAATCTTAAGATTTTAGTTACGCAACACAGAGCTATCTTTGCACGCATATGTTAGCAGACACTCAGAAGATTTTAAAATGCATTATAAAATCGTTTGTCGATTCCACGCGTCGTTTGACTATTCAAACATAGACCGGGAATGCTACCGGAGACATTTTTGAGTTTTGGAGCGAGATGCAGCCAGCTTGTGCCGTGGCCATGGCTGCAAGGGACAGCATTTAGCGGTACTTAACTTTTTTATATGATGTTTTTTACACAAGTGTACTGCAAGTAAGTAAGTCTTAATTTACGAGAACACAGTTACGAAGATCGTAAAAAAATTTGGAAATCAATATTTTATTTATTTAATTAATCCAGAACACAAACAGGTTACAGCCGGTGACTTACAAACATGGAAATTACACTTATATACTTAGATTTTTCGGGAGAACCTAATCTACAAAGTAAACGTGTCTATACACAGGTGTGAAAATATGGCGAAGGCCTTTAATACGGCGTGACCATAAAAATACTAGTTAGAGTTAGTTATCCTAGGCCATATCGTTCGTTTGGTCACTCACCATCAAGTGGGTTAGTGGCCAAATGTTGGCTAATATAAAGTTAATTGATTTTAATGAACGTCGATATTTCAAGAAGGTAGGTATTTCTTAAATCAAAGATTATTTAAATGTAATAAATAACCTATCATGCTGGCTATGCGATACACCTCACTTGAAATGAAGGAGCAATAGTCGTAAGCATTACCTATTTAAAAACAATCACATGAATTGGACCAAGGTCCATGTGAAAAGTTTTATGTAATAGTAGCTATTTTCTTATTTCAGTGGAACGTCGGCCGCCGGGGCCGTCGCACGGAATATCCAATGAAGCAGGCTAATTTCAGAAATGCAGGCGTATTTTGTCAAAACTATAACTCTACTTACTTCCGGAAATGCTGTGAAAACTCGCGAATAAGCAAAGGAGAGATACTGAAGGATTTTAATAAAAGTCTTGTTGTTTTTCGTTAGCTGGCTTGATGTAAATCTCAATGTACATATCATAAAGTTTTACTTTTTGCGCCAATGACGCATACGCGTAAGGAGTAATTAAATACTTTCATTAGGTATATTCAGAGTTTAGTTCAGTTTTATGGCATGTAGCTATTTCTGTCTGACCATTTTGTTACTACTACCACTTGTCATATTTGATCACTCACTACCAGTCATTCTGCGAGAAAGTAGCGTCAAAGGCCATCATTTTGGGCGCTGTGACGCCCACCCTTCTGTCTTCGGGTACGGAGGCAGCTGGGGCAGTCTCGAAAAGGTTTACTTGTTTCTAGTTCACTTGCTTTACTTTAACTATTACTACTACTACTACTTGCTCTTTGACCTGCTTGTCGTCCTGCGAGGAGGCATCGAACGTGAATATCTTGGGTGCTGCGACCCCCATTCTTCATCTATTTTCATGCGCGGAGGTTGCGGGCGCAGTGTCCCACAGGCTCATATGTTTCTAGTTCACCTGCCTTACTTCTACTACTACTACTTGCTTACTGACCTGCGGGTCATCTTGCGAGAATATGGCGTCAAACGCGAACATCTTGGGCGCTGCTACCCCCACTCTTCTGTCTTCGGGCGCGGATGCAGCTGGGGCCGTCTCGCAAAGGCTCACTTGTTTCTTGCGCTTGTCGAGAGAGAAGGTTTGGGAGCCACTGGTGAACGGGCCTTCGCCTGCCGCGCCTACTCGGAGCATTACTTTGACCTGGAACAATGAGATAACTGTCGTTAAGTTTAAATAAAAAAAAAATGACTTCAAACAGATAAGCTAAATGCTAATTAAGTATTGCATTGCTTTTGAATCCTATGATCGACTCCTTAACTTATAGTACCATACGGCATGATACCAGCTAGAATTTGTAAATTAACGTATAAAATTTTGTAAAATAAAGAAAAAGTGGCATCCCACTGCTGGGCAAAAGCCTTACCTCAAATGTGAGGTAGTATGAGTCATACTCCACCACGCGAGCTCAGTGCGGATTGGCGGAGAAGTGTTTGTTTGCAAGGCAAGCGACGAACCTTGCTGCCAGACTTTATGGAGCCGACCATAGGGCCTCTGACTAGGCTTAACGACTAATATCAACCGATATTAGCCAGGCCTAACTGCTTAACGTGCCTTCCGAAGCACGGAGATGCTCGTGATATACGCCACTTATATGGTCGGAATGGTCACCCATCCAAACACCGACCGCGCTGTAAGTTGCTAAACTTCGGTATTACTACCAAAGCGCTGCCACCACTGCACTACGAGCACCTCATAAAATTTTGAGTGATTGAAATTTAAAAACCTCCTTTTTAGCTTAAAGCCGATTAAAATTAACCACGTACTGTAGTAGTAGACTGTGACAATAACATAGTTTAATTGTTGTTTACTCCAAACCTACTACTTCGGCCCAGAATTAGTTGGCCAAATAGTTTCTGCGCGTTCACGCGTTCACTATTAGTTGTACACTTCGCCTCATAAACTAGTTTCTTGTTCACTATCCTAAAGTAAGTTAAGAAGCCAACTGTACATGTTTCGCGGATTCCGAAATTAGTTTCAAATTGAGAACACCAGCGATGTCTTGTCTTGATGTGTAAGTACAGTCAACAAGATAAGTCGTTGTAAGACTCCCCGATTTACGTCTTTCAATTTCTGACTTTGAGAATCTGGGATTAAAGTTTTGGATTACGTGGTATTTTAGTAATTCGGGCTTTATGTGATTAACTAGATACTTTATGTAAAAGTAAGATTGTGGTTTATTTACACATTAAACTACTATAAGTTCTGGGTTTGTTTATAAATAGCATTGTAGGTTTGTAATTAAAGCAAGCTAATGCTTGTTTTTCAATAAGAAATATGGTCAACTATCAACTATTTTAAGCTATCAACCCTGAATGATAGGTATAACAACGTATTTATAGTTAACTTCAATAGCCATCGGAAATGAAATGAAATTCTATAACCCATTGTGGAATATATCTAAGTACCCATTTTTTATCATTTTAAAAATACCTCTGAAAGTCTGCATCTATCAGCCTCCGCCATATCTAATGTAATTCTCTCCGTTAACATGCGATGCACGTGCTTTCACCAATACTGTATTGTCAGTCGTATACGCTACATTGTGTATACCTCGTGTATACATTCGTATACGAATCAACGGACGTGGGCGGCTTTGTTAATTGCAGTCTGAGAAATTCCATTACACAATTAGGTAATTATGTCTTGGTGATATGTGAAGTGCTCTGTGCACTGAATATTCATGTCCTTTCATCGATCATGTAGTTAGTTTCGCTTTCAGATGAATAATACGGTTGATGACTAAATCATTGCCGATTATTGTGACCGTATCGTCTATGAATAGACTGACCAAAATTGACATTGCTTTTTAAGGTAGCGTGAATTTTGCGTCTAATGTTTTTAATGCCGTCTGAATCCCCCATATTTTGGCAAATGCCAGCTCAAAGTCGGAAATCTGAAATAAATACAATTTGAATGTCGTGTTTATCGAAAAAGTTTTTGATCCGCGCATTATCACGCAACTTCAACCCCATCAAAGGCTTTGACACTGCAATTCTATCTGTACGACCACTGGAGGGGCTGTCAAAAATGCTTGCAAAATTCAATTAGGGGTGGATTTGGAGTCAATGGAGCGCTTGATTCGCTGAGCGGGATGAGCGCTAAGCCGGGGCTGACGGTCGGACGACGCCGGTGTTTGGCTTCATTTGACTAGTGCCTGACTACAGCGGTAATATTGCGACTGTCAAAGTATTGGCCGTTGATAATTAAAATCTGCGATTGGTTTTTGTTTTATTTTGAGGATGATTAGTGGTGGCGTGGCGCTAATGCCAATCGTCAATCATTGATGCACGTCTCCAGTTGTTTGCTATACGGTCGATGATACAACGCATTGGGTTTCACTAACTGTATTTTTGGCCATTAAAAAACATTTATTTTTTAATGTTTTTTGGCGAAATATTCTGAAATATTAACCTGACCCTATTGCTTGCATTAGATTCTGCGAAACTCCATAATGATAAAACGTATGACAAAAGAATAGTGTTGATCTCTGCTACTACTAGATAAACTGGCTCTTACTACTTCAACAAAGTTTGATTTCAAATCGCGTCCTAGTCGTTTTAACGTCGCATCGCACGTCAAAACTACCATCAAAGATAATGTGAGGGGTTGGCGTTATGCAAATTATTGTTGTAAATATTAATTCTGTCGCCTGATTAATGTTAGCTGCTTGTCATGAATTTCGAAAGGGGCAATATGCAATGCCATTTCCACGTTAATGTCAGGTGCTTTGTAATAGTTTAATGCCATTTACTTGTTTTAAGGTACGCGTTGGTAGATAAGATTCAAAAATCAATAGTTGAAAGGGATGAATCAGTGAACGACTTAGCTTATGGGATATAATTTTACTTACACAAATGAAAAAATAGTGGGAAATATTGTGTTATTCGTCTCCTTTTAGAAAACGATCTCATAGGCAATCCCATCGAAGTTAAATCCTTATTTTAAATCTGTTCCCCCTCATCAAGTTCAGCAGCCAGGCATTTGTCAGCGCAAAGCGATTGTAGCTGCCCACTGGGCCGGACGGCCGACTTGATGGGCAAAGCCGAAAAGCCTGACTGACGCGCCGGTGAAGATATCGGACACACTGGGCTGTACGTAGAGATATGTTGAGTCTACGACATGCCTGTGGAGGCGAGGCGTCTGCAGTTAGCAGACTGGCCAGCGAGAAACAAAACACGATGGCTGGTAGCGAAAATAATTAGACAAAAGAAAACAAATGCGTTGGCAGATGTTTCTGCAATCCTAAAAACAAGTGAATATTGTTTTAATTTATTAATTCGATCCTGTTAAAGGATTTTAAACATTGAACCACTATTATGTAGTAGATGTAGTATGGAACTGTCACCACAAGCAATTCTTGCGCCATGATTTGACGCCACTTGGTATCAACGCATACAAGTTCCAAATTCGACTTTCAAATTTCAAGGAAAAATACGTCACAATCTTGTCAACTTGTCAACGAGTCGCGACACATTTTTTGCTTGGCATAGCTTCAAGTAATAATATCTCACTGATCTTTTCTTTCGAAAAATAGTGCATATAGATAGGTATTTGTTTAAAAGCGTTCGGGGATTTCAACTATGAATAAGAACGCCTGACTATGAGCTCTGGCTACGAGAAATAGAAGATATAATTTAACTGCACGTTTTTGTGAAGAATTGACAGCACTTTTAAAGGGACTATTATTCATTAGCAGTGATTATGCGTTATATAAGTGTATGTATAATGTAGGTAACATTACACATACACTTAAATATTTTATAGATACTTCACAATGTCAAAATGGACTCATTTCATGTCATCCTATTCTCTGGCAGGCATTAGGGTAAACACCCCGAGTTGGCAGTATTTTACGCGATATTTACGGGTCGACAAACAAGGTGCTGCGTGGTGGGCCGAACTGATAAAACTGAATGTCAAAACCGATCACTTTTCCATGGGAATATTTTACGGCGTAAAGCCGGGGTCTGAGGAAGAAGAGTGTAGAAACATGACGTTACCGATGCGTAAATGAAATTAACGAAAGACTTAACGCAAATACCTACCCAACATTGTGTAATATTTATCTATCTATCTATACTATAATATTATAAAGCTGAAGAGTTTGTTTGTTTGTTTGTTTGTTTGTTTGTTTGTTTGAACGCGCTAATCTCCGAAACTACTGGTTCGAATTGAATAATTCTTTTTGTGTTGGATAGTCCAGTTATCGAGGAAGGCTATAGGCTATATAACATCACGCTACGACCAATAGGAGCAAAGATATAGTGGTAAATGTGTAAAAAACGGGAGAAAGAAGTCACTATTCCACGCGGACGAAGTCGCTGGCAAAAGCTAGTTTTGAATATTTATAAACCTAACAAGTCTCAAAGAGACCTTTGAATTACTTACATGGAACGATTGATTTATATTTATGCTCCACATAAAACTATTGATGATTTTAACCTGCAATATTCATACCAAAAAACTGAAACTGCTGTGTAATTGAAAACCTTGTACAGGATAAACCTCAATATTGATTAACAAATAATTTTACTAATTGTTCTTAACTTCAATTAAGTTCTTAGTTGAACGTATTGCTTTTGAAAAATTATTTCATATTTTCCCGCTCAGTAAAAAGCCACAGCTCTACCACCCCAGATTGATTGGCAGGCCGCGTCTTGTCCTTTTCAGCGATAAGGTGTGCATGAAAAGTGTTGTCGTTTATGCTCTTTTTCAAGTTGACAAGCGATTTGTAAGCCTATTCGACGTTTTACGACGCTCTTTCATTGGAGTCTTAAGAATTTGATCGCCTTTTTAAGGAGGCCTGTAAAGGAACAGCTGTAAAATGAGCACCTGAGTTGCCTATGGGACTGAGTAAGAAAAATTGCATTAAAAAGACTGTCCACTTTACGCTATAGGATATTAACCAGATATTAAAAATACTAAGGGCCTTTTACCGTCGACTAAAAACAATGAATAATTCAAATATGGAACGTATTTATTATTTGTTATGAAGAATGGAGAGATAACGCCAGCCAGTTTTAACTTACTAGGACATTGTGAAATAGACGGTAAAGATCAGTTTTCGCTGAAGTATAAAGCAGGTTTTACATGAGTGTTGGTTAATGTAAAGTAAAGTTAGCCTGTAAGCATCCTACTGGTGTGCAAAGGACTCACTTCAAGTATAAGATGATGCTCGTAGTGCAGTGGTGGCAGCTCTTTGGCAGTGATACCAAAGTTAAGCAACCTACGGCGCGGTCTTGTTTGGATAGGTGACCATTCCGACCATATAAGTGGCGTATACCACGACCATCTCCGTACTTCAGCAGGCACATTAAAGAGTTGATCGAAATTTAATGTATTTTATAAAGGTTTCTTTAAAAGGGAAGAAAATAACCTAATTTATTTGATTGTTAGCTGGTATTGCTGGTAACAACGATTTTTTTTTGTTTAATTGTGTTACTTAATATATTTGCAGCATTTATTTACCCTTATATACTCTCTTTGTTGAGAGTAAGTTATTCAGTTCACATCAACACCCACATACCGTTAATTCACACAATCCATGTTAGTAGGGCAACCTCCCCACAACTCGACCCCGTCAGTCCCCAAACCTATTTATAACGCAGGCTCATTCTTTCATCACGATTCTACTTAATAAATTCTTTGAAGGAAATCAGCTTAGCACCACGTTTCATTACACAGTTTCATTTTCCGCATGAACACCCAGTTTCGTAAGAAGTATCAACCCAATGCACACTAATGGAATATTTACTTTAAATTACATGTAAGTATTTAAGAACTCTTCTAATAATATGAGTTGATTTGATAAAAGTCTAACAAATTAAAATATGTAAGTAAAGTAAGCAAATAAATAAATAAGGTCCGTATTCATAAATGTATCCTAATCTTGACAGGTGTAGTGTGAGTAACAGTAGCTTAATATGACTATTAAATTAATTAAATTATAACGTAGGAATAATTAAAGAATTATGTACAGGAATTCCTCTTAAAAGCTGAATTTTATCTCTCTGCATTATGCCTTCAGAAGTCATTCTTTACGAGAATTCCTTAACTTAAATCTCATTGCTGGAACGTTTCATTACACAGTGTAATTTTATGCACGAACGCGCGCGCACCGTCATGATCGCTGCACGCCCGCGGCCCAATTCGTAGAATTTAAACCACCCCAAAACGAATTTTACCGAAAATATTCGACGAAAACCGATAATAGTCGAGGATGACTGCGCTGGAGGCAAAACCGCAAATATATGGCAGGGAAACTTATTTCCCTGCGCTGCGTTCAGCTATTCTTGAATATGGGTGAAGTTTTACCTGCCGTTAAAGTTTAATTGCATTTTGATTACCTTAACAAATAATTGGGAAGGCTTTGTTTTAGTATTTCCGTCCGATTTTTGTATTGTTTAAAGCATTTTAATTTTTAGTGTCATAGTTAAGTGACATTTGTAAAAAAGTTCCATTGTTATACATATTGTTACAAAAAAAATCTTCACATAAAATACCATTTCTAAGTCTATTTGCGAAAACACGTGACACATCATCACGCACAAGCTAAAAGACTCAAAAATAGACCAACGTTTCCTTAACACCATTATGATGCAAATTGTGACATCCATCAATAAAGTAATGTCGTCAACAGCTGAGAAGAAAGTCCCAACATTTTTGACGAAGCGACCGAAGAAATAGGTACGTCGTCATAATAATTTTACCGAAAACCTCGGCGAGATATATCCACGAGATAATTTAAATCCCTATCGCGAGGCAAATGAGTTTTCTGCGTTGTTTACGACGGTTGGGAAAAAAAGATGGAGGCTGTCGGCCCATTTCGTTTGTTGACAACGAGATTTGTTTTTCTCCTGTGCTGTCCTGGTGTTTGTCATTCATCTCGTGAGATTGTGACGTCACGACAATGGGAGTAGTCGCCCCCTAATTTGAATCAGTGTTTGCAAAGGTTGGGATCCTGGGAGTCATAATCATTACAAGGTTTCGAGAGGAAGATATGACACAGTGAATAATTCTTTTTTTGTGTTCTTCGACTAACAAATCGTGTTATTCATGTTGTTTGTACCCTACTCCTTTTTTCTCAGCTTCAAAATATGTATGTTTTGTTCTTGTTTTTGATGAACTTGGTATCATAAATCGAACATTAATTTGATGTGAGAATGAAAATCCGGGAAGAATAATTAACGTTATATTTACACATAAAGTTTTGTGAAGTATAAAGTAAAATTTTGAATTTACGCTAGTTAAACCTATTTTAAGTTTCGACAAAATACAAATTCAGCTTGTTAGTTTAGCGAACTCGTTTCGGAATCCTTACTAGCTTTGCGCGTATCTTATGCAAATTTTCTTACAACACACACTGAATTTACGTCACAGACATAAACAAAAACTGTTATTATAAACGATTCAGTTGAGTTTTACTCCGAGGGGGCGGGATTAAGTGTGGTTTATGAATAATGCATGGCTTCGTCGTAAGGTGCTCGGCGTAAGTGACTGCTCACAAAAATAATGGTGCGTGCCTTCAGGTGTGTGGTTGCCATTGGGATTTGTCCGGGTGAAAAAGTGACTCTTGACTTTTATTTTGTATGCACAGCATTTTTTTTTGGTATCTTGTTTATTGTCTTTCTGTATCTAACTGCTAACCCAATGTGTTTCCATAACTCACTTTAAAATATATTTATTTTTAAAGAACTAAAATAACAAAAGACTCATTTACATTACTATTTGATACACAACTTATTTGATAAAATACGGTCATCTATTATATAAACATGTATTTGGTACTATAACAAAAATATTTTTTTTTACCTTTAAAACTCAAATTTATAAACCAACGTCAGTAATCTGCTATTAAAAAAAACAATTTTAGATATTGATGCACTTAGGCGCACTCGTATACATTTCTTACTAGAAAATACGCCTAATCCAAACTAATCCACCGAAAAGCTTCTCAAGTCCAATTACCGTTTGGTTTATATTAAATCAAAGCATACGTTCCTCAGCCCCTCAATGAATTATGTAAATCGTCTTCGGTGGTTAACATCGTAATATTGTAAACGACACTTTCGCCCCCTATTCTTACGTTGCTTGACGTAGAGGGTCTGGAAGTGAAATTGGATTGTTTATTTTGTTAGTAAGAAAGGTAATTTCATCGATTGTTTCATTTGGCTAATGCATTTGTCAATTGAGCGACGTTTTTCATGATTATGGGTCGTTATTTATTTAAATACGAGTTTAATTATAATTTAAGTACGAGGTTTTTAGATGCTACATCTTTGACACTTTATTGGATGATCAATCAAGATGAGTAAAACTATACGTTTATTTTGTGTAGCTACTAATGATACAAAAAACAAATACTCAAATTTAAAGACTAGGATAAATTGCTAACCAAAGCGAGCAGACTCAATACTGGGATCGGTATATCACTACGACACAATTGCAAGCCGCAACTCTCGACCCAAGACAAAAGTACAGTCGGCAAGATAAATAAACAACCAAAACAGCACCCCATTGGCATTTCCATAGACATTAAACTCGTTGACACGCTTCCCCGGATTCTTACGATGAAGATGGTACTCGCGGCATAAATTGGGAGCCCAAGGCACAGGTGAAAATTATCAAAGGGGAACGCAGATTTTAACCAAACACCGCGCTGCGTAGCGTCAGGTTATAGAATTTGTGTGTTGACTCTGAGGGGGACTTACGGCTGGCTTGGAAGTGGGTTATAGTTTATGGATGTTTTTCTATGGGTGTTTTTTCAGAGGGCTTTGACTGTGAGAAAAGGTATCGCAAAAGAAAAACAAAGATTTTATTTAATTTTATTCAAAGATGCAAAAGATTGCACTCATAGTAAATATTGAAACAATTCTGGATTGCGTTTTCATCATTTTGCAAGTCTGAGCTTATCAAGCGAAAACATGAGTATTTCAGGAATGTATCCTGTTATGTAAAATTAAACATGTTTAATAAACACATTTCAAATATTATAATTTGCAGTCGTAAAAAGCAACTTCATTTCAAACCGTTTGAAGTTGCTTAGGTTATAAAAAGACGATAGATTTATGCATGCGGGACAGCGATGCTATAGAAGCTTTAAACTCGGCTAGAAACTTGTAACTTAGATAACCCGCCTTGATAGTCGGTGACTTAGTTGTTCAAGTTATAAACTTACTAAGCTTGCTTTGAAGTGGCATTAGAAGAGATGTAATTTTTTTATTATTTTTAGATTGTATTTATTTGAAGAGATGTTTTGTTTTGAATAATAATCTAGCATACATATTTTGAATTAAAAGTAAACATGTCAAAGTTTTATCTTATTGTACGACAGGCAGGTGGAATGGCACCAATATTTACAAATAATATTGAAATTATAACTTTAGCCTGTAAAAGTAAGGTTCCAAGTTAGAGCCACAAAGCCATACCACAAATTAATAAATAGTAAGGTACTTGCAATACTAAGGTACATTTATTGTCACGAAATTTCTTCGAAAATACGTACTGCCTATTTCACAAAGTCCAAATGAGTTTTGGTTAGTGTTATCTGCCCAATACTTTATACGAAATGACGTTCCATTTTGGAATTTAATTAGTTAGTTGTCGATGGTGAAACAGGCCCTTAGTATCACATACGAATCTGAACAGAAGGTTCACCGCCTATACTCAATAGTTAAATCAATTGCCTTGCAATTGTTGATATTCAACTCCAAAAGTAGTGGTGTAAATCTGAAGGGACTAGCTAGAATACCCAGTAGCAATAAAACGGTTGAAAATAGCCCGTATGATGTTACTACGACTAGTTGAAATAGTGATGTTAAACTGCCGATAAGTGTATCGATTTGATCATACTCGAAGTTAAAATGTTTTAGTTGTCAGCACTTGCCTAATTGTCTGGGTTCTGTCTCGAAGCGCTGGTAGGGCCCAAAATATAAGGAGACATGTTTCGGCCCTGTCAGGGCACATTTTTTTAATTTTTTTTCACTATATATTTGTCGTTCATAAGTGTCATTTAATGACCTAAATTGAAATAAAGAATTTGAATTTGAATTGTGAACTTATTTACTAGTATCTATTATGGAATCTTCAGTTATCATAACAGTAAGGGAAATTGACGTTTACCTACTATTGATGTTACATACCCTCAAGCTGAAGTAGGTATTCGTGTACTGTAGTGTTTAATGATAATACCTCGACAATGAGTATGGCTGATTTCAGTAAAACTTGTATAAAGCTGACATTTTGTTAGTAAAACTATCGATATATTTTCTTTTCGGCAGCACTAATAGCAAAGATATTGGATCCGGGAAAATTATAATGAGATGAATTCCTAGAACGTCTCCGGACGCCAGATTAATCAAATGTCTATGATTATTGCCGGCTGGATTACAGGATGGACGGATATTATGAAGAATTTATTGTGAAGATCTTGTGTTATTGGTTTTTATATTTTCACCAAATACGAATCATTTGATGATAACGAATTTGTTATTTCATCACTATTTTACAAGTCTGAATAGATGGTGAAATGATCAGACTATGTATTTTTTTTATTTTGATTGTATAAAATCCAAAACGCACTCGTATAGGCTCTTTATTTGTGAAAACTAACAATCTGTTTTTTACCAATTATTTTACGAAACCCCTCAAAATAGCTAAATGTCATTAACACTGAGGTATACCTTCAGGCACTGAGCGGCTTTACGGCCTATAAACCACAGAAATACATAAGGGACACATTTTTTATGTTGTCACAAGTAGCGTTTTTTATGCAAGGCGTTATTAGTACTGCGATAAACTTATGAATGCATTGGTTTTTACGTTGTTCTTTCTCGTAATTTACAAGGGAAAGTTAACTGAGGTAGTAGCTGGCAGGTACTTATATGAAAAGAAAAATGTTGGGCCATGGAATACAGTCAAGTAAATCATGTAATAGAAGATCTTTTTGAGAAAAAGAAATCGCTCCCCACTCTTCAGAATCTACTTGATTCGAAATCTATCAATCAAAAAGAAAGTAAGATGGTGAAACCTTCGTAGTTGATCTTTACACAAAAATATTTTATGAAGTAGCTTCCAGACCGAACCAAGATCTAAAAAAATAATCTCGCCCCGTTAACCACATCAACTTAAATCAGTTTAAAGTCTGCGTCGTTAAAATTGCAAGTGTTCAGGGACAAACTTGTGAATTTAAATTACTAAGTCTACCGGCTGGCAAGTCAGGGCAACTTGCACCAACTCCACAAATTAGATTACGTGGCGGAGGCTACTTTGACACGTTACTGCGCTGGCTTACTGCACTTTGGGTTAATGTACACATAGCATAACAATAACAGCCAGCAAACAACAATAATCAAAAACTAAGTCAGTTGCAACTGTAGGTATTACTTGCTACGATCCCATGATCTAACTTCAGGAGCAGCAAACTTCAAATCTGTCTTATTCTCTGCCACTGATCACTACTTACGTTTACAATGAGTAATGTTACGGGAAACTGAATGTGTTCTTGTGGGTCTGCTTTTATTTATTTGAAAAAGCCCTTTGAAAACTCAAAATATGTCTATGTAACTAAAAATTAAGTTCACCAAACTGAACTTGAACAAAAGGCCACGGAACGTCATCGAGGCAATATCTCTTATGGTCTCGCTTTTAATCATGTTTCATGAAGGAAGGTTATAACTCTAATTAGTCTTGTAGCCCGTCAAAATACTATAGGGGCTGATAAATTAAAGAGGCGAGGTAACAATGCCCATATTCAATCCGCGATAACAAGTGCGGGAAGACCGCCAGACAGAGATGCCACAACACAATGCCCATGATTGGTTTCAAAGTTATCTTAGTGAGAGAACTCAGTTTGTGGAAATTTCATAACTAAATGATAGGTTAAAAAAAGTAATACATACATCAGAAAATAGGGAAAATACGACAGGTGTTCCCCAAGGTAGCATATTGGGCCCATTGCTCTTTATTATATATATAAATGATCTCCCTAAATGTACGCAATACCCGGTCACACTCTTTGCAGATGATATATCTGTAACGATTCATAAAAAACCTTATAAAAATTACAACAATGAAATTAACAGTGAGATAGATAAAATAAGTAACTGGCTGACACAAAACAATTTAATTATAAACACGAAAAAAACAAATTTCATTCAATTTTTCAACAAAAACGCTAAACCACAGCAACTATCCGTACACCATCGGAATGATGTCATAGCAGAAACCGCGTCTACGACTTTTCTTGGTATAGTAATGGATTCGGGGCTAACGTGGCATCACCATATTGACATGATATGCCAGAAGATGAATAGATTTGTATATGCTCTATACCGCCTATCACAATTGGCGAATCAAAACACAGCGCTAATGGCATATCATGGATATGTGGGTTCTCTGCTGAGGTACGGACTGATTATGTGGGGAAATTCAACAACCATTAATCGAGTCTTCATTTTGCAGAAGAAATGTATAAGATCCATTTGTGGCGTCGGACAGCTGGAATCATGCAGACCTCTCTTTAAGCAAATGAATATACTCGCGCTACCATCCTTATATATTTTCGAAACTCTATTGTTTGCAAATAAGAACATCAATCTTTTTACAAAAAAACGAGAGGACTGCAATTTTAATACAAGGTACCCACACAAATTAACAATCCCATCAGCAAGTACAACCTGTTTTGGCAAAAATAGTTACAGCATGTACGTCAGGTTGTTTAACTTACTTCCGGATTGGATCCAAACTCTGCCATTAGTTGTTTTTAAAAGAACTGTATTCAGAATCTTGGCAGAGAAATGTTTTTATAGCGTCGATGAATTTATGCAATTTTGTCGTAATAGATATATAATGACTTCTTCCCAAGAATTGACATTGATGCTTTGTGACTTTGTTAAAATCTGACCGCAGAATATAAGGATTTATGGAGTTGACTGATACCCTATTTATGTATAATGGACAGACATTTGTTTATTTATTTTTTGTTTAATGAACTGACATTCTGTTTTTGTATAATAGGCTTGGAATTGAATTGTAATTGAATTGAAATTATTCTAAATGTACTTACTTCAATCGAATATTAAGCGTTTAATGTTTTTATTAACTTTTAAGTCAACTAGTTATGCATGACGATATCATAACATTTGTATATCGATAGATCGATTAAACATGTATGCACGATACCTTAAAATAAGAACCAAAAATGTACCATGTTTACACAAATAAATATCTTTATCTTTATCTTATCTTTATCAAAAAATAATAACAGGTGCGTTAAATAGTCATCTTAGTGGTTTTCTCTCTTTAAATATTTTTAATCTAACTGTTCAGCTTTAGCTGTGGTTGTAGTAACTGATTTGGGATGCGCTGTCGCTGAAAATGATTGGCTTATCGTAAAAGGATTACTTCTGCAGGTGCTGCGTCGGTGACGTCTAATCTAGATTAACAGAATGTTTACCATTAAATTTCAGTATGCATGATTAACAAAGTATTAAAATTACCGCTAATTTACAGCTGAAGGTTGACGACACGTGGAAAAAATTACACTTAAAATTATAACAAATCCAAACACAATATGAAAATAAAATTGGATGTTAAAGGTCATGGCTATCAGTAACTGCCACAGACATGTACAAATGTTTGTAACAATAATATCAGTTCAGTAAAAAAATTATATCATTAACACTAAATAAATAAATATGCGCCAGACAACACACCAATTGTCTGGTTTCGTGGTAAAAAAAAATATTCCTTGTGTTACGAAGTACCAGACAACGATTATGACGGGGGCGTCTTCCATAAATACTTAAATATATATGACATCGATGACAAAGTTACAAATGTTCGTACTCATCACACAAACATTTGCCTCCTGCGGGATTCGAACCCGCGACGGCCGGCTTAATAGTCAGGAGCGCTAACCATAATACACCAAACGCGTTGTCGAAATGAATCAAAGGTAGAGCCTATAATTGCCGAGATTCGTACGAAAAACTTGGAAAGTAACAGATATTTTAATACGTATTATGCGATCATGCCTATTTAGTTTAATTAAATGATGCATGTGTATTTATTTTAAATTTTCTCATTACCTACTGAAATCATATTTATTTATCTTCCTTAATTTCTTGTTACACATACTGTTTGAAGAGAACACGCGTGCTTTCAATCAGCTAACCACTTAGACGCGGAAAAGATTATTTGTTTTAGCACTCGTATTCTTTTACGAGAAACGATGCGTACCTTATTGTTTGCTTTCATTGTTACGGGATTGTTTGCATCTTAGGTGCGAGTTGGTTTTGAGAAGGATTGGGTTCTTTTTTGTTCGTCCGTTCGTGGAGGGGTCAAATGATAACGTTTAGCTTGAACTGTTGTTTTGAGGTTTGGATTCTGATAAAAAGTATGAAATTCTGACACTACGGAATAATATTTGTAACTATCTCGTAAAGATGGTTTATTCCACATTTATTGTAGATTACTTTAAAAAAAATAACTAAGACATGCAACATCTCGTTAAGCTGGCGGGTTGCTATATGAATGTTAAGAAAAGGAGATTTTAGAAGAAATTTAAGTATCTTTTTAGCTCATAATCAGCAAGAAATCATTTTTGTAACTGCTATAAAACTTTGTCAATGAAATAATATCCAACCATATTTTACATTACCGTCTGCCAATTCATATAGATCCCCTGGGCCGAGAACTATGAAACGATATTGAAGTTACGTTAATTCCGGAAGTTCCAGCAGTTGACAAAGTTCCGCTGCCATTATCTGGAGATCCGACGCAAATTGAGCATGGAAAACATATTGAATTGGTAAATTGCAGCGCGAGATTTGAGTTAGTGATTCATTTTGTAGCCACTCCGGCTATTGCAGAAAGTAACGGGCCATACAAGTATTTTATTTTAGATATGAAACTCAACTACATCAAAAATAAATAGTGCAAAATAGGCAGTGTTTTTTGTCTCATTTTATGGTTAGTTTTTTTTTAAATCAAAATACTTTTTTATGGATTTTCAAAAATATATAACTACAAACGAGAAATAAAATAATGTTTGATGCAAAATAATGTTTGATGCAGCAGAAAATCACATGATTGAACTTATCGAGGCAAAATGACAAAAAAATTACCGCGGGGTGTGATGTTTGTACGCAATACATACATTTTACTTTATTCTGAAATTTGAAAATGAAATTTACTCTTTCATTTCCCATTGACCATTTACTAAATCAAACCTGTTTTTCTTACAAAAGATTGCCTGAAAACTAATATCGCTCCTGATAGATTTGCTATAAAACGAAACAATCTACCTCGCATCTTAAGTACACAGTATTCTCAAGGCAGCGACAAGAAGTGGCGGAGAAAAGAGATCGTTATTTAAAATGAAAATGGAAAAGGCAAAAACAGAGGGAGGTAAGAGCCTCATTACTGATCCGAGGGTGCCTCAGGTACAACGCACTCTTCGGGAAATTGCTCATATTGGGTAAACTGGTTCCGAGTAATGGGTAGTCTATTTTGGGGATACTTAGTTGAGGTTGGAGGATGGTCGGTTATGGGTTGAGATTTAAAAGTAACGGTGCTTGTAATAAACTGGAAATTGGTAAAGATTTTCCGCCTGTCTTTTTGCTTAAGAAGACTCCCACAGACCGCTTGCAACCGTTCGCTGTGATAAAACCGTAGAGGAGGCCTATGTTCAGCAGATGAATTCATTTGGCTGACAATGAATATGATGAACCAACCGCATCTGAGATTAGAAAAGGATGCACGAAATGACTTCTGCACAGACATTTAACACGTGTGTGTTCAATGTTTAGATGCACCCTTTATTCCTTCATATTAAGTTCAACACCAATTTTCGCTAGTGGAAGTGCACAGCATTAAATCAAAATCCAACTGAATGAAGCAATTTCAGCCGTAGATCATGCTTAAAAGCGTGAGTTAAGCTTTACAGTGTTAACAGCCCCTGAGACAGTAGCCATTATTTAGTGCAATATTTGTGCCTCAAGAATCCACTAACGAACCAAATGAAGGACGGAAACTTTCTTCAGGAGCTGTCAATGTTTCCCGCGTCACCGCGAGCGTCGAGTGGACGTCCGTGACTAAGCACCGGAGTGGGGGGTAGGGGGAGACCAAATTACACAACTTCGGAATGCCGGGAGCACACTTGATTATTAGTTAAATGCTCGGTTTAGGGGAAACTTTTTTGGTAACTATGACCGTTTGGAGTTTAAGTGTAATGAGGTTGAATCCAATTGTTATTAGTCGTTTTATAGTTCCTGACGAAAAGGAAATTGTTTTCGTGTGGTAGGATTTGGTTGAACCTAGTTTTAGTGGTATATCGGACAGCAGGCCTGGTATCAGCCACTAGGGTTTGGTTGTAGTTTAAGTCCGGAATATACAGACTAGACCTCGTTTTATTCGGAAACGATCGGTTAATATAAGATTTAACTACGAGTATGAGGCAACACCTAGTTCTAACCTGCTCTAAATAAGTAGGCCTAGCCGCACTTTGAATATTAGCCGTAACATATATTTAACTTATTTAATTTTTGCTAGCCACATAGAGTAGATGATTGTAATGTGTACATTTTATACCAATTGCAATTGAATTGTTATTCGTCGTTCGTCGAATTTTCATACCCTTTGTGAAACATTTTCAAATAAGTAGCCCAGGTACTTCTTTATTTATTTTGTTTCTACAAATTGGCTGAAAGGCAAAGAAAGTTATAAATTCACGGTGGGATGAAAACGGAAGTATTTTTTTTGTTCTTCATAGCTATGATTGAAATATTGGAAAAACACAGCCGGGAGCAGTGTGTGATTTCTGTTAAATTACAGCCATTTTCATTGCTATTTCATTTTCCATTCTTAAATAGGTTTTTCTGCACCCGGTTGTATGGAACTGTAGCTCAAAATTCTTAATTTAAAATTACTGAAAACATCTAAGTTCTGAGTACCTATGGTATACAAGAGTAATCCTCCGACCTTAACGACTCTAAACTTATTAACTAGACTAGATAGATACCTACTTTTAATATTGAAAAAAAAAAATGCTAGTTAATTTATAATACCTACTTTTGCCCAACAGCAAAAGCTGTGATAAAGTTTTTCAAAAAAGTTTTATTCTTAAATCAGTAAATCACATACTCATAATTTATTTATTGAAAGCTTAGAGCAAGCCTAACCTTTATCTATCACAAAGTAAACTAAGATGACTTTTACGTATAAGAACGTAACCATTCTTTTTTGCAGTTCTTTTAATGTTTGGGACTTCGTCAGCGTCTTATAATTCGGCCTCAAACTTCCGCCTGAGTCCTGTCACGTTTTTTTCAGAAGCTCGTGACAATGTTGTATTTCCGAAAGTGGCAAGTTTTGAGAAGTTTCTCAAACTTCAGTCCTGTTGACATAATAGTGATCGATATAATTGGAGCTCGAAGTTTTCTCGTGTCGAAACTTGTTTTTTTTTCATCAGGTTTTGTAAGTACGCTATATTGTTTTCATACGTAAACATTAAAAACTGCTTAATTATGTAGCACTATCCGAAAGAGATCGTCTTAATTAAGCTATCTTTTTGATTTTTTTATTAGGGTCTGCAATAAAAAAATATCTAAGCAGCATTTGTTCCTGTTATGAGAACTTAATTAAAATCATAAAGAACTCAAACCACTCATATTGAGCTTATAAACTATTTTAACAAAATGTTTTATTTTATCGACGTACGAGTAGGTTCTTAATCTTTCAATATGTGTGTGTATTCTTGAACTATACTTACGTCCTTTCAGCAGCCAAAAAGGACAGTAATCAAGAACATTTCTACGTCATCCCTAATGCTCTGCAACAAAGACCACAATATTCGTCTCCTGGCGCATCACAGTGAGCGACTGCGCTCATGGAGGATTTACAACTGACGAGTGACGAGAACTTGCGCTATCAAGTCCACGCGTGGTCTACGACGAGTTGACGCGCTCTCGCATATCACCACGTACAGTCGCCGACAGATGCGGTTGGTGAAAGAGTTTCGTTTACTTTTAGAGCTAACTAGACTAGTATTAAATAATAACTAACTTGACTTGTTTATTTTTTTGTTCTAACTATGCTAACATTTTACACAATATTTCGTTATTTGAGAAAAGATTTTGGTAAAAAAAGATTTACGATTGTAGGTATGCAGATTGTAAATTTATTGGTAGGTTGGTAGAACATTCTGCAAATCGAGTATTTTTTTGACAAGTACTGTTCACAGTACAATAATAACAGCGCGTCTATTCCTAAGTTTCTGTACCGTTACCTTGAAGTTACGACAGTAAAGTCTATGGAAAATAGCACAGCGTCACTAGTGGTCACTTGCAGAACTAAAATTCTTCATACAAAAAGTTAAATCGTCGCTAGCGAGTAAAACCGACGCAAACTCATGGTAACGGTATTGTAGAAAGAAGTGAAATAAAAGATCATTTTAGGGATGCAATTGATTTGCCATCTCGTTAGTTAACTTCGAGTTAATTATACTCTAAAAGTACTTCACTTTCTAAATGCTTCCGAATTTTAATCATATTTTTTTGATACAGTAATATGTACCAATTTGTACTTGCCTGTACCGTCAGAATAACACACGTACAATGCTTTATGCGAAGGGACGGCAGCCGCTAGCGATATCGCGACCAAAAGTCGGCAAAATGGCGCCACTTGTCGCGCTCGGTACGCATAAGTTGCGTAACGACAGCCGCTTTACACGCACCAGGAGTTATGTGTTTTCTTTGGGAACTGCTTGCGAAGATACATTAGGAAAACCGACAAAGTCGTTGTCACTTGTGTGGGTAGTTTGCAACTGCACGTAAAACTCTAGCTAGTACTAGTACAATTTGACAATCGAAAGTAACTGAAATATGCCTATATGTATGTTACTAAAAGTTTACTTTCCACATTATCTTGTACCTGCAAACTAATTTAACCACATGTTCATCCCACGCCTACCTACTTGGGCAAAGAAGTCTTGATAACTATTGCTTTATTTCATGGTTTATTTCCAAAATCTTTAAACTTAATTTAATTATATCCCTCAAAACACAACATGCATGTCTTTAAAGCAGAACTTTACGTTAAAGTCTTGCAATTTATCAGTACCTATGTTTACTCTGTCTGAGCGTACAAACAATAATCTATTTAAACAATAACTCGCGAGAGCCATCCATTAGGCGACACGTCTCACCTCATGGCCAGACACGAAAACTGCATAACTATCCTTTATTTAAATTTATCGCCGCGCGGCTTATTAACCCCGCCGAACCCGCGGTCAGAGTTCGCACTTCAGCAACTAATATTGCCACCAGAGGGCGCTGTTTTCTTTGCGCAGTTTCGTGGCACGTGCTCCAAATGAACACTGTTTGCTTTTTCACTTGGATGGTTAATTAAATTAGGTTTACAACACAATGGAGGTTTTACTGGTGATTGGTGGAAAGAGAAATGATACAATCTTGACTTTAACGTAATGTCGTTTTGGACAATGTTAATAAAAGTATAAGAGTAACTATTGAATATCATAATATCAAAAAAGCCAATAAGCGTGTAATTTATTCACTGTTTATTTGCTTTTTGATGTAGAAAACAGTTTTTTATGAAACCAAACTAGTGGGATTCTCCTAGAGCTAAAAATATTTTTCAAACAACAATGATGGAAGTGCCACTTTTATGTAAATCCGATTACAGTTTTTACAAAAAACATACAGATTGCACTTATCCGGTTTTGCGCAGCACAAACGGCCGCAGCCATCGACTGTCGGCTCGTAATTGCCTGTTCTTTATTCTTCTCATGACACGCTGTGTTCCTGAAATAAATGATTTATCGGCAGTCTGAGAGGTAAGTACTTTAAACTTGGTTTGTCTTTTGGTTAGACGCTGTAAGGAAATTCAGCAGCAGCAGCCAAATTAGGTTACGAGTATAAGTTTTTTTTAATGAAGTGAGTATCAACTTAAATACTTGTTTTGAGAATTGTTGCGACGTGTTGTTGACGTTTTTGTTAGATGTATTGAAAAATGATCTTCTCTATTCTTCTTTATGCTATCACACGTCTTAATGTTACTAATTTCTTTTAAAAAGAAATCGACAATCCTGGAAGATGAAATATCTATAATCTTTTAAGAAGTCAAATATGACACTGAGTGTTTAAAAAAAATACATTCTAAGCCATTGAAATCGACAGTTTCAAAATTAAATATTTGTTACATTTGTTATAAGTTTAACATACGTTTAACGGATTTCCATTCATAAACTCCAACAAATTATTCAAAGTCATACTTACGCGGTTGTTCGTACTGGCAGCAGCACAAATAGGCCGCTATTGATTCCTCAGTAATTGCCCTCTCTTCTTATTGACAGCCTCTGAGCGCATTTGTAGAGGCTTGTAGAACTCCAATAGGTTAAAAGGCAGTTCGATCGATGCTGTTTTGAATGCGAGTGTTCTATGGTATCTGTGGCTGTCTATAGTTGTGACTTATGGACAGTCGCATACCCATACAAATTAGCTAACGGAGATCTTTTGTAGTTATTTAGTTTAGACATTGGAAGAACACATCCTCAGTTGCGTGAATAGACGACATAAGTACATAAACTTAGTATGAACAAGTGTTTGCCCAAATACAATAGTATTATTGTTTATCAAGTCACTTGCCAGTCAGAATTGACTAAAATAGCTTAACAGAGGGGTTCTCAAATATACCCCCAGGATTAAAACATCAACTACCTCATTTGAATGTGAACAAAGATAAAAGCCCGACTAGGGATTAAAAATATAGCGTGAACCGAGTCCACTAAACATTAACACTTTGTTTGCGTTCCATAAAATGTACATTAAAAAATCAATTACATTTTCGCACGCGTGCCGTGTGCACTTACCTTTATCTAGCTGAGCTACGACAGTTTCGCGTTTAAAAATATTGTATATCACATTATATACGATTATTGTAATGCTTATTACCCGAACGCCGTTGACTCCGGGTATTTATTGGGCTAATTGAATTAATAGGCAGGAGTCACGATGCAACCCCTACTTTCCTTTCTTGGTAATGGGGACAGTGGGTCGTAAATAGTTCGGTTAACGGCCACTAGTGTATCCGTTATGGTGTTACGTGGCGCTGTCATCGCATTTTCTGTCAAAGCTGCGGCGGTGGTACTAAAGAACAATATACAACTGGACACCTTTGTCCTGTCTGTGCAGTATTGCACACAGAGAATATAAAAGAAGTTTGCGTTGCGATGCGTTTTTGTTTGGAAAGGTTATATCTATCCTTTATTTTGTGATATTACGTCGTAGTCTCGCAGTTAAGCCCTAGAGGCTAATAACTCTCCAGACAAGGCTAAGTGCATGTAAATTAAAGAGGTTATCTTATGTTTTTTATTTAAAAGAAAGTGTAGTCTAGTTCTAAAATAGTCTAGCTATAAATTACTGTACGATGACTATTTTTAAGGTAAGTAACGAAAGTAAGCTCAGGGGGCGTATTGCGATTCAACTTAATCCGTTCAATTCCGAGGCAGTTCAATTCCCACTCAGTGAAAGAATATTTTCAATATAATGCGAAATTGCAATACGAATTGCTAATTTGACAGTAAAGCAGAGCTGTTTATAAACAGTTCTAACTATCAAAACTGCATCACAATTCGCACCCAGGTATCTATTTTGTTTTGTTATGAAATCTGACGGTCATTTTCATGACAACCTTTTCCATTACAAGTTTCCGAAACTTTGAAGGAAACTAGCGTGACAATATTAACTTGTTTGCTATGCAAATGCCCGTGGTTTTATTGGCCCATAGGGCAGCTCACTCGCCGCTACTAGGTAATTATAGTAATTACATGTAATAACTGTAATTTCAAATTAACAACCGCTAATAGTATCAGTAAACATAGTAATGTTGTGTGTGTACGACAATAATTGCAATTTGTGTTCAGTGCACAATTATGAATATGATACCTGTTTATTATTTGTGACAAAACTACCGGGAGTTAGTATGTTGTATTGATTAATATTTTTATATGATTTTAAGTACGATAGTACTCGTTTATTAATAGAAAGGAATGTACGGAGGATAGTTTTTTTTGTTTTTTAATTAGTGTGGGTTTGCTCTTGACTCCAGACCAAGCCAAGTGCGACTAAGACGGAGTCGAAGATGTAAAGAGGTCGCCCAGAAGAAGCCTGTTCACTCTAACTTTGAATAGATTCGGATTGTCAGGAAACACTGACACAGCAGCGCGCTCCACTCCTAATGTACAGAAATAATTTTACATGTAAGTCTTTTGTCATATAATGTACGTACTTACATAGATGATTTTATTGGAATACTACTATAATTAAATACATTCAGTATCATCGATAACTAACTATAGCTGTACTTGTAGATATTTTATATTTTGCTAAACTTTTGAACTTTTTAAACTTTTAAATTTTAGGCACCAAAATAAAGTTAAGCCAACCGGGTTAAGCGGAGATGATGTTTATAAAAGTTTTTAATGTCAAATGGTAATGGTACTAAAGTCACATATACCTATACAAAAATTCTCTCACAAACTCCTAGCGGGTTCATTTTAGCATGCTTTTAAATATTCGCTTTCATCCCGCATGGGGAGTTATTTTTCGCTAAAATTTCGTTCGGGAACTGGCGAGCTTTTTCAAAGAAACGTCACATGTGCAAGTTGAATGTAAAATAAAGCCTGCCGTACGTTTAAATATTTTACCCGACACACAGGGTGCATTCGTGACGGGAGCACATAAGGGTGTTTTTTATCAACATTGATTTCAGAGCTGAATCGCGTTACGTAGCTTATGTGATATAATATTTGAGGTGGTTCAAATTTATGGAGTTAGCGGATAAAAAAGAATCTTGTTTTTTAATAAAAGTTAATTATATGTACGTATTTCAAACGATCACCTCTACATCACTTATTTTTTACAATAGTTGGACAATAAATAGTGTAAAACCTTGATAGAGCCATAAATAAATCTACCTGAAAAAAAAGTTATGTTTTCCAATAGGTACATATTGTATTTTGATTGCTCGATAGCATCTATTAACCTCAACGGGCCCATAACTTGCGCCATCGCGTTAACCGTCTATAGGCCGGGGCCCGCGGGACCCCAGACTAATTAATTTCGTGGACATTTGCGGCGGTAATAAGCTTATCAAACGTAGATTCGGACAATGGGCGGGCCGATTTAACAGCAGAATATGAAGGCAATTTGTGGCCTAATAAAGCCCGTTTTGTATCATTTTGTTTGATTACCACAACATAATGGAGGGTATGATGGGCTGTGTTTAATGGGAATGATAGTTACTGTTATCCTGGGTGATCGTTTTAGTTGGCTCGTTTGGATTTTAAACGAAAAGTATATGATCAATTATCTATCATTGATTGAGTCATCATAAAATTTGAGAACGAGGCTCTTGCCAGTGAAGTTTTTCCAGAACTCATAATTAGGAATGATGGTGAATTGATGGATGTGGTGGTTTCCCTCTTGTTTTCTACACTGAAGTTTAAAAACTGGGGGGTTACCGCCTCTTAGTGCCCAGTCAAAAGCCTTTTCTGATATGCTATATCTTCAGCGTTTTCCAGTACTGATGCTGCTGCTCCCCAACACCAGGGAAATGCTTATATAATGGCGGCGTTTACTTGCTATGTCACAAGATCGTTAATGACTATTGTATTAGCTTTTATTAGAGAAGCCGATTCCATTAGACGATTGATCCATTGATTCAATGCATTACATCCATCAATTCATTGATTGAGTGACGTATCATTTAATCTCTTTGATTATCTTACTTATTTGTTTATGACCTGTAAAAATGTCATGTAGATGATGGTACTCACATAAAAGTATAGTTCGAAAAAGCTAAACTAGAAGCAAGCAATCCTCTAACAGAGGAAAACACGTATCGTAATACATTTAAAGTAAACATAGTCTGTTCTCACCTAGCCGTCGAAGTGACTAAGTAACTAACAAGTGACTAATAAAAAATATTCCTCAATTCCTCTAATATAGTCGTCACTGTGTTGAATTGTGCATCATTTGTACTACGAGAGTACAATTGATAGACCTCGCTATTCAAACAGCGGCGTGTCACCTTTCAATGCTGCTGACTATTAACACACGATGTGTCACAATAGCACTACCGAATAACTACTGTAGTCCAACATTAGATGCCGAAAATACGTGAATCGGGGGGCAGTAAATGAAATGTTTGTTGAACATTGCGTCTGTCTGTCCCATCCCATTCTCCTGCAGTTTAGACCTACATTTTTACCGTGTTTAATTCATGCGACCTCGTTGTGCTGCAAGACTGCACCAAAGCATACGTATACGTTACAGAACAGTAACATCGACGCACTAATGTACGTAAGAAAAACACATATAAGTAATCATATAAGAGGTTTTTGTGTTTACTTGGTTATATTGTGCTTACTACATTTAAGAACGTTTGTTGTATGAAATGTCACCAGATTTGCGGATATTCAGAAAGGAGCTTGGCTGATCTAGAAACAAGGAGCCAAAAAAACTACAATCATAAACAACCGGTACCAATTAATTGTTTATATCAATTATGAAACATCACAAGTCCAGAAAAAGTAATCATATTATTGTCATAGAACTGATAAAAAATTTAAAATTACTTGAGCTTACAAAAGTATGAGTCGGTAGGTGTACAATTTACATGAAAAAAGTCAAGTTTTTTTACAATTTCCATATCACTGTGCGGTCGTTTTTCAGTTTTCTAGCGAAAAGGGAGGGTGATAATTTGAGAGCACACAAGCGGATAATTTATTAAAGACCCGACCTTTTATTAATTTGCCTTTGCTGTTTTCACACAATCTAGATTGAGTGGTCGTTCCGACCGATTCGTGTTTGTAGGGCATTGGTGGGTTAACGGGTATTTAAGGATGTCTTTCTTTGCTTTATAAATAAAATCATGTAATAAATATTCTTTGTTTTATTTATTTATTATTAATTCAATTTTAATTCCATTAAATCAATTTTAATTCTATATTTTTTATGTAAACTAAATTAATATTATTTTGTGTAATTTTCATGCTATAAATAAAATAGCTAAATTGGCTTAGGGAACACAACTCTAAACATCTGCATTTTGTATATACCCTATTTAATGGCAAATAAAGAATTTTGAATTTTGAATTTTTGAGTTTTACATTTTATTTGACGTAGTTTATCTCAAAGACTGTCGGTCTTCACAATAGGAACCAGACGAAATATATATAAGTAGTTTAGGAAAAAGTTTTTAGTTGTATTCAATAACGTACATGTCGTTAGATCAAAATACGGTACATAGTTTACTTTATAAACAGATTAAGGCCCAGTTGCGTGATCGACGGTTAACTCAGCTATTGAATATTTAGGATGGTGCACGTTTTGAAGAACAAATACTTCAACTAATGGTTCAACTACTGATAACGACATTTAACCATTCGTTGAGTTAATTATCGATCACAAAACCGGCCCTAAGTAAGTGAGATACAGTGCAATGGTAAGACTATAAAATGCTTTTTACTTAATTTACGTGCACGGTTGTTAGTTAATTAAGCATATGTAACTCACAGTTCATTAGTGCTTTGTGTAATAGTTAATTCTCATTTCCACACACGGCTTTGTGTTCATCCTTCAACAAAATAAGCCTAATTTCATAACGGTAACGTTATAACAATAACAGTTACTTTAATGTTATTTTAGAGGCGGTTCGTTATTTTCAGAGAAACATCCCTTTTGTGTGGTTTTAGGGTTAAAGTAAACGGCAAATTAGTACTTGGGATTGAAGGAGTATGAATTGTAGAAATTAGTTTTCACTAATAAAACAGCAAGTGTTATTTCCGTCCTATAACAATAATGGCTTTTGATTTTACAAATTAAAAGCTCAACAATGAATATCCCGAGATATTCATCCACTCTAATACAAAAACAGCTCTCTCTACATTTATTTTTGCGACGCAAACCTACGTCCATCTTATTTATTGAAATTGATTGAAGAGGCAACAGACAGTTGAAAGACAGACCTATTTTCAGATTAAAAATATTGCTATTACTGGTTTTATTATGAACAAGACAGGCAGCGAAACGTAGGATATTAAAATGAATGATATATTTATTTTATTACGTTCATTCTAAATAAGTTTTTTTTTTAATTATTTTCGTATAAATTGTGTCTATCCTTTGTTGATGTGCAATAAACTACCACTTTTTTACTATTTTTTTTATATAAACATAAAACAGTTTCTAATGCCGTTTATATCTACGTAAACACGTCTGTGTTCCATTCAAATATCATATCGCGTCAAAATCTAATCATGTTAGTGTCCAGTATCCATTTCTAGATTGCTCTGAACATTTTACAGGGTTAATAAACGGATCGGAGAGCTAGCACTGGCCCCTGCCGTTGCTGTCATGTTGCGTAGTTTGATATCTAAATGGGTCCGCAACACCATTAGCACAATAGAAGTAGATGCAGTATTCATACAAAGAGTCCTATACAGTAAAGTAGAGGAAAACGCCAACTTCCAACACTAATGAAAGGCAATGGTCATGGCTCAATATTTTTATATGGACGACAATCTTGTTATTTCCTCAATGAGGATGCTTTGGACAAATTACGATGTGTTTTTTTGGTTCATAAGATTTATAGGAGTTATAGATCAAAACAAGACTGACTACATTTTATAAGGTTTAGTTACTTCTGTGATTGATGTGGTAGTTTAGATTGATGAACATTACAATGTAGCACTTTGCAAATGTGGAATGGCTATTATAATAAAACCGTAATACGAGAAATATGTGCTGAAACCCAAGCAAAGGATTTTTTTTAGTTTTGAACCAATACTTAAACGTCCTACTGCACTTTATTATACTGTGCCATAGCGAGGAGTGGTAGCAAAAAAAAGTGAAAAACCGGCGACAAAGCGGCGGGTCGCGGCTCGTTGTGTACAGTCAGCACGGACAGAGCGTAATTGCCAGACAATGTATGACTATGCGTTTAAAGGCTTTTTGTATGACAGTGGATTCTGCAGTTACATGTCATTGGTTTCAAAAGTTTTGCATGGGATAGAAGAGCTTTTCTATTTACAAAAGTTGAAAATCACAAGCAAATTTGCTATAGTGGATACTAAGTTTTTTTATGTTTGTTAGACAACATATTAATTATGGCAATTATAAAAGGAAGTTCCGTAGGTACCTGTAGACGAAGGGTTTCGTACCATTGACTAGGTTACAGTAGGTACTAATTAGGTAGGTACAAATTGATTATTGTTTTATTTTCTGAAAATGAACCAAGTAACTTTTCGTTTTGCTAAAACAATGTGTTTTTTGTATGGGATCCTTTTATTTTATTTTGTTTTTAGTATCTATTGTTATAGCGGCAAAATAAGTATACATAATTTGTAAAAATTATATTATCTGTCTAGATATCGCAGTTCAGATAAACAAAATGACAAGAAAAACTTACAACTGTGCCGTTACCATATGTTTACGACGGTTTTACTCGCTAGCGACTACGTAAAATAAGTCTATGGAAAATTGCACAGTTCTTTTGCGGTCACTTGTAGAACTAAAATTTTCCATACTAAAAGTTACGTCGTCGCTAGCGAGTAAAACCGACGTAAACTCATGGTAAGGGTACTGTTCACATAAACCGAAGCATGTTGTTCCTAACTCGAATCAAACTGACATTTAGTGTTTGCCCAACCGTTTATTGCTTCTACAAAACTGGCGCAATTTTACACTGTTCTCGGCTAGTTTACACAGTGTATTAAGGTTGAATTAAATCCAATTACACATACAAAAGCGGATAAGCACGTGGATAGTCACTAGCAGTGTTCGTAGCTTTTGCCGAGAAGAGGTCACGGCTTTTTGTTTACGTAGTCTAAGCGAATCTAGCTTTTTCTAAAAAATAAAGTAATTATTGTTTTTAGTAGCAGTTGTTAACATTTTAGATATTTTTCATGAAGGCGTATGCTTTTTTATGAGCAATGATATGTACGGACAACAGCACGCCAAGGTAAACAGAGCGGTATCTTATACAGTTGTAATAAGGGTTAGTTTACAACAAAAATGTATAGTCTGATGAGCTGGTGACTGTACAGAATTTTATTCGTTATTGTGACAGGTTTTCATAGAATTGACATGGGTAAATTTTTAAACCGAAAGATGAAAATCATAGCCTTAGACCTTGCAATGTTTGCTGGACTGATCTTGCAGTTATAACTTTTGCAACGAAGTTGTTTGAGTAAAGCATGCCACGATAACCCGAGACTAGCTTTACTAAACAGTTAAAAGCATTGGAATAGTTTCACATAATAAACAAGCTACACCGATGCAAGGAACGAAAACACAAACTAATATCCAATGTTAACCCTTTAGAGCACACACTATTTACTTGTCTTGGACGGACGCCAGAAACAGGCAATTTGATAAAAACCACCCCAACGCCAACTTAGCCTTTATTAGTCGACACTAACTTGCGAACATATTCCTGTAGTATTTATAATTTTCTTTGACAACAACCACGCAACGAGTGAAAAGTTTTTTAGTGTTTTTCCACACTTTGCCGACAAAGTCGTGTAACTTGCGGTAAAGGGTTAAAGCAAAAATAGTTTACTTTAGAAATATCAAATGAAATTATGTGACCATGGTTTGCTTCAGGTATAACAGTCTTGGGTTGCCACTGGTAGGTAGGTAAGAAATACTTAGAAAAACTTGTATTATTTAATAAAATAAAAAGACTGTAGGTATTATTAAGATCACCATGACCCTTAATTATAGGTTGAAATGAATGTCGTAATTATAACAAAAGATAAAAATGCATTTTCAAAGGACATTGTCCAATTCATTATCTAACCCCCGGCTAAGCTAACTAACACAGCTAATACAGTGGAGCGTAAAATATTCACTATTGTCTACTTCTAGCTCGCTGGGCGCTTGCCAAAGGAGATAATTTGATAAAAACAACCCTCCACAGCCGGGTCTTATCTAGGCCTCTATCGGGCCATCTCCCGGGGCTATTTGCACCATGAATGGGAATTAGATGTCTCACACACGCCGGTTCGGAGATTTAAATGATGCTGGTTTTGTGTAAATTGCACTTAGGAGATAACCACAATATTACATGTTTCAGCGTAGCAAAAGCCGAGTTTATTTTAATGAATGCAAGTGAAAACATTATATGTTATTGATTATACTTCTTCTTTATTTGGTGCAATTGAACCATATCAATAAACGTCGGCAAAACTCTTATTTTTTTTAAAGCCACTACTTGTCATATTTCCAGAGGAATTTTTTTTTTGCAAACCTAATTAAATATGACAAGTTACGTGGTTCTCGAAACGCTCGTATGAGCTCTAGGTCTGTTAAAATAGCATAGTTTGAAATATCATTACGCTTTAATATTGTGGTAACTTCGCATTTTATTTCTGAACAAAACTTTGCATTTTCCGAATGGAATATAATATTGTAGGTCTCTCGGGTCGGCGAGTTATTTTCCTAGGCCAGCGCACCTGAAAACGTGGGTAATTGCATAAAAACACCGGCAGCTCCTGCTCTGGTTGTGATAGCACAGGGGAAGACAATCGGTACGAGAATGATGCGATCTTTTATTCATGAATTCGAGTTAATCTGCCATTATCGGCTATAGGATAGTCACTCCTTAGTATACCTTTTTTTTTTGATGAAGTTTCGGGTTCGAATCCCGCAAGGGGCAAATGTTTGTGTGATGAGCACGAATATTTGTATCTAAGTCATGAATGTTATATGTATTTAAGTATTTATGGGAGACGCCCCCATAATCATAATCGTTGTCTGGTACTTCGTAACACAAGGAAGATAGTTGAAACCAGACGATTGTGTGTGTTGTCTGGCGCAGATTTATTTTTACCAGAACTACGACAACATATTATAATTAACTATCAAGTAAGTATAGATGATTTACGAAGTTGGTATGAAAATTACAATACCTACCAGGGTTATTGATTGCTCTCGAGCCAACAAGATTTTTTTAAATTATTTAAAATGGACTTAAACCAGTCAGTGTTTTCTACAATACTACGCTTATTAAGTCATCTGACTCCCCTTAAAATACCTCTAGCTTTGAATGCCTATACTGAAATACGAAAGCCGTAAAAATCTGCGTTCACGGCCACAACATCCTCCCGTGTGTTTCCGTTGATAAAACCTAGCTCACATATCCCGGGCTGTTTATTGAGTTTTATCTGAATTATGACTTTCCTTTGTATCCTCCCCGAGTGTGAATTTATTACTAACCGAGGTGGACTAGACTGCAGTTATGTTTAGTTTCCCCGTTTTTATTGTAAGCCCCTTTCTGAACCTTGCGTTGAGTACTTCAGCGTTGTTTTATAGAGGTATATATACCTGCACCCTTTATTTCTCTTTAAAACTACATTTTGTGAGATCGTATGGTATCTAGTTGGGACACGTGCTCGTAGAAAATATTGTATTATTTGTACCGGTAAGGCGCATGTTTAATAAAAAGTATAAATAATTTTCTTCTTTCATATGTATATTAAAAAGATTTAAGCTCATCAAATAGAGATAAGAACGCATGATGATCTACTAAATAAGAATTTAACAAACAAATTGCTTTGATGCTGCATTTTTTAGTAAAAGCTGAATGAAGACAATGTTCTTGGTTTATGAAATTTTAACGTAAACTAAAATTTACACTTCTTAGCAACCGCCCAACCGCTACTGGTAATCGCTTGTAATAAAACAATAAAAAGCGTGCAATAAAAGAAAAATATTCGGGCCGTCCCATTGTCCCGGGGGAATGTGAACCCTCGTCCGGGACAAATAACGGACTTATTCATAAGTCCCTTACGCTATGTAGGTCATAACGGCCCGATAACAGGACTAGTGGATACGCAATACACGATTGCTTTTGGCTGTTTAGGTTAATAGAACACATTATTAATACCTTGAAGAGAGATACAATGCTGGAACCTTTGAAACATCGTCAACAACATCAGTAAATCGTCTTAGTTGCAAAAACGTTAGAGATACATTGTCAAATATCACAACAGCGTAGGGCATAGGTGTTTTAGTCTGTTTCAAAATGTATGTTACCGTGATCTTGATAGGCTTGATATCTTTTCAGTGTAAACCAATATTTTTTTATTGGATTCCTTACATCCAAATATATCTCGAAAACAACAAAAAATTGGCTACCATACATAAGATAACTAACATGTGTTAGGCTATCCTAACGTCACCTTTTAACCATTTTTGTATAGGCATTTGATTTATAAAGTGAAATGAGTAAACCTATTATGTTAAAACTATATCTAGTAAATAAACATCCAATTGAATTAGTTACTGACTAGCGGAACAAGCATAATGTATAGTGTCATTTGATTTCCGTAAGTGATGTGCCACTTTGATGGAAAGCAAATTGAAAGTGATTGCTATATTCAAAACTGTCAAAACAAAAACAACCTTAGAACCATTCCAGCTGATTCCACCCCTTATTTATCCGACGCAGCGTAAGAAAAATAGTGAAAAAACATCGGTAACAATCCCCAAATTGATATGTTTCCTCCCATCACGTGCACATCAAAGAGAAAGAAGTAGGTCTATAGTTCGTATCAATAACGGAGCCCTCTGCCTACTGTATAAATCATCTGTACTCAGGGGATGGTGTGGTGCGGGTCAAGTCATAGGATTTTAGAGCAACAACTGTGCTATGTCAAGTGAATATGCGCAGATTGGAAGTGATTGTCATATGTTTTTGGGCAAAAGTCAACATATCAAGACATCGTAACGTTCATTTTGTACTTGGCACAGCTGATTGAAAAATAAGCTATATCCATTTGTGGATGAAAAATGAATTTACTAAAATCTAAATTCATCATCTATCCCATTCAAATAGGAATTTCTCCTAAATCAGGGCTTAATGAAAAAACCTAATGATGTACATAAAATAATGATGTATACTGTGGTCAGTGAAAGAGTCGTTTCCATTTCTTGTCAAAAATCATAATTTCTAATCGATATAAAAATTACTCACGAATGAAATTTGAAATGTGCAATCAAAATCCGCTAAGCTCTCACCACAAAGAGACCATAGAATAAAAAAGGGTCCAATAATCAATAAGGAGTTTAATCCCGCGGGCAGTGGCCGTCGATCTCATTGGCCGGTACAAATTGACAGGAGGGGGAGGGGGGGACTGAAGTTCAGACACCTACTTCCGGTCGGACGATACGTGGAAATTGACAAACTATTAAACTTGGATAAGCCAGAGGATATAATCGAAAAGTTTGACCAAGTTTGAAAGTCGAAACCACCTGGATGTTCCGAGAAGAGAGCAACAACTTTTATTTTATGTCAAACTTCTAAAAACCTGAACTACACTCAAATAATTGATACTCTCCCTAAAGAATACTCAATCAATAACGATAATTCGATCATATTAATAAAATATTTTTTTATCATTGTTTATTTCCGTTAACTACACCAGAAAAGTTTTTTCTCTACTACTATTATTCCATCGCTCAACATGTAACTACTTACTACTTAGACAGGTCTTTTTGGTGTCATTGATAAGCAGGGAAGGCTAGGTATTCTTGAGATAGCCTAATGCCTTTTTTATGACACAGCATACTTCAGAAAAAACATTGGAAGAGTTTACTTCTGACATTACGGAAAACCAGTAAGTTAATTGACTAATCACACGTACGTCTACGGCTAATCGAATATGTCACCAATACATATCACAAAGTGGCCAATGCGCCAAAACTACCTAAAGTGGGCAATGCCCTTTCCTAACTACTCCAAAACACTCTCACGTTACAATTACGGGCACAATTGATAAAAACTTCGTCTTCGGTCAGAATCGAGTTACGTAGTCCACTACACACGAAACTGGCCTTCTTGGTCCCGGGGGCCCGGGCCAATAGCATTAGTTCTAATAACGCGGGAGATTGTTTTGACGCACGGCGGGGAATCGACACGTTTGTACTGGGCGAAATTGTTGGGTATTTTATACTGTGAAGTACACTCCATGTATCTATAAAACGGATCATTTTAAAAGTAAAACCTATTCTGTGATTTAACTATTTTAAAATTCTTATTTATGTGGGAGTGACATTTTTTTTAATTGAATGATGATGAGAGCGCCAAAGAATTATGTCAATCTGTACTTAATTGGTGTCAGCCAAGGATGTGCCACAATGTTAAGTATTAATTAATACAATGGCCGTCCAAGTCCTAGTGCCTAGTCTACTTGAGCCGACTGGTGTTGCAAGAGACGATGGCAAGAGACTGGATGGCATGAGTTTGATTCCATGGAAGATGGGCCGGGTGCTGGTATGGGATGCAACCTGTTCAGACACGCTTGCCCCTTCCCATCTACATGGAACCAACAACGGAGCTGGTGCGGCATGTGAAGCGGCTGAAAAAGCTAAGGCTTATAAATACAGAGGTCTAGGCTCCGAATATGTTTTTGTTCCATTCGGTGTCAAGACCGTTGGTCCGTGGGGTCCTAGCGGTATCAGGCTGTTTAAGGGAATTTCAAAAAGGTTAGTTGACATCACAGGAGACCGAAGAGCTGGCAGCTACCTCGGACAAAGAATTAGTCTTGCTATTCAAAGGGGGAACGCTGCCAGTATCTTCGGTACCTTGCCTAAAGGGACTACTTTTAATAATATATTTTAGTTTTTAGGTTATATTTTTTTTAAGGTATTAATAATATTTTTTCTTTGGTATAGATGAATGTATGTGTGATGTATTCCGAAATTGTTTATTATTTTAAAATATATGATAAATACAAATAATAATGGTCATTCATGCATCTTTTCATGAACTAGGTATGAAAGTACGTATATGCACGTAACTGTGTAACTGTATAGCATACATACCACATTGACTAACTAATTGGCGATGCCTACTTACCTTTTGAACAAAACATGATTCTGACATTTTGTGTTTATTTTGTGACACCGCTCGATTGTTCTTGGCAGCCGTATAAAAAATTAACAGTGCCAGTGTTCGCGGAAGCCGGCGACATTTGCAATTCAAGGAGCAATCTAGGGCCTGATAACTGAAATGCCAGTGCCCCGGACAAAAAGCAGTGGCACGATGCACCGACCAGGGACTGCGATAAGACCGCAATAAACATTGACTCAGTAGGTTCATTCAAAATCACACTTAATATTTTTATTTATTTAAAGACTTCTAATGGTGATGGGTAAAGTGTACCAATAAGGTGGACTTAATGCTAAAAGCATTTTCTGCCAGTCAAACCTTTAGGTCATCTCATCATTATCATTTCAGATGTCATGCACTCAGATTCGATTACATAGAGATCCACAGGTGCGCTCGAAATCAATCACATAGAGATCCATATAAATCAGTAGTGTCGGGTATAGGTATCTGAAGTAATCTGAAGCTGCAGTTTGCGTTCCGTGTCGGACTCGCACGTTTAGTTACAAATGTTAGTCTCCTACTGTATACCACTTACATTGTGAAAAGCTCTCATTGTTTAGTTAAGGAAGTAAGTTCAAGAATTCTATTACTAGAATATTCAAGACTAGGTACTTCTAGAATTGTTGAGGATAAAGCTAGTTTGACTCTTCTAATTTTGTAAAAGTCTAAGGTCGCCAACTTTCAACCTGAAATAATCCACAAAATTAATTGGATGACATTTAACGTAATACAACATTTATCATATTCATGCGATGAATTTGAGCTGGGTTATTCCATTCAAAATATTATCCGGATAATTTGGAGTTTCAGCGGAAAAGCACGATTTTGTATCGACATGTCAAAACGAAACCAATAATGATAACGAATCTGAAATGCACAATCATTTAGTATTTACGGTGAAAATAATTTCTGACACAGAGTTGGATTTATAGCTGTATGACACAAGAGTTCTACTATAGAAAATAATTGAAAGATTCAGATAGATTAGATTATCTACAAATTAACTAAATTAAATAAGTGAAAGTATCGGATCGTGGGTATGTTAGCTTTTGATGTGGCAAATTATTGAATAAATATTAAATAAAAAAAATCATTTCTTTGAAATAGCCCAGGTCGTTTAAAATTATATGCTTCCTAATCGAAAAAAAGAATTAAATATTATTAATCAAATGCCCCGACCGAAAGTGATTAAACATTCAACTATTTATTAATTGCAAAACCAAGAAAATTTGTATTGAATGTATAAATTTGTAAATATTCTACCGCTGGCTGGTAATGATGACATTCAACTATTAGTTGAGTTCTAGTAATCATGCAACAGGGCCTAATTAATTACTTTCATGATGGAAGTGACAAAACTATAAATAAGAAGGTAACGTTTTGCCAAATTACACTTTACTTTCAAACAATAATGTTTATACAAAAGTATGTGCTTGAAGAGAAAAAATCCCTCTGAAAACACAATCCCAATCTCGTCCAATAATGTTTATTCCATATTTTGCTACTCACACGTTTTCGGGATATCTGCGCTCCATCGATTGCGCGGAAAATCGCACTGACAAGTCCCTTTATTTCTCTAAACATACTATATCTACTGACACAAGAATGTCTCCGAAGTAATGGGCCGTAAAATCAGGATAATTCCCTATGCTTCGAATATTTCGCCGGAGTTTGATAGGTCATATCGTGTAATATGATAATGAAGAGGTGCTTGTGTCGTGATGAAGTGGTCGGAATATTTCTCGATTATACTTCTAGATTAGGTTGCCATAAGTTAGTTTGTGGCTTTGTGCAAGTAGCAGAAGTTTTCTAGTTAAAAAAACAGATCGTAATAAAATTCTGTCAACTAGGTATGTATAGATCAATGTCAATAAGTAGGTATTTAAAAGTATGTGCCTGAAGAGAAATAATTTACTTATTATTTGTCATTTTACTGTATTTTACATTTCAATATTACTGACCAGACCGGGAATCGGACCCGGAACCTCAGAGTGGCGTCGCCTTGAAACTCACTACACCACGGAAATCGTCATTATTATGAGAATCATAATTTTCTATATTATCTCGGGTCTGGGTGCTACGCTACCACAGTTGTTTTGGATTTCCATAACACAAGTGCATTAGCTGCATACTTGGAATCAGAGCAATGTATGTGATTGGTGTTCAATATTTAATTATTATACATTAGCGAGTGTATATTTTATTTTACAAATTAGTGTTTTTACCCGGAGTATGTATGTACATAATTTATTACTGTAATCGCTAAAACTAAGCCACACACCGCCGTCACGTAAAAGAGCATCAAGAATTAACCCTTGCCTGCATCTTGTTAGCGTCACTTATCACGTTAACCTCCCGCCGCCTAATTGCCCCCCGTAAATAACAAAATAAACCGACGAGACGGCCGTAACGACCGTGACGGTGCTAAACCCACACCCTGTTACCAATCTAGATTCTTTTTTTACAATTAACGCTAAAACGAAACGCGCGCTTCATGCTTCATTTTGAACATGTCTGCCGAGTACGTGAATTTAGATGCTGTGTTTTAAGTCCTTACACTGATACTGTGAATAGTCTCTCTGAGAATAGCTATATTTTAGATATTGCAAAATTTTAAAATATCACGTATAAATATGAAGCTATAAAAAGACTTTTAATGTGCATATGTTCGACCCTATATTTTATGAAATACATTTTAAGCACTCAGGTGTGACCAAGCTTGCAAAACTTGCAATGCAATTTTGTAAGTTTAAGTGTAAGTTGAATCAGTAAGCGACAACGGCCACCAGATTTTCTAATAAAAATATTAAAATTTACAACAGTCTTAGCACGGGGTCTGCCAGACCGGGCATCGGACGTGCCTGCCCGGCAGACCGCTAATGTCATAAGACAGCGGCTAACGAGCCGCACTGCGGGATCACCTCGGAAAAGGGTGAATACGAAAGTCTATGGCTGTGGCATTGCAATTGTTTTGACGACATCAACGCATTAGTGTTTTGAAATCAATTAAATACACGTTTATCTACTTGTATTAGTTAGGCAGCTGTAACAAATATGCTGGGATGCTTCTTTGCGTGCATTTGCTTCATTGCTTGGGAGCTTTCTTGAATGACGGCCCGAGCAATTGCAAGTATCAAAACATCGATTGAGAGTATTGAGTCACGTAATAACGGGGGACAGTGTGTCTTCTTACGGTGCTAGTACTCGGATTTCGGCGTTTGCTCCAGCAATGCCATCAATTTGCTATCAATCGCTGCAATCGCTCGCTGGTTTCGTAATAACACTACCGGACAAGACAAACGCATACTGCACCCTATCGCTTCGCAAGACACGTCGCAGATAAATTGTCTAGAAATGCAGTCACAAAAATCGCTGAACCCCTAACAATTGAGACGTGGAAGTGGTTAAGGGGTTACGTTTTCTTTCGAAGATTTTTCCAAGTACGTTGGTGTTTTTAATCTAACAAATAACGTCATTTTGGAAACTAATTATGTACCTAATTTTAATGTAATACTTTGTTAAAAACTTTCTATTCTTTAAGCATACATTAGGTCAAATTCAAATGGAACAGCAATTATTGAAGTACAAAAGCAATTGAAATTGTTTTAGTAATAAATACAGACAAGACAATAGATAAATCGATCTGAAACACAAGGCACGTAGCTGAGCGCAAGACAGCTTAGCGCGATTCTGCACTAATCAGGTTATGACCGCTAATTCCATGGCAGACAATGGACTTTGAACATTGAATTTTGCTTTTGTAGTAATACAAATTTGATTATTGAGAGGAGGATAATAGTTTCAATAATGGCACAAATTGAACCAAACTTTCGCTTGTAAGCACCTATTAACTTATTTCATTCCAAGTAATTTAAAGATGCAAGGCTTACGTGTATGGTCATAGCGCTGCTGCTGAAATCTTTGTACAGTACTTTGAATAAGGATTTGCTTAGACCCCACGAAATATTGCCTACATTTTATTTTTGCCTATATTGCTGCATCTGGGGGCGTATTGCGATGCAGTTTTGACAGATATAACGCTCTGATTTACTGTCAAATTAGCAATTTTTTATATTACAAATTAGTTATATTACTATAATATAACAATATAAAGATTAATATTCATACCATTGTAGTATTATTATAATATTATTATATTGATAATATTCGTTTACACTGAGTCTGAATTGAACTGCCTCGGAATTGACCGGATTAAGTTGGATCGCAATACGCCCCCTGGACCGCCAATGTTGGTAAAAATCTCCGCGATATGAGCTTACTATGTCCATCGGAAAAAATATATTGGGTCATCGATCGCTGTTTTCTTTTACGCTAAATGAAATTGTTGTATTAATGTCCTAAATAAACTCAATGTACTACATAATGAGAAATCTAGCTGACCATTTAAGTGACGTATGTATATCACGAGCATCTCCGTGCTTCGGAAGGTACGTTAAGCCGTTGTTGGTCCCGGTCCCGGCTAATATCGGTTGAAATTAGTCATTAAGCGTAGTCAGAGGCCTATGAAAACATCTGCCAGCGAGGTTAGACGCTTACCTTGCAAACACCCCTCCACCTATTCGTACTGCGTGGTCGAGTAATGACTCAAACTACCTCACAGTTGCGATAAGGCCTTTGCCCAGCAGTGGGACGCAGGCTAACTCAACTTTTTTCTTTACTTACTACATAATGTTAACACTAGCTAGAACAATCTCCCGTTTATAGCTACTATATCAATTGAAACAAGCGTAGAACAAAGCAGCGGGCGGTCCAGCAGTCGTCGTGCTCATTAAAGGGATTATCAGCTGCCTCATTACGTGACCAATTACTGAGCACACTGAATCTCGTTCGCACTGGGGTTGAGCAGGGTGCACAAGTAATTAGTAATTACTTTAAAAAAAACTTTTAGTATTTTAAAATTTAACTAGCCATTTTATGAATGATGCGGTTTTGTCTTTAAATGGCATATTATTGTTGTAAGGACAAAAAGCTAATACTGTTTATTTGGTTCTGAAGTTTACGCGAATACTACTGATTGATTAAAAAAACCCCTTACAATAAATGTTCGCGAAATCAATCCGTAAAGTGTTTTAATCAATGAACTAGTACTGTTACTGATCATAACTCGAGGCCCTGGTTATATTATTTTTAAATCCAAACGTTTGAATGAGCGTTACGTTTAAGGACTAAAATTATTTTAAAACTGGCGGCTGTTTTAATGACTACCATTACCATTTGGACAGGTTATTATTAGATAGATATTTTATAAATAAATAATCCTGATATAATATAATAGGTACTTACTAACGAGTTATTAATTCTGTTTTGTCTGTTGTGAACTCGCCCTTACCCGAGCGCTAATTGAAGAGTTTTGTCTGGAGTTAAATGGATTTAAAATGTCGATACTTCTCAAGTGTTCCACTTTTGTGTTTTTGCCAACGCTGCTCTTTCGGATTCTTTTAAATCACCGTTTTTGTTTATTTATGGTCACTGTTTGTATCTGACTTATTTATAAATCGTCAAGGTGTTGTACATATTCTCGTTAGAATGTTACACTTATAAAAAAATGTCCTGGCTTAGTTAGCTTTAATATTTTTTACTTTAGATAAAAAAGGTCAGTGTCCTTTATACTGATAACTTTCCTTCTGACCTGCATCGATCAGACAACCCTGATAGTGGGGAATGGCGTCGTCTGAAGCCGCTTAAAGACGATTCCTCGTCCCAAGACATGAAAACATTGAACTTCTATTACTAGCGTATAAAACTGACACCGTAAAAAAAATTCTTGAGCCATTATTTGACGCCACTTGGCATCAACGCATTTAAACGGCTTCAAATTCGACATTCAAATTTCAAGGAATACGTCACAATCTTGTCATCAAGTTGCGACACATTTTTTGCTTAGCATGGCTTCTCCATGCGTAGTAATAACAGCTTACTGCGTGAATATATCATTGCATCCTAAAAGTTCACTGACCTTCCCAACTCCTGTGGTTTCTTTGACCCCAAGTCGCCGGAGCAGCGCTGGTGGCGGCGGTGGTGGCGTTCTGTGCAGCGCAGCGCTGAATCCGCTTGAAACCGACTCCTCGTCTCGCCGACGCCTCTCTCTGTGTGGAGAACCGCTGCTGCATTTTGTTGTCGATGTTCTGCAACAAGAGAATGGACATTGAGAATGGTTTGAAAGAAACCCTTCGTTATTCATTCGCAATTGCAACATTTTATCGCATATAGGCCACTTAAGGGCTCCAAATAAGTACCTACCACAAAAAGTGATTGAAATGATGCTACCTCTACATAACTAATTCTATGGCATCTCATATTGTTGTAATGGCAAATGAGGATAAACTAAGAACAAAATGATAGTCATAATTTGTATAAGACGGTAGAAACAACACATATTACGTAAACAAACAAGCAGCCATTGCTGAAACGTCTTATCTTTCACCGTATCACTTGTTTGTGGTCAAATGCCTGATCATTAATAAAAGTAAAATCTTTGCCACATAATTTACTTCCAATCGAATGATTCCGAGAGGTTTTCATAAAAAAATACGGCAACAGACGCGACGCCTTCACTCGAGCCTCAATATATTAAAACAGCAGGTCTGAATGACGGATCAATTTCAACACAAAGGCGAATAACGCACTGTAAATGCATTGACGCCTGCCCGCGACACTTGATTGAGCGTTGAAAACTCTCGTACAAAAGGTTTTCTGTAATTGAAAGGGGCAGAAAACATTAATATTGTTGACCCACGGGCCCGGGCCAAGTCGAAGTGGAAATAAATGAACACTACGTGATGTCTCCCGTGACCTTTTTACATTTTTCAAAAATTCACTTCACGTCAATACAAGATCGGGGCTTAAAAGGGACTGCGTGCTTGAGACGTTTTTGTCGAGTTAGAGTTTGCGTAAATTTGCTCGAAGGTTTTTTGCGTGACTCGGGAAAAGTTATCCATCTTTGCTTACTGTAAGGATCTTTTCTAAGTAGCTTGATCCTTAAAAAAGGTTACATATAGTAGTTAATTACTTTTTTCTTTATATGCATGGATTTATATTCAAGTTATTTCTAACAATGCTACCCGCTGCAGTACCATAATTTGTCATAGTTCCTACTATCACATACTTCTGGTACATTTCAATTAATAACTACACAACTAAACACTTACTTTTCAACAGATAACTGCAGAATGGGACACTAATAATGCGAATTGCAATAGATAAGTTCATGTCTTTGTGTTATCCATCATGATACGTCAATATTACGTTCTGTCCGTGCTCGTATCAAAGGTCACTGAAACTGACGACAAACCCGCATGCAGATTCATTCAGAGACCGAAATTCGATGCACATACGATTGTCTGCAGTGATACCTATAATGACGTACATACAGTAGACTCTAGTTAGACTATAAATAAGACGCTCCCTTGTATTACTTATCCTTGAGCTAGAGAAAGAAAAAAATGCGTTGAGTCCACTTTTTTACGTTCATGTCAAGCAAGGCATTTGACGTAGTGAACATATCATGGTAGTGAACCTCAATAGAAAGAAAGATTGCTTTACAGAAAATGTACTTCAGTCGTTCTTAATGATCTTAATGAATAAGATCTATCTTTATTTTTTGAGTCACCAGATCAAACAATTCTGAATTATCAGTTTCTAGCAAAAAAAACTGTAGTGTTCTTAGCAACGGCGTCAAGAACAACTGTAGTCCAAAGATAAGAAAAAGCTTTAATACAGGGTTTCTAGGTCTACTAGGCCTACTGTCTCTTCATCTGTTCGTCGGTTTCCGTGTTCTGTCGACTCGTGCTACCCTCGAGCTGAGCTGGGTGATGGATGGTCCGTACGTGACGACTCAGACCCGCCCGTATTTTATTTTAATGCCATCGACGCTACTCTCCGGAGGCTTAAAATTGAAAATTCTCTCAGCATATTGGAAAGACGTCGCATTCCCGACATGACGGTGCGCAGCTATGTATCTATTTACCTTTGATGGATGTTCATGTCTTGCAGGCTATATAAAATATTCACTCGATTTCACGGTAACAAAGTTATGATCCCATTTTGGAATAGTTTGATAGTATCGTAGATCAGCTGTTTTATATTTCTGTGAGAGAAATAGGAAGTTTACTATCTGTGCATGAGCAGAATTTTCAATGGACGTTGTGCACTATGTAGTATTTTAACAAAGTCAAGCTTGTACTTCTATTACATAGATACTCACATAGATAATTTCCATTTTAATAAACCCTTGGATTTCCACTGTTAAACAGTACTCAGATAAATTACGAAGATAAAACTTGACCCCGATTTTAAATCAAATTTTATATATAATGTAGGATTCGGGGTTTGGATAAGCAGGAAATACACAGGAATTGGTTAACTTCTTATTTATTCCTTCTTATAATAAATTCGTCTTCACTCCATCTTTAGACTCAACTTTCTCTTATATCAATCATAACGACACCTTCTGCATTCCTCTTTCAAATTCAAACGTTCTTCTCATTTCACGCTCCTTCTCGTCTGTCATTTCATACGTCTTACGTTCCGTTCCACGTCCATATCCTACATATATGTGTAGTGGTAGGGGGTTCCAGTATCTACTAAGGTTACAAACAATAATAATAACAATGCCATACCATATACGCAGGTTTATTCATGTAAGTTCAAGTGTAACCTCACTGTACCTGAATTAATTACATCCAAATTCTGATCCCCTTACATATTAAAACACCCTGTATAAACTCACCTCTAGGCCACGTGGCGTGCGCGGCTCGCGTGCTGCCCATACTTCGCTTACAACTATTAACATTCTTCCAAGGGAATGTTTGGATATCTCTGCCTCCGATAGCCCCGGCTAATGGATAGTACGGAAGTTTTCATAGCGGAGAGTTTGTGAATGAACATGCCTTGAAGGTAAACAAAGAGTGAAATTAGCGCTAGGCAAAAAGTTTATATTACACAATTTGAAAGTAAATATTCAGAGTTACATAAAAATTGTAGCCTTAGTTGCGCTTTAATTTTATTTGTTATGGGATTCGAGATTTGTGACACTAGCTGTTTCTGACTGTTACCACCTGTTTCTATTTGGCACAAGCCAACAATACTTACTTTATTAAAATAAAACGCTATCTACTAAACCCTACCTACATACATGTTACACTAACCCTAATTTTAAGTCTCATTGAAAAATTTAGCCCTTAGTTGGCAAAATAAGAAAAACTTGTAGTATACAGCCAATTATAATTTAAACATCTCATAAGTAGGTATGTTTTTACCAAGTAGTTATAATATTATGTAAAAACGTGCGTACAAAATGTTTCAATTTTCTCGATCTTACATGCCGCTAGCTCCACAAATTCATGTCGAAGCAAAGACAACCCGATCCCCAAAAATCTATTACTCAGCTTAAAATAACGTTATCCGCAAGACACGGAGATAGAAATCTTGCCGTTTCAAAGGCTGTATATGGAGTCCTGATTTCACGGCCCGGCGACCTTACTGAAAACAAGCCGGAAAGGTCGCAGCCTGACATTTGATATGCCGGTTTTCGGACCATGAACGAGACGACTTTTTATTACGTTCGATATTTAAATTCGGGCTCCTAGCTAAACTTGGACGAATAAACCACTGGACGCGCAATGACAGGAAATTTCGTTTGACCCCCTCGGCAACGAATTGGGCATTTTAGCCCAATTTCATGTGACGTCTTGTCAGTACGGTGACAGAACTCGGTGAGAAACATTGCAGAAAAAAATGGGTAAATGTGCCGTATTTTTGTGAAAAAATTATAGCGGCACGACAAAAAATATTTATTTTCATTCGTAAGTAACTTTGTATCCCAATAAAGCTGTTAATTTTTCTTAAAATAGTAAAATGTGTTTTCCTAGAGAAAAGTTACATTGCTAATTAAAAAAGTTGTGGTCAGTTACTGCAAAATCAACAAGATGACGCATACTTCATTTGGTAGGATTATCGTACGTTCACCATTCGTTACCTTGTCAATTTAGTTTTAATTGTGCTTGACAATTGTCGATAATCATATCGATAAACGTACTCATAAATTTATAATATAAAATAAAATAATTCATCTGTAAAATGATTAACTCTAAAGTAGATTAAAGTAATCCTAAAAATACAACAGTTTTCTTTAATATTTTAAACTTCATATTTTATTACAATACATCCTATTAATAATATTTCAGATTTCCTGTAGATCCAATAAGAGAAACAAGGTGGGTCGAAGCCGTCCAAAGAGAGGCAAAATGAATACCATTAATAATACCATTTTTACCTTTTATACAAGTGTAAGTTGCATAAAAACCCTTGAAATTGTGAAGTTTAGTTTGAAGTGTAAGCTCATTTTCTGCTAGATTATACCATTAGAGGATTTTATTATACCATTGGAGGACTTACGGCCTGTTTCACAATGTCTTAGGAAGTTCTAGTTAGTGTTACTTGCCAGACCGTTTATAAACATATTCTATGTTTTAATTATTCGTTTAATGGTTTGTGCTAATTTAAACATGCCCATAATTATTGTTTTGTTAATAAAAATAAAATAAAAATATTTTGCATAAGATTCGTTCATTCATTCGTTCAACACATATCGATAGAATAATATCGACACTTCCACGCACTAAATGTCAATTACTGACAAGACAAACTCCCCCCGCCCCGCAAAAATTGGTTGATGATGTTTTCATACATTCGCTCTTGCGTTTCATATCCAGTGGTTTATTCATCCAAGTAGCTAAATAATAAGGGCATTGTCATTTTATTTTAATTCTACGAGTAGAAATGATTTGTGTTTATGTAACCAGCCAGTGCTTTTGTGATACATGATTTGTTGTAACAATGACATTATTTTAAATTTTCTAAAAGCATTTAACCTCCTTGGGGACAAATAAATAATATTACTGTCACCGACAAAAGTGCTACCTTCAAGCTACTCATAATAGATTCAAATGCGAAAAATTATTAATTCTTTTCTATATCTTGAATCGATTCTTATCAAAACTGAAAAACGAGCTCTACCACCGATCCCTCGCGTGACGTATAACACCAATTGCCACAATTAGTCCTCGTAAACAGTTTAACCGTTCTTTTGTGTTTTTTCATTCATTACTCTTTAATGGTGGTAAATGGCGGCGAACGTTTTATTTACGTTCCTGATTTGAATTATGCGACGGCACAATAACGCCCTCTGGAGGGCTGTTGCCGAAACAAATAAATTATGGGGTGAAACCTATAATGCGTGTTTGAGACGGCCGAGTAAATATGCATAGTAAAAACATGGAAAGTTTTAGAGCTTAGGAAATGGGGCGTTTGACAAGGTCTACTGAAATAACCAGACTGAAAGAGAATTTGAAATTATTTGCAAGTTTAGTTATCTAGAAGATCTATTAGTTTGATTAACTGGTGGAGTAAAGTAGAAAAAACTTCAGTGTTGCTATTTAAATAGCTTTGCCGAAAATGTAAATGCGGTCTTCAAGAACTATTCCCACAACCGAAACGTAGCTCATACCGAAAATTCCTGAACGTCATGTAACGACTTTAAACTGCCGAATAACTTCCGAACCCGAACTTTTGATTCAAATCGAACACGAATCCGGCAAACCCGGGTGGAGCATAAAACAAATTATACCAGGAAACTCATATAGCAGTCCATTGAAAACGTAGGAACGCTCTACTACCGACATTCCCGATGTCGTTAGCGAAATGTTAAAATATTGTGGCCAAAACTTTATGCACGCCACGGCGAAGTTTTGAATTCAAACATTTCTGCTCCTACACCTTTTATTTCTACGGCTAGACTAGAATTTTTTTGCTAGCAACACTGTATGGCAGCCCGCCAGAGACCGCGAAATGTAATAACTGTGTCCCGGATGCGGTATTACGCGACTTTGGACCCTATCTCGGTGGAATAACGTAATTAAGTCCCTTGTGTGGCTGAACGATTTAAGGTGGGAAGGCAGTATTGTTTGGTAAAATGATAGCAATAAATATAAAGGAAGGCCTTTAACTGAACTATCCAATAACGCTGCTTTTCAACTCAGTACAACGGGTTTTGAGTAGTCGATTTTTCCTTTTACAACGGGAAGCAATCGAACCACCCCGTTAGTGCTCGAGTCAGTCTTGCGAAACAAAGTATCAATACTTTCTTTTAAATGGCTTAGGTCGATAGTACAATCGACAGCACTATGGATGCTTAAAAGTAGCTTGGCTGTAAGGATGATAGTGTAACATAAAATTATGCGGTGTTTTTAGTATTACATTATCACCTGTGTACTGATAGATAATCAAATTTGTAATATTGGTAGACATTTGTTTAAGACGCTTTTCCGAAGAAATTCTTGGCTATGCTAAAGTACTAGCAGGAGTTTCTTAAAGTAATAGTATTCACCTGAGTTTTTCTGCCATATCTAAGAGCGCTTACATTTTAAAGAGCTGCAAATCACAAAGACCCTAACCACATACCAAAATTACAGCTTTAAAGCAATTTTAGCGTTTATTTATGTTCAATATGACTGATCTATTGATTCAAGAGCGAAATGTACACTGTGGGTACTGTTTCAAAGGGCTGTTGTCTAGTCGTGTGTCCAGTCGATTTGTTTTTGACATTCATCCATCGGAGGGATTAGCTCACAGGCTGTGGTCTGACATTCAATTTTCATTGCATACAGCAAAGCTATTCAGAATGTCAAGCGATGCGGGTAGTATAAATATTAACTTTGGGTACTAAAATTGCATGAATCCCTTTTTTGCAAGCAACATAAACGTGCAACATAAATAGAGTTTTATGAAAATGATATAATGTTTTTACCTCACCATTTCAACCAGTTTACACCAAATTTTTTTATGAAGCAGCATTTTTGAGTTTATTCTGTAATCAACTAAGTTAAGCCCACTACTGGGATTATTTCATGGTTTGATTTGATATCTAAAAGTAATAGGTACAATATTACACATAGCAAGTATACATAAAGATCCTTTACGTTTAAACATGTAGACAATTCTGAATAATTTCCGTCGTATTTTGTAGCTCAAAATCATTATCAAAGAAGATCTACATACGCTGAAATATTAAAAGTAAATTACGCGACCTCACCTCGCATGCAAAATCAACAAAGCGTAATCTTTTATTCAAAGCTAAAGCAAGATTTCCACGCCGGAGGTTCGCGTTTCATTATTAATTTTCCAAGCTGTTTTCCCGCAGATACATTACAGAAATGACTTTGAAGACTAAATAAACGCATGTACAGTCAGCTACGGAAACAAGTGCCTTAACATGAGCTTGAGAGCCGTGTTTTCAATACTTATGTTATTGCTGGAATTTGGAAACAGAAAACATAATAATGTTTCAAAATATAAGTTACCTCAATTAAAGTTTATGGGTTAAGCCGGGTTTAGTTCATGGTATTCTAATCAAATACCAACTTTGATAAGAATACCTTAGAAATATGATACAATAAAAATTATTATCGACGATAGATTGGCGATATACGGTCGATGCTGTATTATTTGTATATTTGGGCTTTAAATTTTAATATTGAGTCAAAAAGTGACTGCTAATAAATATATTAATAACTTGCTAGCTAGTGTGGAAGGCAAGAGGGAAACCACCATAGTATCTTCCCTAATTTGGAGTTTTTATTTAAAAAACTCCATCGACAAGAGCCTAGCTCTTAAATGATCATCACCTGCTAGCGCACGATAAATATCTTGTTATATGACCACATATTGCTCCTTGCGGTGTTTCACCCCCGTGCCTCGGAAAGCACGTTAAGCCGTTGGTCCTGCACCTGATCTCTCTCCGGTCCTGTCAGATTGCTGTCCCATCGGGCTATGGGAGTGAAAGGAATAGAGAGTGCACCTGTGTTTGCGCACACACTTGTGCACTATAATATGTCCCGCGCAGTCAGTTAGTCGTTGTGACTGGCCACCGTAGTCGAACTCGGCTAGGGGACTATTATTATTGCTTCTTAGACATCAACCTGACTGTACTGACATTCTCACACGCAACAGTGCCTGAATATTTTATATGAGAAATTGCTAACATCCTGCGCGAGTTACGCCGACTTACGCGGCTATCTCCAGCTGTTGAGTGCGGCGGGGCTGCTGAATAATACATGCATTTGTTACTTACTTTTGTTGGTAACGACTGGTGTTGACCAGCTATGGTGAGGTTTGAATTTGGAATATCTTGATTTAAAAAAAAGTTATTTAATTTTATTTTGAAAGAGTCAGGTTTTTCAAATTATGTTGAAGGTTTTAACACTTGTAAGCAAATGTAAATAAAATGGGTACATCATGACTACGACACGACCATATCATTCATACGTCAATACAGCGCTTTTAATAGGCCATCAACACCTCTTGCACCTAGTTTTAGTCATCTCATTTATACATAATGCCATCCACGAAGGCGCGCGCCACCTTTCGTCCTTCAATGTCTATTATTTCATATTTAAATTTTAGCCATACACCCCGAACTCCGCGCTTTCCTCAATCAAAAATGAACGATCCTCGACTTCGTAGATGGCACCATCTATACATTTAATCATAATTTGTTATATCTATTAAAAAATTAAAAGTCTATTTCTGTTATTGAGTGGTCTACTTTGAAAACCCGCTGTACTGTCCAAAGTCATTGTACGGGGTTTTGAGACTATTCTTCGGTTCGTCGCTTTTGTCGAAGATGGGTATAGAACCGTAAGGATTATGTCACTTTTCATCAATCCGTTCCAATCTGTCACACAACTTCTTGATACTAAAGTCATATCCAATTGTCCTGCCTTCGTCTCTGAGATTTAATTGACCATGTAGTAGGCCCTGCTACGCGTCCATTCACTCGCACACAGGTTTAGCGCAAGAAAGAGAAGGTAAAAAACTAGTATCCCTCCCTCCTTCCTGCGCCTCACAGCACTGCCAGCCGCCTGTCGCTCATTCGTGTCCGTGCGCGCGCGCCGTTCCGACGCACGCAGTAACCACAGCAAAAAAGAAAAAACCGTTAAGTTTTTTATTTCGTGCTAAATGAAAGTTACCTTATTGTGATATTCATACTGAAAAAATTAAATTGTGAACGTGAACTGAAGTTAAACGCATAACCCAGTGTGGCTGCTACATGCATGCTTTACGCTTCACGGCCGAGCTATTACGAGATACTAGCCAGTCCGCATTTTAACGCTCCGAATCAATACGCGATATTGATCTGTAGCAATTTTTTGGCCGAGCTGGCACGTGATGCCAGCCAGTCCTAATTATCTTGAATCGAGACGTATGGTATGCGTTGCTTTCAATAAACCTACCCTTATTTTCATTGCGTTTCGACAAATGAAAAAAGTGAACTAATGGGGCCACAAAGGCATTTCATTAAAAATGTTAAGCAGCGCTGACGACGCGCCATCAGGGCCTCTCAGTGTGAAGCGTTCCTCGCCCACACTCATCGAGCCCCAACAGGCATCATAGTGTGTCCTGCCTGTGCCAACGCGACGCCATGCGCCGTGAATTGCTTGTTTGTTACGGTGAACTACCGTCCAACAATCCTAGCGCTTCAACGTCTCGCGCTCGAAATCAGAATCCGACCAAATAAAGGTAAGGTCTTTTTTCATTAAAGCTAGCTAAGCTTGAAGCCGTACTACGTGTTACGGGCTACCGTATTCCATTCGTGGTAAAACCACGACCGAACACTTGACTCAGTCAATCTTTTGACATAGATTGGAATTGAGTTTAATGTGAGCTTTTACACTTACAAACAAAAGGAGCAATATATATGTTTTACTAAGTACTTTTTTGTAAGCACCGAAAAACAATAGTGGCAGCAGATTTATTTCAAATCTAATAAATTTATATTTATTTTGTACATTTTTACCTGAAATTTTAAAAATGAAAGACTTAAGAACACTATAACTGCCTAGACTGATAAACATAAGTACGTATAGTGCCACCTGCGATGCGGTGCACGCTCCTTATTTTTTTTCCCAAAGCTCTAAAAACGGTACTGTATACATCGATACTACATAGCTCACAATATTATGGTCCTATGTCTGCAATTGATTACAACTCTTTTTTATTTATTTCTGGCTAATGGCTATAAAACTTGTCTTGCTAGACAATGCTATGGAAAACATAACATCGCTTATTAAATGAAATATTTAACATTACTTAAATATCGAAGTTTACGGATTGTATAAAAAGAAGACAATTATTATTTTTTAAGTAAGCAAGTTCTTACTTACATTTCTGTTTTCTACTCAATGCATATGGTTGGGTCCATATAAGAATTATGTAAAACTGATTTTATTTACTCATTTATTTATTGCTCACAATTTAAATAGCTATGCTAATAATATTGAGCTTTGCTCATTAACTGGCATTTGTATGATTCTGAATGGTGGAATATTTACAGTAGGTACTTATTCAGTCTTGAAATCCAACTAAGATTTGTTTCACTCCTCAGTTAATAATTCGGTACAGCTTAGATTTTATTAACCGACGTAACAACAACCAGCTGGAAAGCGTAATGTGTTTTTGGTTTATACCAATGAGTTTTCTTGTTAAATTGCGAAATCAATATAGCACTACCGTCATATTCGATTTAAATAGGTAGACGGTAATTAGTTGTTTTAGATGCTATTTTATTTTTCGAAAAATATGGTGTGATATGCACTAAACTTTTCATGTATGCTTCTTAGATTAAATCGTCGCAAAGTTCGGTACTTAATGTGGAGTCTGAAAAACTAAATAAAGATCTGTGTCCATTATCTTCAGAAAAGGCGATGCCTGAGCCACCGCCAACAAAAAATTGTGACAACCATAGGTCAACTTGAATTGACTTTAGTTTTTTATGGGCTTGTTTTTTTTCTCACCATTTACCACCACAAACACCACCGAAGAATAATTCAAACATAGAATGACCTATTGTTTGAAGTACTATTATTATTCTTTATATTTTTTGGCTATATTTATTCCACTATTTACACACCTACGTTAAAGGTTGGATAAATAAAAGACATGGTCATTATTGTACAAATTACAAAAATCGATCTTTTTAAAACAAAAGGCAGCAACGCAGCATCAAACCTAAATTGCACTACAAGCATCTAATTTGAGTTATTGGGAATATAAACTATGCATATTTTTCCCACTATATTCTGTGATTTAAGAATTAACTTTATCGAGTAAATATCTTCTATCATCATCAGTTTTTTTCCAACTAATCACATACACCCACTCCACAACCATCTCCCCAGCAAAGCCACTATGATATTAGGAAACCATTCATATGGAAACATTGCGGCATTAACTATAAAACAGATTATTTTATTTTATGAATTGTATCGTTTAATTGATGTTTAAAAGTATTGAATATACTATGTTAAAAAAAAATTTCAAAGAATCTTTTCTTAATATTCACCAATTACTTAGGTATGGTGAAACAATTGCCGACCACAAAATAATAACCAATCATGGTCTGCCAAGTTTTAACATTTTGCAAATGTTATTTTTTACGCTCGTTCTTATACTCTTGCGCCGTAAGACGTCGAGTAGTTCGACGATTTATTTATAAAACCTGAAAGTAATTTATTTATTACAAAGAATAATGCTTGAATCTTTTTATTTATCATTTATATTTGAGGGTGTTTTAATATGTATGAAAACCAGTGTTCCCTGGTGACATCGATCTATGACATACTTGTTGTAACACGACATATTCATTTACTTTTGGACTTCTTGTCACAATAGGTACCCTAATTTTGAATCATCAAGATTTATTTTACACTGCTCATAATATTGAAACAAGTCCCATCTGAAGCCAAATAAGACACAAATACATTGGCGGCACAATAATTGCGGAAATGCACATTGCCATTACCCCCAAAAAAGAAGAATAAGTCACAAATATTTGTCAAACTCATAGAAAATATAAAATTAAATAAAAATAAAGTATCTCATCAAAACCAAATCGATAAGATAGGATCGCATTTTTTTTTAAATGTAACCCTCAGTAATTCAGACATATTTTATCCAGTCAATATTTTTGAGTATTTTTTTTTCCGACTATGCGCCGACTATCGAATACTCGGCGAACATTCCTGTGCTGGAAGTCTGAAGCGTCATGTTTAATATTTCGCGTAGATAATTTCAATATTTTGATTTTCTACTCCATCTAATATCCTTCTAACTTACATAGCTAAATCTTTAGTAAATCTAAAAAAAAAAAAATAAGCTTGATTAAAACATTATTCTCAATCAGTAAATACACGAAAATACCAATTTTGTCTCAGCTTTTTTCGAGCGCCAACTGGTGTTTTTTACAAGGAACTATGTCGAGACTTCCGCGCCTGGTTGATAAGTTAAATATTAGGCAAACGTCGGGTTAGGTGGTACCAAAACTTCTATCGGAGAAATCGTTTGCGCTCGTATGACCTTATAAAGCCACAACGCCCCCAGAGGTCGTTTCCAAGCTTCTTTAGAAAAAATTTAAATCACTCAATTATTACCTACTTCCTTAATCCTTTCAAGTTTTGATAACGATAATATTTCAAATTCATTGAAATATCGTATTCTTATTGTAACCCAGAAAATAATAATAGCGTTGATATACACCGATGAATACATCTAAAATCTTATATACCCACAAATGAACCAACAATTTTTTTTTACCAATCATCTTACACTCATTACAACAAAACATTTTCTTTAGAATTCAAAATTCGAATAATAAGTATTTTGTTTTCGGTATACGGCTGAATATATTTCAAACAGCTGCATAAATACATAAATACCCAATACTTAAAAGTAATCGAATACCTATCATGCGTGTATTTTTTACAAATCTATGATTGTAAAATACGTTAAAACTGCAAGACAAAAAGACTCTCCAATACGCCCGTTAAGTGCATTAAAAATGATAGGGCGCTGGATGAGAAGTATTTCTGTATGTAGCTTTCGCAATCTGTCTCAACAATACGTATTTCGTATTTATTTGCAATTTTTATAACAGACCAAAAAAAAGGGAACTAAGAAATTTTCGTCCTATTTCAGTTAAGATTACTAAAATTATTATTGTATTTACATATTCTTGGAGTTTAACATTAAATATATATATATATATATATATATAAAAACTAATAAATATCTTCTTTCTTTCCCATTAAAGAAATTACTTATCAATTATCATGCACCCATAACAATAGTGCATAATGCCAAACATGGTAACATAAAACATTTTTGTTATTTAAATGATCATTTTAATAATCAAAGATTACTAACTATAGAGGTGTCAACTTATTTTTGTAACAACATTGATTTACTCCGAACATCTACATGGTCAATTAAATCTCAGAGACGAAGGCAGGACAATTGGATGATCAAACGAACTTACCTGTAAGTGAAGTTCGATCCAAATTGTCCTGACTTCGTCGAAGAGATTTAAGTTCCCACCCTTCCCAATTCCCATAGGTACGTGTATTTTCTGCAAAAATTGTTGCCACCCGTACCATAAATCAATGTTGTACATCTGGAACATCGGTCTCCTTGCTCTGAAATGAATGAGCGACAGGCGGCTGGCAGTGCTGTGAGGCGCAGGAAGGAGGGAGGGATACTAGTTTTTTACCTTCTCTTTCTTGCGCTAAACCTGTGTGCGAGTGAATGGACGCGTAGCAGGGCCTACTACATGGTCAATTAAATCTCTTCGACGAAGTCAGGACAATTTGGATCGAACTTCACTTACAGGTAAGTTCGTTTGATCATCCAACAAGCTGACAGACTTGGCTACAAAAGCTTCTCGTAAGCGCAACGGGTTGAGCACGCATTAATAAAGCGTCCCTTTGTGTACAAAACTCTTCATTAGACAGATCATAGCGTTGTTGCGTGCCGAGTTGCTCTTCTGATTTTTTTTCAAACTTTCGGGGGTCCAATTCATGAGAGACAATATGTTTAAGATTATGAGCAATTGAGCATGCCTTTTTTGGAAGTTACATACTATAAAATATCTTTAAAGGGAATGTTTTTTACTTGCAGAACTCTGGTAATCATAAGGCAAGTAATCACTTCGTTTAAATCCAAACGGCAGCCGTTGAATTAACGTCAGCTACAGCCTTAAGCGCCGGTCAAATACTAGCTAGACTTAGGAAATTTTTAAACCTACTTAAAAGGCTAAGTTGCAACATGTGAGGACGTAGCTAACCATAGCCTTTTTTCACAGACTTAAAATATATGAGGCATTTACGAGTAAACCCACTTGGGATTCGGATATGAGACTATTAAAATAAATGATGATATAGGCAGGAACGGATTAGAAATAAAGTATAACTTGTAAAAATTGTATTGTGTATGTAAAAAAAATGTATAAACCTCAATAATAACAATGTCAATGGTCGTTGATAATTAAATACCAACATAAATAATATGATCAATCTCCATCATTCCCTAACTTAAACCACTCATGTGGCAGAACGAAATCCCTAAACCCTATACTTGTGTACATACGCTCCCTGATGGAAAACTTTCGGCGAAGGGTACATTCTGTATTGTTGGCAAGTATCTATTAGTATGGACAAAAGAATCGTTTGTTCGGACCACTAGCCCTTTGTGAGGTATTAATATTAGTGACTGAAGGATAGACTTTTATTTTTTGCTGTAAACGAGTTCTCAGAGATTGAATGTGGAAAGCATGTCGGAATATCAGAACTTATTTGAGCTTTGAAGAGCTGCATATTGTGAATGGTGTTATCGAATTCAACGTAATTTACTACTTCTGAACGTTGAGGTATTTCAATGAGCTATATTATATCCCATCAATGTTTTTTTGTAACCGATGGTCATTTAAATTGCTATTCAATTATTTGGTTAACGTAATATTTCTTCAAAACGCGCACAATCGTAAATATTTGACCGCCGGTAACGTAAACATTCAACCATTGAAGGCCTAATTTCGAGATCAATAGTAATGGTAAAATGTCGTTACCAGCTGTTGAATATTTTCCATTGTGTGTGTTTCTCCAGAGAAACTTAGCTAGAGTAAAATCAGATTAAATATTGCTATCACGTAAAGTTTTCCGCTTACAACACAGCTCGTAATCCTTTTGTGCTTCGTTGTAGTTTTTATTTCAATTTTTCGGCATTGCTTCTGATATTCATTGCATTTTGCACATCGGTATTGGAAAAATATTTGTTTTACTTTTAAAACTGCACATTCTGGGCACTTAGTTTACGTTTGTTGGCAAAATGAAAATATTTTGGGGGCTATTCGTTATTTGTAAATCGTAGGATTAATATAGTATCCTAAAAGTCCTAACAGTAATGAAAATAAACTGTGACGATGTCAAGCAAGTATTAAACAAACGAGTGTTTTACACTTTACAACTTGGCTGTAAACTTTTGGTAATTATTTAAAGAAGAAAAACTGAACGAACCATATTACCTACTTGAAAAGGTTGAACTTACTCAAAACACCTAATAGAAGACTAAAAAGGCATTCTGACAGATAAGCAGACGAACCAAACGTTAAAGTAATCCATTTAACACTTCTAAGTGTTTGTTTCACCATTGACAAAAACTCACTACCCAAGGAATAATTTAAATATGGAACATCATTTCGTTTATTGGACAGGTTACGTTACTGTACTGGTTACCTATTACATTATGCAACAGGCCGTAAGTAAACTTTCAAATACCTAACTTGGAATCCAGTCAAACCTCGAAGTATCTGTACAGGCAATAATTCACCCAACACTCGCAACTTTTGACGTTTATAAAATACGAATAAACCGCCCCCCACTAGCCGTAAAGAAGAATTCCCGTGTTTTACGGCTTAACACCGAGTTACGGTGATTCCGGACTTTTTACGGACAGATTTAGAGGCGTCGCGAGTGTGTACGTTTACTCCACGTGCGTTTTTTTGTACGGCTGCCTTTTGGGAGCATTTTTTTTAATATAGTAACATTGTGACAATTGAGTCCCGTTTTCGGAGAAATATTACGAGTACAGCTTTTATTGAGCTGTTGTTATATTTATTTACAAGCCCTAGGCTTAGATTTTGACATCAGTCTCCCACAGTTAATTGTATAAAACTTAATGTTGGTTATATTAGTTGAAAAATTTTTACCTGTATATTTATTGTGGAGAGAAAATAAATGAAATATACATATCATTATTTATTGGTTAGTTTGTCTCAAATCCGCTTCATAATTTTAATACTCATTGACATGATTAAATACTTACTTAATATACACTTCCGGTTAATTATTGTTATTGGAATGGGGGTTGCGACCACTGAAAGCTATATATAACTCGAAAACTGGAACCAATAATTAACCAAATATTTATAAATGTGGAATAATGTGCATGTGAAATTGTGTACGAAACACTGGGTGTAAGTGCGTTTAAGCCAGTAAAAGAAAAGTGCTTACAAACGAAACGTTCTAAACATGAAAAGGGAAATCGAAACCAATCTATCTATGAGAACATTTGACGGAGGATAGGGAGACTCAGCAAACTCACGAAAAGGCAGTTTAAAAAAGCCATTCAAATTGAAATCGATTTAAAATCCGGAAAAGTTTGCCAAGATCGTTATTACAAGTTGCGAACACACGTGTGCAGTGGAGGATAGAAACGTCGCGTAGAAATATAGCCTACAGGAAACGCATACAAATACGAATAAAAATAAATGTACAAGAGGAATTCCGGGCGCGGAAATGAGAAAAACCATATTCGTGGGACCCCATCCGTGGGTAGGGTTGATTTGCGATTCGAGGGACCCAACCACTGGTAATCAGAGGATGTTCTCTTGAACGAGAGAACATTCTGTGAAGTGAATGAGAATTCCAGCATCTGATCAGCAACAGATCTGTTGATTCTCATACTTTTAAAGGGTAAACGAAAGAAACACAAAAGACATATTTCAGCAAATAAGATTTTAGCATTGCTTAGCAAATTGATATATTTTTTTGGACAGAATTATGTTTTTCTTTAAATAAAATGCCAATAATTGGCTTCTGTATGTGCTAAAACTATTTGTTTAAGGCAGCCTGACAATTAAATAAGGTTTTTAGTGTTACGTAGGTTACGTTAAAACACTTTTGATGTGTATTAATGAAGCTTTAGAGAATACTTTCTACTACACCCTACTACTACTACTACTATTACTACTACTATAATTCGTCTTCGTTCTAATGGTAGGGGTCAGCTGCAAACACTGCTTTCTATCGGATTGTGGCGACGGCCACACCGGTAGGATCACGCGGTCTGACCCTTTTGTATCTTGAGATTACGTTACCTACTGTATTATATTAAAGTTTAATTGACATAATAAAGATTGCATTTTTAATATTTTAACCAGAGTTATTTTAATTTATTAAGGTAGGTAGCGAAACGCAATTCATCAAAATAACAATGACTTGAAACATCTTTCGCAAAATATTTGACGATTTGAGAAGATTGAAAATACATTTGGTATGTTGTGTGATTGACAGAAAAATTATGAGATTACATTTTATTGCAGAAGCTATCAAAGCAGTAATTACAGGTTGTGTAATTATTAAGGGAGATTATGAAATGAAATCTGAATTCTCTTGCTATAGAACACCTAACTGGTGAATACCTGACATTCGGGCAGTTGGCATTAACCGCGGCTTAACTGCAGAATTCGGGCCGTCAAAATTATTTCGGACACCCCCGCAGTTATATCTCTAAGCTAGGGCTGATAAAATTTACTGTAGTTTAAGGAACTGTGGCTGCCACAGCCGAAATAACTGAACAGAGGCTTTTCCTTAAGTTTGAACTATTTTTTACCATTGAATTACATTGGATCAGAATTAATTACCGTAAACAGACATTACAATGTCTTAATAAATAAATATATTTATTGATTCATTCAAAACATGGACTCGTACGATAAGATGGTATTGAGCCACGGTTTCATTCCCTAAACAATTCGCTTGCTTTTTTGGTTTATTTTTGTATGCTTTGAATTCAAGAAACAGGCTGAAGAAATTACAAATAATTAACATTTGTTTCAAAATCTCGTATACGTTATCACTGCAATGGAAATAGAATTATGATATATGATATATGATGGTTTTTTTGCACCTACCTTCCAGGTTAATAGAATTATAGACCGGATTCAAATTCGACCGGGTCCAGGTCTGCGGTTTGCGTTCAGACAGAACGCTTAAATTAATTGAGTCGCATCAATTTCGGATACATAAATTGGTTGGATAGCAATTGTTTGGATATCTTCTCATTTTGCCAGGCTAAATAAAGCGACAACTTCATCGTCACAACTTTTTTTTAATAAATCGTAAGTACACTAGGTTATCATATAAAAAGTATGTGGACTAGAAAACTTCATATTTTGTGAGGGCATCACGTAATTTGATCCTAAAGATTCGGGCACTTAAGACACACTTTAGTTTAGCTCATAGAATCTTAAGCTACCTGTGCTTCATGCTGTTATAGTACCTATTACTCATTTTACCATAATCAGCTAAATGGACTCAAATTGGAAGCTAATTTAGATAGTAAAAAAAATAAACACATGGTAACTAAATTTAAAAAATAGCCTCTCCAGCATCAGTACATAACATTGTCCTCGTAAAATCTGTAGTTCCCGAGAATTTTGAACGCTTCAAAGAGTGTTAGATCTCAGTTCGCGAGATATCTGAGCATCGCAGAACTTCCCGGCACTCTAAGCGATCTGGATCTGCGAAACTTTGTTGATGCCCATTTGCCGCGAACCGGTTTAAACTGGATCAAACCAGTATTCCGCTGGCACTGTGAAAAATCCCGGATCCGCAAACTGAAGGAGGATCTTACTGAAAGTTTTTGTAGAAATACAAACACTAGAACGTACTAAACTTCCTCACATTGTTTGGAGCTATTTGAATTACGTTAGAGCCTCAGTGTGTGACTACCTACTAGATTCCTACATTATGGCGTAAAAAACGTCAGAGTTAATTCTTACACAACAATATTCATAATTATAGTTTAAAATTACAATAATCAATTATGACATCAAAACGTGTTCATTTATCATTCGTATATACTTCGTATCCTCCTGAGGTGAGCTATATTTTATATTTAGGGCCGGTATTATATATTTAGGGCCGGTTTCGTGATTGATAGTTAACTCAACTAATGGCGTCGTTACATTTGATTAAGACACTCACGATTAAGCGTGCTTTGAAAATAGTAAGTACGAACGTTGGTAGTTATTGGAGTTGATAAACGATGATTATTTCAGTGAGACCAAAGTGTTTAATTTTGATTGTGTTACAATAGTTTCCAAACCAAAAATTTATATGGATAAACAGATAGACGCAAAAAGGTACAATCAAAAGAAATAGGTAACAGTATTTGAAAAAAAAAAAAGATTTTGTTATCAGCCCTAAAAGAAAGCGATTTAAAGATCCTACCCCACCGCGGGGGCACGGAGCCGTTTTATTTCTATGTAAATTTGCATAATGATATTTTTGTCGCGCGACTTGCGGCTCAGATTTATGCCCGAATCTCGCGGGGCGGTATCGGTGAGATGCTGCAGCGACCAAAATTTGGGTTCTTTTGTCTTTTTCAGACAGTTTTTAAGTTCATTGTTTATTATATATTCTTTCAATTTCGCTGACAATTAAAAAAAAATGTGCACAGGTGTGGTGAGCAATACACAAATGCACTCTCTGTCCTTCACTCTTATAATTCGGTGAGAAAACAAATTGATTGAGCCGAAGACTGCGTCGGCAGGATTAGAACAAATCATGTGATGTTGACTATTATTCCTTGAAAAATTTATCAACATTTTCATAAGACATTTTGCGTAATTTAATTTAAGCCTACTTAAGACACATACATACCTGCTAAATGATGTCATTTTCTTAGTTATTTCTTATTCTTGATTCAATGATCTCCTTATCGTATAACATTAAACTTGTATTTTTCGTGAATTAATAAATCAATTTGTTAGCTTTATTGTAAATCTTGTGAGGAGATAAGGATTGAAATTCATTTGAATGTAACCTAGCTAAATATAACATGGACACCCCAACGCACAGTGGGCCTGATTCGAGCGCTTCCAGAATAAAGACGATCGCGTAAATCACACAATACGGCGTGCCGGTATGATATATCGTCGCCAATATACTTTGATGTTCTCGAAAAGTTCAAGTTTTCGAATTTACATTACGAGTCTTGTCGGGGAGTTATAATTTTGGAGATTTTTTTAAGTAAGTTTTCTTAACCGTGTATTCTTAAATATGTGCGTTCAAGGTTTAAAATAAGCTAATGCAAAGATGAATTAGAAGCTTGTCCATCCGATCGGCTATTCGTTAAAAGCGTTTTTTCTGACTGTACGTTTTCAGCCCAATATGATTTTTATCCCGAATAGCAGTCATTTAACACTTCCTAGCCTCACTTTTAATACAGCGGCCATAAAAAACGCCAAACGCCAACTCACATAGTGCAGAAACAGCTACATCCAACTAATGAAGGCAGAACTGAAGACAAAAGGAAGGTCGGAACAAGCGAAACAGACGATTATCTGGTCAGTTTATCAGGATTAACGTTTGTTCCGAAACGCAGTATAAATCGGTGCATTTGGCAGCGAGGCTGGCGTCTACTAGGTTTGGGGTAACTGGTGCTTTGCGAAAAATGTGAATAGTGAGCCAAGTTATTGAGTAGACAAGAGCACGATGAATGGTCTTTGGAAGATTTTAGGTACAAATTATTTAATAAGCAAGACGTATGTCAATAAAGTGTCTTTTTTATCGCATGAAAACCAACTGAACTGCTGAAAAATGTTGATAGTGATGGTAAGGCCGTTGAGGATTTAATATTGTATGGTATAAGTAAGTAATGCCTGCTTATCTGAGTACTTTTTATTACTTAAGTGCTATGCTCTCCGACTTATAGCTTAATAACTTTGTCACATTGAAATAAATCCTACCCGGAATGCAATGTTGTAAATGTCGATGTGGAAATATGAAATATTAAAATAACCGGGGACGCGATACACCGTAAAAATACTGTTTGAACCGCGGCTGAGAGTGCTTTGCGTGGCAAATATGACACTTATCACAATGGAGTAAGGTAAGAGCCATGAACTTGAGAGTGGATGGGTGTATATACCAGTAATTTGTCCAGAGTGTATTTGCCCGCGTCAACGCGCTATCCCTCTTTTTAATCACTGCAAAAAAACTGTTTTTACAGTTGGTTTGAACGATGCTTTATGCCGTGTGGAGGTTCCGCATAATATGGACTAGTACAAGAGATGGAAATCAAAAGAAACCATGTTTAATAAAATAAAGCTTGCGATGTTTATTTTTGGTTAATTTTAATGACTATTCACCTAGTCACTGTTTGAAATGAAAGATGCATCTTTGATTTAAAACAGTAATCGTAATATCTGAAGATCACAGTTTTACTTCACTTCACTAACCGTCAGCCATGTTTTTTTTAATTAGGTTTGACAACTATTTGATAAAGAAAATTAAATGCGACCTAGCTTTACAGTATAGTAGTACAAAAGTTTACCTTTTATCTTCGAATTGCAACCGTTTTCTTCAATTATGTAAGTACAAGTGCTCTACTTGGAAAATACACGGGCTCTTACACTACATACAACCTGCCCGTTCATTTCGCGAGGACGACGCACCCGTTGCTTCCGCCCCAGCCGCCATAATATTAATTTATTTTATTTTATTTCATCATTCCTGCCCAGGAAACAGCTAATGTGTAAAATTGGGAAATCGTTCGTGCGTCCACCGGTGATATTCCAAAATGGCTGCAATGATACTGATTGGAGGAGCAGATTAATTGGTCAGCATTTTTGAGTCATATGTTTTTGTTTTCGTTTTGTCTTTTGCATTATAATTTACTACAGATATTTTATAGACAAGTTATAGTTATATAGAGTACCTCCATAAGCAAATATAGACGAAAACAAATTTTAACATAGTAGTATAATTACATAAGTACAATTTATCTTACGACTAATAGACATAGTAAGGTACCGAAATCAATTTTCTTGAAATATCGTTAAAATCACTGTTATGTGTAAGAATAGAATGGTCATTGCCATAGTGTCGAAATTTTGAGTACAAAAATAGTGGTAATTAGTCAATTGTCTAATACAAGGCATGACATTGTTTATTCGCTACCAATTGAAATATTAAAAAAACTGACCAAATGTTTTGAAACGCCCAGCAAACATTTAAACCATCTAACTAAACAGTATCGGGGCATACCAACGGCGGTAAAATTTGCATTTCCAATATCTAAGCCCACTGGGATATTTGGATCCATATAGTTTGCGCCATTTTGTGATAGTGGGCTTAAAATACCTGATAGTGAAAACTAAACGGAAACGACTACATTTTCCGTGCATTTACCTGATAGAGTGACCATTTTTAAAATATTTTTTAATACTCAATTGTTACTAATTAATATTATACAATTAATATTATATGATTTATAATTAATATTATACAAGTTTGCGTCATTACTAGTTTTGTAAAAAAGTTTGCCTGAGTTTATTTCCAACAATTATGGTTATTCAATGTATTCATATATTCAACGTACAAGTCCCGTGTAAGTTAGTACCACATTATTGTAATGAGAACTTCTACACATTTTTTATGAAAGGAGATGGCCGGTGGGTGTCAAAATATGCTACGAGTATTATTATACATAAAGCCAACATCCTTCTAGTGTTGTAGTAAAATGCAGAAAATATATTTTTAATACCTACTCAAACATAATCCAGTCCATGTAGGTATCTGTTGTGTGCTGAAACTAAACAACTATGCAGTAAACGCGCATTTGCATTCCCATTAGAGAAGCGTTGTTTGCACGAGATAGCACTGGCTGGTGTTTAGATTATTGTAGTGTTTGCTTGATAAAATGACGAGAAAACATACCCGTTTCAGCGTGTAAATACGGTGTTACTAAAAATTACACCGTGTTGCTTTGAATCACAACACGATTTATCTTTTTATAATAACTGCCGAATTTTTGATAGTCAATAGACTACTAATCCTATTAGTATAAATTTGTTGCTATGGTTATACTTAGTTGTATTTTATTTTTACAAAGCCAGTGGCTAACACGTAACGATGAATTGACAAAAGAGACATTATAATATATAATGATTGACCTGGGCTAAGCAGATTGTGATCTGCTGTGATTGATCAGAAACATGTTTGGTGCAGTGGTAAGCGCTCCTTAGTCCTTACTACTGAACCAGCGGGGTTTGAATCCCGCAAGGGCAAACACATGGAAGAAAATTCCTTACTTCGAAACCAGATTTCAAATTTATTTACCTAAGCTTGTTTTTGATCACAATTAAGACTGATATAACAAGAATAATACCTTAAAGAAGCTAACCATGCGCAAAGTACAACTGGAGTCCCAGATATCTTTGCCGGCAGCTCATATTAGAATCTTGAGCTGTAGACGCGTACCTTCAAGCTCATTTCTCTCATGCCTTGTTACTTTTATATTTGTGGTCCAATTCATAAGAAATTACGATTCTTGCTTGTTTTTTTTTAGTGATAAAGTTTTTCAGATTTGGTATGTAAATTTTTTGCAACTCCTTTAACGTCGCTTATTACTGGGCACAAATTTTAAGGTTTGCTATCAACATGTATTAAATTAAATTAAAGGTATTTTAAAGTGGAAAAAAAATCAACATTCTAAGAAGAAGAAGAAGCGTGGTATAAAACTTGACACCGGTATAACCTGTCTTGTGAAATAGAACAAATAAGTTTACCAAAAACAAAACAAATGAATAGTTAAATAATCAATAAAAAATATATCTGATGTCTTTGTTTACTTTTTCTTTTGGTGGAGGTAACATTGTTAATGGTTTTGTTCTACGACATAGTATTTCTTTGTGATGGCTAAATAATTGTGCAATATCTCTTCCGCTTCAACTCTTAGCTCGCGCTGTTACCAAGAAAGCTTTCATTTGTCTCCAATCGACTCGAGCGTTGACTGCTATTGCAAATGCCTTATTAAACGTCATTCCACTTGATATCTTCGCGATTTATATTTATGTACAGTTCACCCTCACACTCTTGCTATTTATATTGTTGATACCGTTCATACATATAATTGCATATGCAGCTGTTACTCACGATATACATTATTAAACCCTTAATTATCAGTAATAAGATAGATTTTAGTACTGAAGTAGTATTAACACGTTCCGGGACAGTGAACGCCTACAGGCGTGAAAACAATAAAATATCTATTGTGTCTGGAGTAGTGACCCGGAACGTGTTAAATTAAGTATATTGTAGCAAATAAATCCATAATTAGGGTAAAGTAAAACAAATGTTTTAAAGAATCCTTGCATCCGTTAAAAGGAGCATGAAAATATTTTAAATTAGTTACAATATTTGAAAGTTTTACAGAATAGATAAGTTAGAAACCAACATCTAAGAAATTAGGTTACATCTGTTGGCTAAACGCCCGTTTTTAGGGTTCCGTAGCCGAATGGCAAAAAACGGAACCCTTATAGTTTCGTCAAGTCTGTCTGTCTGTCTGTCTGTCTGTCTGTCTGTCTGTCTGTCTGTCTGTCTGTCTGTCTGTCCGTCCGTATGTCACAGCCACTTTATTCTGAAACTATAAGCATCACATAGATGAAACTTGGTAGGTAGGTGTATTTTGTTCACCGCTTTCCGATTCAGATACAAAAAGTAAGAAAAAATAATATTTAAGGGGGGGCTCCCATACATGAAACTAAAACCTAAAAATTTTTTTTTACTCAAACCTATGCGTGTGGGGTGTCTATGGATAGGTCTTTTAAAATGATGTTGAGGTTTCTAAAACCATTTTTTCTAAAAGTGTAAGGTTTGAGATATAGACGCTTCCAAAGTGGTAAAATGGGCGTCCCCCCCCCTCTAACTTTTGAATTAAGAAAGCGAAAATTTTGAAAAAAATATATGATGTAGATCTCAACAAAAACTTTCAACGAAAATTGGTTTGAACGAGATCGAACCAGTAGTTTTTGAGATATTGCACATTTTTATCAACCGCAAATATAACTTTGTCTTTCATACAAACACTATGAAAAACAAAGTTATTTTTGCTGTCGCAATATATTGTGATGTTTTCGTTAAGTGAAAGTAAGTGGCCCCTGAATTCAGTTAAGGGTGGCACGGAACCCTCAGTGCGCGGGTCCGACACGCACTTAACCGGTTTTTTCTAAAAGTGTAAGGTTTGAGATATAGACGCTTCCAAAGTGGTAAAATGGGCGTCCCCCCCCATCTAACTTTTGAACTAAGAAAGTGAAAATTTTGAAAAAAATATAATGATGTAGATCTCAACAAAAACTTACAACGAAAATTGGTTTCAATGAGATCGAACCAGTAGTTTTTGAGATATAGCACATTTTTATCAACCGCAAATATAACTTTGTCTTTCATACAAACACTATGAAAAACAAAGTTATTTTTGCTGTCACAAAATATTGTGATGTTTTCGTTAAGAGAAAGTAAGTGGACCCTGAATTCAGGGTGGCACGGAACCCTCAGTGCGCGGGTCCGACACGCACTTGGCCGGTTTTTTTTATTGGATTTTGTTGGATCTCAACTGCGATATCAGTAGCAAATGTTACATTGGAAATGACAATTATACAAGTTTAAGAGGCATACAAGATCTAAGTGTAAGGAAGAATGAATTGAATACCTTGGATGGTTCTTGGGCCTCAATTCCGCTAATTGAGTCGTCACTGAATTGTGCATCAGTTGCACTACGAGAGTACAGTTGATTTACCTAAATATTCTGACAACGGCGTGTCACCTTTTTTTATTAGTATGGGTTTGCTCTTGACTCCAGATCAAGCCAAGTGCGACTAAGACGGAGTCGAAGATGGAACGAGCTCGCCCAGAAAAAGCCTGTTCACTCTAACTTTGAATAGATTCGGATATTTTTGACCTTTCAATGCCGCTGACTTTAAGCATACGATGTGTTATTATAGCTACCATTACTAATGACTTGAATATTTTGATGATAATAAATAATATTATGGACAAATTGGTGTCATTAATAGTTTGTCATACATAACTTTGACGCATCATTACTTGTCTCCCTTATCTTGACAAATAATCATCATTACAGATCACATCGCATCCGTAAAACTAAATCTGGGGACATGAGTATCTCACGCTACATTAATATGGCGCCGTTAGTCTGAAATAGTGAATACCAATGTCTTTTTTTACCTTTTATCCACGATGATGAAGACGGTAAATAAGGTTGTATATTTTTTTTGTGTGTACGTCTGTTACTGTTTTTCTTATAAACCGATTCCGATGCGTTTTTTTGTTTGCATTGTATTGATATTAGCATTGAGGTAAAGTTGTGCATTAAGAACTTTAGGGGACGCGCCATTTTGTAAACTATCTTTTATGAGTCAGGGATTTCATTTGTTTTAACTTAACACCATGTCGTTTCACGCTATCGCAAGCTTTTTGAAATCACTTCTTAGTCTTCATTTGTTTTATTGTGTTTTCAAAAATGGTTAATTATTCTAGTCAGCCAGTAAATATTGACCGAAGCACAATAATTATAACATCTAAGAAACCCCCCAGCACTTGATCTCATATATTATTACAGATAATCTCGCTGACCCACTTCCCTCCCTTTTTGTCGTGCCACTGTGTAATTAATATGACTGGAGACACTATTTATTTCATTACGCGACACCGCACGCTGAGCTAGAAGTTTGCTACATAAGTTTGTCAAAACACCAGTCGATAACAAAAGTGTTTCAGCGACAAGCTAAAATAAATAAATTTAAGATTTTTGAATACAGAAGTCCCAATGGTGGAAAATTATAGTAGAAAAAGTCCGTTTTAAACCCTCACGGATGTGTTTATCAACACTTTTTTGTCATAATTTTGTTTACGCGATCGCCGGCGGCCTATTGATCCCTGAGCGTTTAATTGGTGGTCAAGAACATTTTCTTCAAGCATCATTATGCTTTGTGATTCTTAATAGAAGATCATACCTACACTACTAATTGATGTATAGAAAGCACATTAGTACTTGATTGGATGTTAAAGTTCAATTTACTAAAATGATTCAACATAATTGTGTTAGTAGTAAGCTAACTATTGATCAACATAAACAAAACAAACACGAAAATGCTGCCTGCATTAAACACTTCTGTCCCCAACTGTACAATTTACCTGCGCTGCTTGCATGTTTCAACGTGAGCGGAACAAAAATTAACTACATAAATTGCGCGAATCGTGATTTACGTGTGTTTGTTTGTTTGTTTGTCAGCACACTCCGCTAGATGGCGCTAGAGTGGAGTTCCTTGTTTAAGTAATTAGCTATGGGTGATATAATGGGATAATGAATTAAGTGTAATCTCTGTTTAGAATACTTAATCTGTGATTTGTGTAGTGTGTGTAAAGTTGGTAATGAGGTTTGTTTTGTTACAAGATGTTGTAAATAACGTCGTAAGTGGAATATGGGGATAATTTACAGTAGGAATGGATACTATGCTTTATGTCATGTACCTCACTCAAACTAGTAAAATTTTGAAATTGATATTTATGAGTATACCATCAATCAGATTGATTAACATTTTTTTTTTATCGATTCTATTGTCTTTTTTTCACAAACATACATTGATAGACATGCTTTATTGCATCCACACCAATTATAGTAATGTTGTTTCTGTACTACGAAAAAGATTTACTAAGACTTCGAGATACACTGCTACGAATATTTCTACGGTACGACTACGAGAGTGCTACGAAAATTGTTTCTATTTCTCAGATAAATAAATAAGACAACAGAAACTTACCAATACCCAAAAATGCAGACGTCATTATCCATTTACCCCTAAAGAACCAAAAATTTTAATTAAAATTCTCATCAGGCGAAACGACATAACGTTGCTAAGATTCGTTTCCATTGTCGCTTCTTTTACAGATTAATAACGAGGGACACAAAGATGGAGACATTAAAACCTAGCAACAAAAGTATTTTTTGAGATAAAATGAACAAGAAGTCAGGTGGGCCTTGAGGTGAGCGGGAGCGAAGGTAGCTAAAAGCCAGACTTATTTTTGAGTTTTGCAGTAACAGTTTGTTGTATGTCGTTATGTAGGTATGCGTACAGAGTCGTGTACACAAACTGCTTAAAAAAATTATGAAAGATGTCATGATTGAGAGAGAGAAACCATCGAGAGAGAGAAAGTAAATAACAGGTGTTTCGGGCCCTCTACGCCTTTTTTATGGGTGCAATACCAATTTTTTGCTCCAGTAGTTCCGATAATAGTCACGTTTGTGATAAGATATTCAAATTATAATTCAAGTAGGTACCTTTTACAGCAGTAGGTATGTACATCTTAAGGCTGCTGTCACCTACCTACTAACAAAGTTCAAGTACAGTTTTCTCCCCAAAACTGACTTAACTGACTACTTTTTTTGACTGATTTGTGTAGAAATGAGCTATCTACATAAGATGTCGACTCTGAATTTTTGATTCAACATTTAAAATGCCTGTAATTTGCAATCATAGAAGCCAAATTGACGGTTTTCCTGGTACACTTTTCTAGATCAGTTGTTGACATCAGCTATCGAAATAACATAAACATGAAGGGAAATACGTTCCTCTACATGATTTCGACTCTGTTTTTTTTATTTATTGCTCTGGTTATTCCAAATGAAGACAAAATTGAAACCATGTTTTGACATAAAATACGCACCTAAAGACAGGCGATTATCTCTGAGATACATTGCACTTATTGTGTGTTATTTGATAAAACAATGTTATAGAGGTTCCTATCTTTGACTAACCATCAAAATTCCTGATTTTATCTTGTGCAATATATTCAAAATATCTTACTAAAGTAACCTATAAATTTGAGATTTGGAGCTGTCACGAACATTCATCTTCGATCGAAATTTGACAGACAGCGCCGAGCGCTCGGAGGGGAAGGGTGTGTCGCTCGTTGTCTTCGCTGCTAGTCTTTTATTTCGTGTATGATACGCATTCCAAATTTGAAAATATCACGCTTTGCACAATTTTTATACGGCGACCAATTCGCTTTGAGGCTTTATGCAACAGGCATAAAGCCATATAGTGCATTTGGATCGTCGATGGTCTCTAATTATAACAAATAAGTATTCGTTCTTTTGTATCGATTTGTAGTTGTATTTAAACGATTAATCAATGTTATGTAAATTTGCATAGAAAGCAATCCTTATTAATATTATAAACAAGAAAGATTTGTATGTATGGCGACTATTTAAAGAGGTTCATGAGTTATAACGAAGATCTTTTATCATATACAATTTGTATTTTCGAAACTTGATGAAACAAAATGTGCAGATACTAGCACCAAAAGTATCAACAATAATAATAATAATAAAAAATTGTCTACAAAATAAAATTGTGGTATATGATGAGCAAACTATTTCTATCACCAAACAGTTAAATGTCAATTTTAGACAAATACTGAATTAATAAGGCCAAGAATAGGCAATAGTACCAATTCTATTGCATATGTATGGGGTTGCAAATAATAACCTTATTTATATAAAATAAAGTAGTATCAGTAACACTACTTTATAGTTCAACAACGGTAGACCGATTTTCATGATATTTACTTTTTTGAATTGGTATTTACCTCTTACCCCTTAAGTTATTATAAAACAGGGCTGGGGCGCGCCGAGGCTGGATATAAAGCAAAGTTTTCTGTGGTCGAAGTTTTTTTTTCACTAAAAAGTCTAAAACTCTTGAAATGACTCCTATTTAGGCAAACCATTTCTTTTTGAAGTCATTGCCATCGCATGGGCTCTCTCAGGCTCCATCTTAAGCGAAATCTATCTGGGCATCGATTCCAAAAAGAAATGGTTTGCCTAAAATGAAGTCCTTTCAAGTGTTTATTTAAGACTTTTTAATGTATTTTGTTTTTGAAGTCAGTTTTATTGAAATAGTATTGCGGTGAAGTGACCATCAACCCAACTAAATTAAAGACAAATAAGGGCTTTTGTTTTAAGTATTTGACTTTGAGTAGTAAACATGGTGTGTTTATAAATTTTCTTACATCATTCGTGCTTTGGATTTTGAATAAGAATAAACGGACGACACAAAGTCAAAATTCAAAATTCAAATTCAAAAATCTTTATTTCAATTTAGGTCATGAAATGACACTTATGGAACGTCAAATATAAAAATTAAAATAAATGTGCGAAACATGTCTCCTTATCTTTTGGGCCCTACCAGGACCTACCAGGACCTACCAGGACCTAAAGGACAGTTTTTCTTTATATGGACCGTATAGAGGCGTTATTTAGTTCCACAACCTTTGATACGCACTTGTACGTACGTACCATTGGCAATTGGCGTCAATTCCATACTGCGTGGCACTTGTTCATGTGATGTGTATGTAGTTAATATGAACCTATATCCGAATTGTATGCAAATGCCATAAAGTTCCATGGTTGTATTCAAGTCCATATTCATAAATAATATTTCATTATTGAAAAATGTATATGGACAAAATGATATAATACCGGTGTAAACCAAATAATTAAATAAAAATTATCTTGTTTATCATCTGTTATACATGAAATACTTGAAATCTTGATCGAAATTTTCTTAACTACGTTTTCTGAATGTCAGCTATAATAACTTGTGACATATTTCATATATCAAAATACAAATCATATCAAAGAACAGCGTTACACTAAAAAGCATTTATGTGTAAATAAATCCTCATAGCATCCAGCTGGTATGACACGTGGTAGATCAAGCGCAGAACCAATGGCATCATCCACCGATAACCCTTAGTCCCCGTTTCTCGTGGAGTTTACATTCGTAAAAAAATACCTAAAGAGGCAGATAACCGGTACCAACCTGTACCGACTGACTAGTGATGTGCCAAGTCATCTATTTTTAATCTCGAAATATTTAAGAAATTCGTTACAACAATCCAAATAAGGACCGACTGACACTAGAAAATTGTTTTAAAACAAGATTCAAATCAAGACTTGAGTCGGAAAAGTCTCTATAAAGCATTTAAATTCCATGAAATAGCCAACACGGCACAACACTGGTTAGTCGTTGCAGGTCAGTGCGTGTTACCCGCCTCTATATGTCTTCACCCTTTGGATGCATTTCGTTTTTTCTATGCTGTAAGTTTTTTACGTTACTATAACTATACGTTTAACTGTACGTTTATATGTATATAACTGTACGTTTGTGTTTAAATCTGTGAATTTAGTTATAAAATTATCAAAAGGAAAATGTTCGCGAACGGAATTGACGCGAGCCCTGATTCCGAACTGTATTCACTGTATTCGTAATAGGTATTTTAAATACAAAAAAAACTGGTATAACATTAATTTATCACATCGACTTTTATAAGACCATCATTTTCTGTGTTCATCATACGCATAGCCTACTACCTAGAGATAAAGTATCAAAATTGTTTGATTACAGTTAACATTTTTTTGTGTCCCGGACATATAAAATCGCACACACACATTGATAAATTCGGTAAAATCTGAGAATCTCCAGACTGTCATATGGCTCTTAAATAACTTCGCTCATTTCATAGCCTCGATCTAAAGGCAGTTGGCAATTTTAAAATTCTCGAAAATTTTAAAGGGTAAGAAGAGGGCGGCCGCCATCCACCTGGGATAACTTTCTTTCATCCCATGAATACAAAGAAGCGGATTTGGTTACTGGGATCAGCGAGGATAAATCATGACATGCACGAAAATTTTGGGACAACTTAGCAAAAACATATTTTATTATGCGATGGTATGCATCAGCTATAATTTGAGAGCACTATCACAGTATAACTGCATCAAAAAAAACTTACTATAACACTTTTAATGGGATGTCATTAAGATGATTATTCATGAACTTTAATAGACTTTAATAGTTGTGTTTTTCATTTAAAAATAGTATGGCTTATGCCACAAAACCCCAAAAAAATCCATTTAACTGCAAAACCTTTTATATGTATTATAGTAAGGATTATAGTTCTCAATATTGGGGTTATAGTTGAATGAATGTATGAATTATAAAATTTTGAGAACAATAGATTTGGGGTCAAGTGAACGTTTCGATATTCATATTTTATTTTAATACAAATGATACAAAGCCACAGTCTTTGGTTATGTATAATATATATAATATATATACTAAATAAGTAAGTAAATTTAGTTTTTTTTAAATACAACCTACTTCTTTAATACAACCTTTCTTTTTTTTTAGATTGTATTGCTTAGTATTGAAATACATTAACTTCTAATCAAACTTTACTTTACACAACAAACTCAACATAAGTACAACATCTCCAAGTAAACTTAACATATTAAACAGAAAAAAAATTACACGCGCCATCAGACAAACTGTGCCCCAGTTTCCCTCAGGAGTTTGGAGTTTTTAACGGAATTAAAATTCCATGATTTGGCCCAGTAACGAGGGGCACCAAATCATCGGTTCCCTCTTCGGGCTGATTACATTATGCAAATTGCCAGGCCCCTTAACTGTGACATCCATACCCCGGAGATGTAGAGCGGATGGAATGAATAAATAAAGACATCAGGAAGGCGGTTAGAGATTGGCACTAAGGCAAACTTAAGCAGCCGAATTGTAGTGAAAATCGGTGCGTGAAAGTACGAACTATAAGACGGTAACGGAAAAAGTTTGATGAAAAAAAAAGTGTTTACTTAAAAATAATTAAGTATTTTAATATTTCAATGTAGTATAGGCTTGAATAAAAAGATGTTAGTGTATTTTACATTCGAAGTTTTCAAGATTTTATATAATAGCACGTGTTTTTAGTTCGCTTTTTGTCATAAATTACAATAGTTTTTTTTTTACTAAGGTAACTTTCCAATGAATATAGCCACCCTTGTCACACGCATACACGGCCTAGTAAGTGTTAGGGATGGCTATAATCATTGGATCGGGTTTTGTGTCCAGAGTAAGACCACTGTTTGTAGCAGAAAACACTTTCACTTGTAATCACTTATTATTTTATGAGCTAGCCACAGCTACGTACGGCTGCCAAATCTGCTATCATCGGAGTTAAAAAAAAACTAAGAACTAAATCACATCGCATTAGAAATGGCCTCGCCTATTTCAACAGACGTCAGATCGTCGGTAAAGAGATTACTGCCTTATCCAGCTGCTTTAATCCTCAAATCCACTTTTCGTTCAGACAGCCAACCGTGACGATACTTCGTCACTCTCATTCGGCATATTCTGAGATTAGCACCAGAGTCACAGTAGCTGCTTTTTAGGGTTCCGTAGCCGAATGGCAAAAAACGGAACCCTTATAGTTTCGTCAAGTCTGTCTGTCTGTCTGTCTGTCTGTCTGTCCGTCCGTATGTCACAGCCACTTTATTCTGAAACTATAAGCATCACATAGCTGAAACTTGGTAGGTAGGTGTATTTTGTTCACCGCTTTCCGATCCAGATACTAAAAGTTAGAAAAAATAATATTTAAGGGGGGGCTCCCATACATGAAACTAAAACCTAAAAATTTTTTTTTACTCAAACCTATGCGTGTGGGGTGTCTATGGATAGGTCTTTTAAAATGATGTTGAGGTTTCTAAAACCATTTTTTCTAAAAGTGTAAGGTTTGAGATATAGACGCTTCCAAAGTGGTAAAATGGGCCCCATCTAACTTTTGAACTAAGAAAGTGAAGTAGATCTCAACCAAAACTTGCAACGAAAATTGGTTTGAAGGAGATCGAACCAGTAGTTTTTGAGATATTGCACATTTTTATCAACCTCAAATATAACTTTGTCTTTCATACAAACACTATGAAAAACAAAGTTATTTTTGCTGTCGCAATATATTGTGATGTTTTCGTTAAGTGAAAGTAAGTGGACCCTGAATTCAGTTAAGGGTGGCACGGAACCCTCAGTGCGCGGGTCCAACACGCACTTAACCGGTTTTTTTTATTTTGATTTAATAACGTCTGGTTTTATGAAATTCTGAATTCAAACTTTTAAAACTCATATTCGAATGGAACGTAACAAGATAACTTAGCACAAAACCCCATTGTACTATGGTAAACCGCGAAATTGAGACCTCGCCTGCGGGGTACAGGGGCGCGGGGGGAGACGAGAGCGGGGCTTGTGAGAGGTGCGGGCGGCAGGCACATTCTTTTCAAAATTCAGTACGCTCGCTACACAGGTAGCGATAGCATCTGTTGTCAGTTTCGGACGCTTTGACAGAGGTACACAAGAGAATACTGTCTGACTAAAGTCTGAAGATGAGTCGCAGTATATTCGGACACAAAATCTATATTATTGTATTTTTTGTCGTGTTTTTTTTATTTCTATTTTACACCATTCTCCTGCACCTGTTACAATCTTTGTACATGACCTAAAGTTGTAGTACTTTTATATATTCTATGCTAAGGTAGGGATAACTGGGGAAGAGAATGCTCTTAGCATTAACGCCACCGTTTAACAATGTAAAATAGCAGTGTTTTAATAAAGGCTCTAAATATATACGAATATTTTAGTATAAAATATAGATCCAAATTCAGTGGAATATGAACTAGATATACACTGAAACAAAACAGTCGCAAAAGTAACCAGGGAATGTTATTTGAAGTTTTTAATTTTGCCTAAAAATTAATCTAATTTTAAGATTTAATTTTATTTATTGATCAAAATCCACGGCTCTGGATAATAATATTTAGAATTAATTAACTCTCACTAGTGTAATTGTATCCCATCGAATATTTTTTTCCAATATGTTATGTAATGTTATAAAGTGTCGACACTGACGACTACCATTGTGACCACTGACGTCACATATCTTAAGAACTGTCGCGGCAAATTTCGTCTCTTGTGTATCGCCGCCGCCCGCACCCCTTACAGTCCCCGCTCTCGTCATTCCGCCCGCACCCCTGTACCCCGCAGGCGAAGTCTCAATGAAGCGGTTTACCTATAGAGTAGAATGGCTTGGGTATGGTATTAATATAAATTATTCAAGTATTTAAAAATTTACTGAATTAATTAACGATGTAGGTCTTGAATACACTTATTGTAACTAAGCACTTCTGAATATCATCTATCAAATAACGCCTCTTCTGATTTCACGAAATATGGTTAATTAATTAGATGGTTAGATAATTAAAGCCAATTTACTTCCTGTTATCCAATTAATCTGGAAGTACCAAACAATCTCATTGATTCTACATGTAAAATAATATCTTATCTAAAGTTATCCACACGTTTCATCATATCACTATACGAGTACCTACACCACATGTTTTGTATATTAAGAAATCATAAAAATGTTCTATCGAAATTTCAGGATTTATATCTGAGAGCTCGGTATTTGGGTCACTATTTTGATTCCGTAACATATACATGGTGGTATTATTACAAGAGAGAGAAAAATCCATTGCAAAATATGATGTTCCAATTTTTACGGCGATTTTCTAAGCTTATAATCTCAAACTCACCCACTTTTAGAATTGGGCCAGCAATAAGATAAGGGGTCCTACTTCAGAAAACCTTGACCGATTATGTTTAGATACTCGTCTCTTTCATTTACAGAGTAATATGGGCATGAGTGAAAAGGACGACTATAGTTGTAAATACAGACAACGTTTTACAGAGTAGGGATTTGTATCGCGGGATTGCCAAGATCCATGTTTCCATTTAAAATCTTATTCCTGCGTGCAGCTGCCACTGACAGCCGATAACCACAAACAATAGAGTTTTTATGCCGCTTTATTCTATTGTCGGTGGTTTTAATATTCGTTTGTGATAGTGAGAAGTAATGCTATCTACCGGGTAAGCTATCTCCATTTCTTATAATTCAGCCGCTCTGGGAATGCTCTTTCAAGGTTTTTAATTTTGACAGAAAATGCATTTAAAATTATTTCCATACATTTTGTGTCAAAATTGACAACGTCAAAATAACATTCCCAGAGCGGCTAACTTGATTGTGATGTACCGAACATATTCAACATAGTAGAAAAACATAACAAGTAGCAATTATATTCTCACTAAGCGCGCCTTCACATAAGAGCGACAGCAGCGCGGCAACCGCGGATGCCTTCACATTAGCAGCGCGTCTGTCGCGCGACTGGGTCGTTCCCACATTACCCATTACCCATTTGCAGTGCTAATACGAGGATAGTGTTACCACTGCAATGGGTAATGATGGGTATAGTGGACGGACCCGCGCGACTTACGCGCCGCTGCGGCGCTGCTGCCGCGCTGCTAAAGTCGCCTAAATGTAAAAGCACTCTTAGAAATAGTATTTCAATGTAAAAAATAGTCACAGATTAGATGATGCTTCGAAACATAAGATTAATACTGTCGTTTGAATTCGATAGGAAATTTCTGTTATGATTTAACTGTATTATTACTTACCAAAACACCATCTTTACTCATCTCGTTAATGACCAATCCTTAAAAATCACAACCAAAAGCTGCTACAATATTTACCTGAAACAAAAAAGCATTTATTTATTTATTTAAGAACTTTATTGCACAAGTAACAGTGTACAAAAGGTGGACTTAATCTAAAAGCATCCTTTAAATGACCTTCAATCACAACTCCATCATTTGCAACACAGACGAATTCAAAAACTTCTAAAAAATCAGCCCATTCACCATGCGAAAACGGGCGAGTTTTCTTGCGGAGTTCATAAATTCGTTAAAAGTGGCGCAAGAGTTACCTCAGGGCGAATATTAACGAAGCGAAGTTTCCGACGTGACGCCGCCAGTGCCGGCTTACCATGAATCCTAATGCGTCTGCAGGCCGACATGGCGTTTGATATCTGTCTATCTTTACGTTGATCTAGTCCTTATTGAAGTAGTCATAGTTGGTCGTGGTGTTATCTGCATTGAGTCTAAATTACACTATATATCGCCAAGTGTCGTGCAAGTTTTTTGCCTGCTGTAATTTTTTATCTTAACAGATGGAGTAACACGTTTCAATATATTGTTTTAAACTATAATGGTCACTAACATTAGAATAGTTAGATACGGGATTGCTGCTACCATGTACCTTATTATTTATGAGCTTCCGAATTTTTTTCGGTACATGGTAGCAATCCCGTATCTAACTATTCTACCACGTTTCAATCTTCTATCTATAAACTACTATTCCTGTAAACACAAAATAAAGCCGTGTTATTTGCACCACGTTTAACTCGAGAAAGGGTGGATGGTGATTTTCATGATTTTTACTTTGTTGGATTCGTCGCCGCCCAGATAGCACATGTGGGGGGGGGGGGGGGGGGGCTATAGTTTTTTACAATACATTTATTTTTTTGTAATAAAATAACGTGTTAGGATTCATTTATTTTGTTGTAATAAAATAACGTGTAAGGAAGACTAAAGCACTTGCAAAATTCAACAGGCTTGCCAAAGTGTCGGCGGCCGAGTGGTTTAGCCATTCCCCCGATAGCGAATGACGCAGGTTCTTGCTTGACACAATTACTTTTTGCAAGTGCAATTTATAAATAAACGTGCATAGAATTCAAATGACGAAATAACAACATAGCGCCTTTGGCTTCCCGACTATTTCGTAAGCGATATCCAAAGAAGAATGGAGGCAGAGGGACGTGATCCAATCTTGGGTATGATTGATATGTCGCCCCGTTCGCGGGACAGATACATTTTTTACCTCTCCGTTTTGACAGACGCGTACGTTTCAGCAAAATGATTTATGACTTCTTTTTTCTTTTATTTTTGCTCGGATTCACGAATTTACCTTGAACGGGTTTATACTGGTTGTCTTTTACTGGGACGGTCATGATCAAAATCTTTACTGATTTTATAAAAATGCGAAAATATGTTTCATTTTCTTGCAAAAGCGGCTAACCGATTTTAATCAATTTAAGCATGTAATTTATATTGGATCAACGAAACGGTCATAGAGAACCTAAAAACATCCCTTAAGGAGTTCAAAACTAGTACAGAATTCCGTTAGGAAAAGTAAGTTAAAATAGAAACAAAAAAAAAAAAAACAATAATCAATTTGGTAGCTAGTCTAAATCACACAACTTTCGCGTCGTGTGAGACTTATCACAAAAAATTACATAAAATGATTAAGCTAACAACAAACATAATGCTCAATCAGTTATTATCTCTAACAGACCAACTTCGTATCAGTATCCAAACAAAGCGCACAGCACACACCTGTGTCACACGAGAGTTGTTTATCTTTCAGAAGTAGATATTAATGCCTGCAGTTAATTACGAGTTCTTATCTACCCTCGGCCGGAACACGACAATCAGCATATTGATGCCTCAGGCAAATAGGGTGCAGCTCGCAGGTTGTGTAGCTTTAAGTAGTAGGTATGTGTAAACGTTTTGTTGGAGCTTCGTTTTACTGCGCAATTACTACGTGTTATTGTGTGACGATTCCATGGATTCCTAGAATAAGAAGGTCTGAATGTTCATGAAAAACGGTATGAAATTACACACATGTTATATAATATTTTGTAAATGAATTATTATTTTTTGGATTGGTTGTAACTATTGATTTAAGAATCTGCCTGTACGAACCATGTAAAAAGCCTTTGAATGGCGGTGGACATCATAAAGATTACGTAATTTACAGAAATGTTCTAACCTGTTTTAAAGAAACAAATAATTTCGACCAATCCAAATAATAGCAACACGTCTAATCCTAAAACAGAAGCGGATCGATCTGGTTTTTTCCGGATATATCCGGCCGAGGCGGATATTACGGCGATACGGACCAGCGGACCGAGCGCGTCTCGTTCTTGTCTGAGGTCCTATTCCTCTAGCCAAAAAATTTATACTGCGTATTAAATCGCCCAAATCTTATAAAATAACCCCATGGTTATCGAATAAATGTCATAATATCGATTTGTTTGATACAATATCATAAAACATCAGGTATCTTAAGCATATTTTCTCTGTAAGTTGTATAAAAAGACAAAATAACACAAAATAATACTAATATGATGACCTGCAGGTCCACAAAAGTGGGGTCTGTTTCTGTTTAATACCCTAATGCGCTGGCTCCACGAGCGAGAGAATCGCGACGAGTCCGCCCTTATATCGTTGGATAATCTCCACGAACGAGCGATAATTCCGCCGCGTATCGTCGCGAGTCGTAACGGAATCGCATCGTTTCCGCGGCGACTCGTAACGGTATCGCCGCGTTTCCTTGACGACGAGTTGCAAAAGAAAAAATTAACGAGAGGCAACGCTGAAATAACGCTGTGTTTGCCGTTGCGCGTACGTCGCGAGCGCGCGGCGGGCGCGCTGCTAGTCGCGGCGGGCTAGCGACGATGTAATGACGTTTCGCGCGCTCATTGCCACTCGTCGCATCGCGGCGATAATATCGCCGTGTGGAGACGGTTCCATAGAGAGTGTATAGAAATACGTGGCACGACGATAATATTGCCGCGATTCTCTCGCTCGTGGAGTCAGCGCCTAAGCGAACATTCATACGCAATATGTTTCAAATTTGAATTATGGTGGAACAGGCCCTTATTGTTGTAAATTACAATGCCAAATTTATAGTTATTTAATGTTTATTAGAATTGTAAGTACCAAGAAACGTTCCACTTGGGCTGTAAACACAGACAGCTCACAGAGTAGAGACCTAGACCGCGGACCAGCGCCATTACACGGCAGAACTGTGATTCGATAATTCCCGGATATCTATCAGCAGCTAGCGGATAGCCGGTCTCATTTTCAACCGGATAGCAATTACTGATGGCACATCGTTTTTTTTGGGTAAACAATTGATGATATAAATTACATAACTACTTTAATGGGTGCATGAAATAGTAAATAGTGCAGTGGTTAAGGGGTACACAAATATTTGTGGACCGTTATTTGCCACAAACCACACGTTGTTTTGGATATAAATGTACAGATATTGAAATAAATAAAGAAAATAATGATCATTGATTAAGTCATTAATGTCTCAGGTATTAAATGTCGTTAATACCTTTACTTGAAATAGATTTTAAGCTACAATAGCACTGTTCATACATATAACAATAATGACTACGTTAGAAAACTGAAAATCCAATGAAAGAGTGTTGTATTTACAAAGTAATATGTATTATCTAACATAGACTATACCAAATATAACTGAATTATTCCTAGACAGTAGCATTTGACAAATCAAATAATTCTGCCGGGGCCCGTTATGAATTCGCAATGAACTAATTTGGCTGGTAGCTAGATAATGAGACGGAATTGTCAATTTTCATTATTATTTGATGACTTGATAGCATTATGGTATTATTGCCTAGCTTCAATAATAAACAACATGACTAGAACGAATAACTTTTGAAATAGGTATTTTAAATACACACTTTACGACGCATAATGCTGTTATAATTATTGGATGCAGGCAATACTGAAGGGGTGATACAACATTGATAGTATTTAAGGAATCTACAAGAATACTTCTAGCAGAATACAAACATTTTACCTAACTTTACTTACATGTAAAAGGACATGTACAAATACAATCTTATATACATAAGTTTTCAAATTGATAAAATAATGTTTAAGCGCAGAAATTTGGCGTTGTGAACGAGGTAATACCAGCGTCCTGGCTCAAAGCCAAGGTGGTGGGTTATGTTATGACATCTCACCAGGTGTTCGAGGAAGATTACAGCATGTATTACAGCCGTAATTATCTAATGATGCTTCTTGGCTATAGTATTAATTGGTAACTTTACAAATCTCAAGACAGTTTTTTTTTTAATACTTAAAGTTCAACCTTCAAGTCAACCTAGTTTTCTCAGCGACCACTAACTTAACCAGTCACTGATAACGTTGAAAGATTTGCTCTAGTCGATTAAGACATTGTAAGATAAAAATTGGTTAGTCCCTCTAGGGGTATTGGGGCGTTTCGCAGCGCAATGTTTTCGAGACGTGGTGCGAATCCCCCAAGTGCTGTTACAGAATGGGGTTATTCGCACCGCCATTGGTTTAGCATTGCAAACTACCCAAGGTATCTTTTGAACCAACCCATTTCATAAACCACTGCGGCGTGAATAGCCCCATTCTGCAACAGCACTTAGCAAATCACCCCGCGGTTCATGAACCTCGTGGTGCGAAATGCCCCAATGGAGGGTATTGAGGTATTAATTTAGGTACCACTCATAAAATACCTACTAAAATGTGGCGCTATACCCTTAACCATACTTTTTGGGTTAGTTATTTATTATTGGTGCATGAAAAACTGGTGTATATAGGGACTAATCCTTAAAATTAATGGCAATTGTGTAAGTTAAGTATTTACGTCCCTGCCATTGCCTCGTCAAAGTCACGCTCTACCAAGCGTTCAATACAAAATGACTATTTTGTAAACTAAAGTGACAGTCAAAAATAGCTCCCCATTTGTTATTAATGAATAATCTATTTTTAGGAGGTATAGTTACCGCGCCCGCGGTCACGTTGGGACATAAAACAGTTTAGTTCTGCCAGGATAACTACGCGAGTACAGTGCACAGCAAGAATAAAGTACTAATAATATTATTATTATCAGTAACTTTATTATCGTATCCTGAACTAATAAATTCTGGTTGCTTGTATCTTTCGCAGAAATCTAAATATTGGGATACTATATAAAATAACCTAATTTTTTTGGTTATGTCAACCGCGGTATGCATTTGTTATTGGTAATATTAGTTCATTTTAGTTTTTTAGAATTCTTGAGTCATTGGAATCTGGTGTCTCTTTGTCTCTGCTTATGTTATTATATTAAATATGTAGGGCTAGTATTTTTGTCAGTGACTGTACCTCCACGATTTGTGCTCTGCGTTTTAATTAACAAACACAGGTTTGCGTCGAAACAATTAATGACTGAAAAACTGTCGGCCGTGACCGCGTCCAAATAATAATTCAGTGCGCGTCTCACTGAGCGATGGTTTTCAATTATGATGCTGCAGACTTATTACGTAATTTGCCGCGATAGCGATGCGATTGCAATACGTGTGTAGCAAGTTAGCGCGTGAAAATGGCAAACGCATTTGCATTGCCAAGTGTCCACGTTGTATATTCAAAAAATGGCCTGCTACTTGGGTCATGGTACCTATGAGAACAGTGTATGTATAGGTTCATATTATTGGGTAGCATTGTCAAATTTTAGTTATGCTTACTGAGAAGCTGCTTTTGAAATTCTGTTGTTACAAATTGCAATGCGCTTGCATCGAGTTACGTGAAAGACGAGCTTTATAAGCAAATACCTCCATAGTTACATATCATTTATACATAGTAGCTGCATATTGAAGAATACTCGTTTAGGTAAATTTCAATCAAACTTCTCACATCACATAAATGTTAAACTTTCAACATTTGACCATGCGTTTGAAATTTAGAAAAAGCTTCAGGCTTTAAACTATAAAATTTTCCCGAGCCAAGAAACAAATGAAAACACTCCAACATAAACCAACGTTACAAAAAGTATCAGCGAATCATTGTTCAAAATCGTCTGGGGGTATTGGCGGTAATAAATAATATTTTTCATGAATAAAAAAGGAATAGATAACGAAGCAGATATAAGCACATACATCGCATACGTGATGCAAATGACAAGGTTTTCGTGCAGGTCCCAAAAAATATACAGGGTGGCCTAAAGGGGTCAGGCCAAGCGATACTTCAATAAAAGGAAGCTTGTTTAGCTGACACTTATCAAGTCAAGTTATTGAATGTATGATATTTATGTATTTTACTTTTTAGTACTACCATTTCTATCTATTATATTTCAAAAAGGTAATCAAATCCCTCAGGACCGATTTATTGATCGATAGTCAACTCAATCAATGTTTAAAAAAACGATATCATTATTTAAACTTTTAAGTGTTTTGCAGAAACAGTGTCATCATAACCAACAAAATGTCACTATAATAGACATTCCGCTATTTTAGTGACCATTGATTAACGTATGTTTTGTTCAAACGTCAAACAATCGTAACGACTTTTTACCACTAGTTAACCCCAAGTTGCAATCAGTTTAGAAGATCAATTTGTGTAAGATGTGGTTATTTGGTTGATAAAATTTTGTAACGTGCTTTAAATAAAGGATATAACCTTGAAGTTGAGTCTTAATTAATGAATGGGGTAGTCCTATTTAACAAACAAAAATATTAACAGCTTCCTAATAAATATATCTTCATAATCATAAAAAATATATCCAGTTGCTACTGATAAGCCCATCTTTTTAAGACAGCCTGTATATTTCACACGTGCGTTAGGAGACGCGGGCCAACCGCGAGCGCGAGCGGAATCGTAATCAGAGTCCCTACTACGAAACAATTTCCATATTTCGACTCTAGTCGTCCCTATCACACATACCAGTATAGTAGTTCATGCGAATGCGATAGCAAGACCTGAATATCTTTAGAGCGGAGCCCCAGTTTAGGTTAAGTTTCAGTTAGAGCTGCGAATTTTGTGTTTCGAATAAAAACTGGAGTATATTGACGAGCGTAGTCAAAGCTTTAAACTCTGTCTAGGGACTAGTCTAATCAATCTATTTAACGATTCAGTCTGGAGTATCTAAATCTACAGAGTATTTTTAGAGTGCGATCCATAATGTCAATCAATACGAATCTGGTTATGTCTTTCTGTATTCTGTGTTGAAGTAGGATTCTCATTCCAACAATATTCCTATTACTGAAAAGCCTGTTGACATTCGCATCACACACTTCTGCGTCAGAAACTGTGATCCTTGAAGTGCTACAAAAAATATTTATAGTACTAATTGCATTCTAAATCACCTAGATATTTAACGTTTTTATTAAGCCACCAAATCACGCTAATATCCGTTCAAATCTCCAAAAAGCCCTAAATCAAATAAAACAAAGTTTTCTCATCTAGCCACGCCCCACCCCATAATTCAGCCAAACCGATAATCGCCCCATAACTTAGCGCTGTGCACCGTTGCACCGCTAATATGAATACGCCATAATGTCCCCGATCACTTTAAAATAAAAATTTATAGCGCTACGGGTAAAGCGAAATGTAATACTCGGATTTATGCTGATCAGGATTAGAATATTCTGAAGGTAGTTTATGCGCGAAAGCCGAGCAACGGAGCGTTATGTCATGTAAAAACTCAATTTAGAGCTACCCGGCCGGAGTGAAAATATTGTGGTATGCAGCTTTAATATAAATGCTTGAGGGCCTAGAGCTCTATTCCCGAGTGATTTTGCTTCGAAAATCAATTATAAGTTTAGGAAAATAACGCTTAATATACACAAGAGTGGCTACAAAATTGAGTTTTTTTTTTTAAATTCACTACTGTTAAATTCACACATATTAAGGCGAGTGATTCAAAAATTAGAGTCCTGGTACCAAAGAAATAAGCAGCCAACGAATAATTCGTATGAAGTATTGGACAGATAACGCTAACCAAAACGTCTTGGACATTGCGAAACAGGTCCTAAAAGATTTCGCTGTTTATCTTTTTTGGTTTCAGAAATTTTGCTTTCGAGACTTTTGACTGTGTCGCAATAAAAATGGCGAAGAAACATTTTAAATGCTAAATATTTGTATTGGCATAACTTTAGTCGATGGCGTAAGTTAATAAACAACCAACTTTCTCTAGACGTTGATTCCCTTGGGTTGCGATGGAAATGCGTTTTGCGTCGCGTCGTCGTCACGCCGACGTCTCGAGAGGAGATGTGTTTATGTTTAATTTTATAGTCTGACGATGTTAGTCTTTAACTCGTCGATAAGCTCACAAAGTAAGATCAATGAGATGATGACTCAGGGACCAATTTACGTTCTATTTCTGTTTTTTTATTTATATTATTTACAAAAATTTGCTACAAACATGAACAAAACTTAGAGGACCAATAACTAACATTATTTTGGTACACATAAACATTAACTCGTTAAGTATGTGTGAACGAGACACAATAGAAATTCCATTATTATGCGACTCCCGGGAGTCGTTTGATACCTGACTGATTAATAAGGACATGAAAATATCTCAAGTGCGATAGGGGAGTCTCTTAACCATTAAAATGCAATCCACGAGCTTAAACTATACGAAATGGCGGAATGCCTCGATCATGAGGCGCATTTACTCCCGTTTTTAATATTGCACACGATGAGTTTAATAATCGGCAGGGCTATTAGGTGACTCAATTGCTTTCGTATTGCGGTCGTTAATGACTTCCGATACTTTTCGGATTGGAGCTTCCGATGTAAGAAATAAATAATCTTGACAAAATCTAAGCCTCTGCGGGCTCTAGGCAGATAAATAAGAACACGTCAAATTGCTATCAGAATGGCATACCAATAGAAATTGTTTCACAATCGCTTTTAAGTCACGTAATAGCCCTCCAGGAACGCAGGTTTATAGCACAGTTTGCGAGCGTAATGGCGCGTGACGCATCCTGATTAATAAACTTAACGTTAATTTCTGCGGTTTCATGATGGATCCTCTTTTGCGAATATTTAAATACGAAATTCTGTATTAATAATGAAAAAAGGTAATCCTTCGATTTTACATTAAGTGGGAGTCAGATGATGCAGTAAATTCAGCATCGCGAAATCGATTTCATGCCATTTTTCAAACCAATAATATTTATTTTAGAAATCTGCTGTAAGCAAGTCATTTCTCTATTAGCTTAGTCATAATTTTAATATCTGAGCTCACAAAAGTAGATACATATTTGCGTGCTTCAGAAATAACAACATTTAAGTACCTATCTACCTAAACGTAATATGCAATTACTCTATTTCCATCCCATGAAGCATCCCCATTCATTACACTCATAAGAAAACATACACGCGTTTCAACTGAAAACGGTTTTAAAACAAACACGCTACAAAAGCCGTGTGATCTCGGAGCGAGTATCGATTCGAGCCCAAAATATATCACTGAGCCAATCCAGGGCATACATACCCAGCCTCCTGTAGGTAAAGAACGTTTTGAACATGTATAGAAGTTTTAAAAGTTATTTGAATAACCATGATTATACATTCTGTATTGCAAGAAGGAAAGGTTATTTTAATCTAATCAATACGAGAATTACGGTGTCTTTCTTTTTTTAAAGATTAACATTCTGTGAAGGACTAATCACTCATACAGTGTTAAAAAAGTCATTTTTCAAATTAACCTGGAACATGTTTTGGTATTGCACCAACATCTAAACGGCAAGAAAGTTAAAATATTTGTAAACTATTATGATAAAGTTGTGCAATGCAGTACTTAAGAACCTAACTTACGAGTTACCAACAGTGAAGTAAAATGCATTGAATACTATATTATTAGAATTAGGCAATTCTAATATATTGGTCTCTTTAAAAATAATTATCATTGGTTCGACCACCAGCTTCGATGAAATATTATCAACGACAAATGACAATCGTCAATCACATGTCAGTTCATTCTTTTTTCAGTTAATGAAACTATCATTCTGATAAACCATTGAGTGGCATATGTTTGGAAACATTGATATTAAAATTGATAACACAAACTCGTGATATTCCTGGTAACAAAGAATGGAAAGTTGTTTTCAGGCCATTGGATACTTGCATGTGCATTTGGTAATCAGTAGAAAACATGTATTCCCCAATTATTTACAAACAACTAGTCTGTTCTGAACGAATCCTGTTTTGGTTATGTATTTTCGTGACAAAACCTATTGACTAGAGTTCCATTACCACTTTAACAATGAAACGTCTAAAATGGAAAGGCCTATGTGTAAATCTGGCATCAACATATTAAACTGATCAGGTTTTGTGTCTACAATACAATTAACTCAAGACATATTTCAAGTACGAGGAAAAGCACATAAAGTTTAACACTCCAGTATCTTATCCAGTTGATATAAGGGCTAGTTTTCAATCCGATAAACTGGCGATGGTACCAGGGCGACAGAATATCTCAGGAGCTCTCTGCATTAAAGTGGTCTGCCGCGAATCGAGTAACATTGAGTGTATACCAGTTGCATAAGGTGGCTTATCAAGTATTCAAGCTAATTTCAATGCTGCAAGCTTTGCAAGTGTGAGCATAATGTAAATGAATAGATTAATAAATAAGAAGTAACGGTAATGGGTAAAGTTTGATTAAGCATTGTGTGCGTAAAAATTGAACGGATTTTCTGCAAATTTTTGACATTTTAACTGATAAAATTAAATGAAAAACCTAGCCCTCAGAGTTTTGGGACAATAGGTTATGAATATATTTAAAAAAAAATCATGTACAGAAGCATACACATCATTTATGATGTACCTACGGAAGTGTAAATACAATTAAAAATAAATGTTTTTGTTATGTATCTTTCATTTTTCAAGAAACTGTTAATACCACTCAAACTATCACTTACCTTGGTATTTCTTTTGCAGGACTGGACTGCGTCTCCTGATGACTGAATGATGCCATCTTGACCTCTTATTTCGTCATTTCACAACACTTGATTGTCATTTGGTGTTTTGTTTTTCACTTATCACTTGGAGTTTGTAAAAGAAGCCAGGAACATTTTGAGCTAGACTGAATGGAAAAGATGGTTAGTGGTTGCATTGCAGTTTGGGTTGAATTTTGCATAATTACAGAAAAGGGTAGTATTTATGTTATTTTAACTATATGGACTCCTATCAGTAACTTAAGACTGTCCAATCAGATAGTTAAGAGCTGTTTCACAATCGACAAATAGGCACTAGCCAACGAATGGAACGTCAGTTCGTATACAGTAACAAATACCTAACAATAGCCAAAAAATTTTAAAACAGGCCTTAATGTATCTATTTGTATCTACAAGTTCAAAATAAGGTTAAGTACATTTGTCTTGTATAACCTATTGACTTTCTCGCAAGTATTTTTAAGAAATGCCTAGCGTCTTACCCTGGAGGGTAAAAGCCTCCAATTACATGGAATTTGGTTGAGTGGTGCACTTTGCTTCGAGAACTCGGTTGTTTCATAAAAGCATCTCCATTGAGGCCCATTTAGAAAATGACCGCTAACAATTATTATTTTCGGCTGAAGAAAATAGTTCTAATAAGATTTTTATGTAACGAAATCTCAATGTAGGACTTTTTAAGTAAAATGGATGGAGCACAACACATCAGGCTAATGTATTTTGATAGAAATCAGTCAAATTTATACTTTTTAATAATTAACGACTTAATATTTACTTTCAAACAAAATATTACCTTAGTACTGACCAAGCATAATATTTCTCCGGTATTATTACAGATTTGTATGAAATATGGCTCCATTGTAATTAAGATGTATTAAATTGAGATCGTAAATTAAAACATCAAACTGCAATCAAATAGGCATTTGAATAAGGCGCGCTACACACGGCACTTGGTGCGTTTTGACGACCTATAAAACGCAATATTGTAAGCAGTTAAATTTAGTATAGACTACGGGATGCAGTCAAAATAGAACAACCAGGAAATATGAGAACCAAAATGAAGTATCAAAATCAAATGCATTTGTAATTAAGGATAATATTATTATTCTGTGATCTTTTAACTTTTACCACATGGGAACGACGTTTGTTTTGTTATTTATGCCAAATAATTCACCTCTTTTATTTATAGGTGTAGACCAAACAGCGTTTAGGAGCCAACTTACAATTACAGGGCGGCGATTCTCACGTCGTTCGAACTTTTGTCGTGTGGTATTTCCATTACGAGTTTTACCTAAAAATCAAGTAATATATCCACACGCAAGAAATTGATATGCATAGAAATCAAAGAATACAAAGAATTTTCGATCGGTGAACTTTTGTCGTATACGACCTGCACGAGAATCAAGGCCCAGAACTATAAAAAAGTCCCATTACCTTTAAGTTTTACTACACTTTCGTTTGCGACTACTTCATCTAAGGTTCGTTCTTTTATACTGGCGTTTCTACTCTCACTGTGGCTAGACTATGGATTTATTAGGCGAGTCAGCTCAGGCGCTCGGATCGAGCTATCAAAGCTAAACTTTACAGTTGCGTGATTTGCCGGTAACGACCGTAAATCTTTTCGGCCATAACTTCCGATTTGTTGAGTTTTCAATAAACTCATGTTTTATTAGGTAGTTGATTGCCTCAATAAATGGGGATTTGCCGAAACGCAGATTATAGACCTAATATGCATGCAGCATATTAGGATTTATGGGAATTTAATAGTTAAATCGACATTTACACGTGGTTGTTACAATCAGAGCAGCAAAATTATTTTTCAGTGCTTTATTAAGTCTAGGAATATAAAATATGAAAATCCATGGAGTAGACTAATTTTCCGAGCACTAATTATTTTTATAATTATTTATACTACACGCGTTATTAGGACCCAAAAGATCTAATTAAGCCTCTTAAAGACAAGAGGAAATAGGTTGCTACTAAGCTGATATGCTCCACCCTAGACCTCATTCACACCTGACATCAGGTGCGATCGAAGTCAAATATCTGCTTAGCTTCAAATAATAATAAAAAAAAGATTTTGCCTTAAAGAAACTACCTACTACACTATCATTTATGGAATCTTTGTTAGACTCAAAAAAGATTAAATATTTACGTAGGCTGATAAAGAGGGGCACACTATCATAAAGCAATATTGGTAGTAAATTAATTACACAAAGGCCTCAAAGCGAATGGCCGTCGTCCGTCATATTTAACGCGTAAGCTTCTCCATAATCCGGTGCCACCGGACTGAGGTTAAGAAAGAAATAAGTTTAGAAGAACCAAAAATGCTTTGAATTTCAATTACATTAGATACACAAGGAAAGAGGAATGTTCTCTGACTCTCTCTCGGTTATCGAAATAAACCTTACAAACTTGATCTGCCCAAACTATTTGCCAATTCTACTTTTTCCAAAAAAAAAACAACAAAATCACAACTTTCGTCATTTTTGATGTATGTATAAAAACAATGCGATATTTTTGCGAGTGAAGTCGAAATAAACCTGTAATTAGATATATTAACGATACACATTTCATTAAATAAGGGATTTCATCAAATTAAATACTTTCAACGTTTAATTAAAAACCAACTGTAGAACAAACTCTAGTCTACGTCCGTCATTCAGTAATAACCAGTATCTTAAAATGTGTGTTTCTTACACCATAGCTCTATGAGATTTCTGTTCATAGCTTTAACGAATATAAACTTAAAATACGCACAATATAAAACCGCTGGTAACGGCATTCAACCATAACTATTGATCACGTGACTGGGCATAATTCTGAACAAACAGCAACCTCTACGTTTTCCGTTCACACTCCACGGGTCCTCCTAGTCAAAGGGACTAAATGAACTCTGTTTATGAAGACGTTAAAAATTTATCGTTCTCCTCGCTTTGTGCTTTTATTGCAGTTACAGCGATAATTAAAGTACTCTCGCATGCTCGCTAAGTAGTGAATAAATTAAAACTTTCAAAGAAGAGTTCTTTCTAGTAAAGAAAAATCAGGAATTTGCAATATGATTGCAGTTTCAAAAGTTCAGAAGGAAGAAAAGTATTTTCTGTTCAATAATAGTCGTTAAGATGTATTTTTTTTTAAATAAGACGATCATAAAACAGACAGTTTTATTTGACAGTTTTTGACAATATAGTTTTTATAAATGAAATAACCTATGTTCAAATTGAATGATGTATACATATGTATATTGAGTGATTTTTGCAAGTACTATCGAGGCCACTGCCGCCTAACCACCTTTAGAATCGTAATTGATTGCACCTCACGTCTTCTTTTGTTTGAAATGACGCCCGTTTTTGTGTCGTAGGTGCAAGCCGTTTTACGTTGAAATATGGTCAACGACTTCAATCGATATCGGTAATGAATGTGTATCAAAAATTCATTCCTGAACTTCTCTTTTAAATTATTGTGCCGTGACTGTCACTGTACCAGCTGAAAGTAATATCCAATACGGAATTAAAATTTTTGATTTCATCTATTCCCCAAAATTAATCAGCTATGCAAATGTCATCTCCAAACCTCCAAAACTAATTCGGGGCCAATCCGACCCCAAGATTCGTAACTTGGAAATTTTGATAGGCGTGCCATTCTCCATTTGCTTTCAGCGTAAAATTAATTGAAATAATTAAAGTTGCCGCCGGCCGGCCGAATGATAAGCAGGCAGGGTCAGCAGGCGTCTTCTTAATGTTTGGATTATTTACGCCTCGTGTTTTGGACACCGTACCTAATCAATTGGGACTGGGGTAATATGTCTTACTTAGGCGATCACGCAACTGGACCTTACTGCGACAAAGTAGCATGATGTATAAATAACAATATTTGTAGCATTTTGGATAGTGTGAGGTTGTGGCAGAGAGTACAATGAAGTTTGCTACTAATTAGATACATAAGTTAAAGCATGTTGTAGGTTTGATAAAAATGTACTTTGTACTTTATGCAAAGTGTATATCGATCTGACTATTTACGTATACAAAGTGCGGGTATATAATAGTCCGAAGGAGCGGTACATGCCTAAAGTCGAAAAACCCAATGTTTGTTTCAACCCAAATAGTGTTAGGTACAACTAAGTTTCTATCGCGGCCCTCCCAATTTCAGCCAGCAAGGCTGCGGTCGGATAGCGCACTCTCCTACGCAAATAAGCCACTTGCCACTTCGACCCACCGCTGTGTACTTGGTTTGGGTATCTGGGAAGGCAGTGTCAACTAGATATAGGAAAGTATCTTTGTATGTCTTGATCTCCGGCCCTTGGACACTATTACTTTAGGACTAAGATATTAAATCGTCATAAAATTAACATTTGATGACCTCCTTTCTTATGTAGCCTAGCACGCTAGGTTTCAAGGCATCGCCACACCGAGGTGCCGGGTTCAATTGCCGGTCGGCCCAATGTGACTTATTATTTTTGACTTGGGTGTTGTAGTTGATACAACATTGTTTTTCTGATTTCCATAACACAAGTGCATAAACTACTTAATCAGTCAGGTATCAAACGAATGCCGAGAGTCGCATAACAATGGAGTTTTTATTGTGTCTCGTTTACGCATACTTGACGAGTTAATTTGGGTATGTAGTTGGTGTCTCATAGAAAAAAAGTTTGCCACTAAGCTACTCGTAGCTTTTAAAGCGTAGCGTTGACCACTGTCAACCACGCTTTTTATAGGGTTTCTAAAGCGGAAGTATAATATCTTTCTGTTTGTGTAACATGCATGCTTAATTCCACTTTCATCGCTTGTAGATACATCGAATAATTTGTCATGTTGCTACTAATTCCAAAGTCCCATAAACACTTTTTGGGCGAGTTCACGAACAATGTATCCAGCAATAAACAGGATTGTCCGACAACACACGCTAATGAAATTTATAATCCATAAAACTGGGCGTGTGTTGTTTTATAAAGCGCAATAATCATAAAACGCGGGCGACACCGCGCTACACTTTCGAATTGGCTGTCATTTGTTTTGACTAACAACGATTAGATTCAGTTGCACTACATGTGTATGTAGTTACTTTTACTAGAGCAAAAGTTGATATATAAAACTGTATATAATAAACACTAGGTTATGGGCAAAATAAGTTGACATTATAAAGAATTAGTCTGTACCTACAAATTGCTTGAACTTGTAGCCGACGCGTACACAGGGCTCAAGATATGAAGGGAAACTCGATAAAGATGGAAAATAATGAAAATAATTTATTATCGGCACGATATCGCCGATGACACTTGACACACAGAATTCTTCTTAATTATAACTGATGTTACCATAGACAATTTCCAACGACAACATTTAATTTATTAGGTACTCATATCCAGACCGCTTGAAACCGGTCGCTGTAAAAAAACTGGGAAGAGGCCTATGTTCAGCAGTGGAGGTCCTTTGGCTGATAATAATGATGATGACTTAAATCGAATGACAGTTACGTATCTGTGTACTAATACGTGTATCACACTAAGTATTTTTAATCAATGATATCTGTATTCAAACATGACTACGAAGGGCACTACTTGAATTTATCAAACACCGTGAAAAATAAAGTAAAGCAACCGTACTGCAATACGCCAATAAGTGCAAACTATAGTGCAACGCCCTATGTTACTTAGCATTTTTGCATTCACTACGGGTTTTTATCGACTGTTCGATTCACAACTTTGGCACTTACGGTAATTGTGCTCCTTAAGGCTTAGATATTCCATTTTTACGATGTTTCGATTGAGTTTTAACATGGAAACACTAATTATTTAAATCTCGAATCTATATATGTTATAGAAGAAGATTACTAGAAAGCTGGATTGTGGTTGGAAACACGATTGTAATTACTTTGCTCGATAATAATTGCCTCAGAAGTGGGCCCCTTTTTTTTCGTATTTTCTATGTAGTTTTCAAATTATTGGACTTATATTTATGAAAATCACATATTTTAGTAGGTAATTCCATTCTACACATATACATGTTAAAATGATTTCAAAATGTTTGTTATTTAGATCAGAATAACGAAATATCTAAAAACACTTTATTTGACCTATTTCGACTTTTTTGATCTTGATTTGCTCAAGCTACACAGATGTGAGGAACAGGGGATTATAAGAATATACATTTTGACCACATAAGTGAGATCTCAGCTATGAATCAAATGATTTTTTTTTAGTTTTTATCGGTGTTATGTTCAGGCAAAGAAAGGTCCATTTTTTTCATTAGTCTGTATTCTTTCTTACAAGCAGCAAATTCTTCCAATTGTCTTTTTAAGATTACTTTAGACACCAAAGATGTTTAGGGCGTCCAATCGTTTTTTTCCAGTTTTATTAACATTTTCATTCATAAAACACTGATTTAGTGATTCTCACACTTGTGACGATGGTGATTCGCGCAACGACTTTGACGCAACAGTTGATCGTCGTGTCATCTCTATTCTATACATGCAAGCAGAAATAGCGCTATCTTTTTATTCAAATGACAAGCACGAGATACCATTTCCTCATTCCCCTTGACGCCACTGCGAACGCTGGACCTATGTCAATTTTTGCAATTTTATTTGCGTACTTAATTACGTAAAACACCTAAGAACTAATAATAGCTAATTTCGCCGCGCCGCGTCACGCTCAGTTGGATCAGCACCAGTCTTATACTAATCAAAGGTCGCGAGTTCAAATCGGGGGTATCATGAATATTTTTCTACATAGTCACAATATTTTTTTAGAAAACGAAATAAGTATTTATTTTAATTTTTGGACATTTTAACATATAAAATAAAAAAAATTAAAAATAAAAACTAATTAAATTTTTAGGTTTTTTTTTAAAGTAGCAAATCCTATTAAAAAAACTACATAACAATGAAAATAAATTTCAAAAAGAAAATTAGTATCAAAAACATCATCACCATGCGGATAAATCTCCTCAATGCCATGAGGATGGAACCCCCAACCTCTACGTGTTAAGCAAAATAAAAAGAGAAAGGCTGTAGCGACATATATAATTGATGTGAATAAATGAACTATATTTTTGTACCAATCGTAGAGATGAATCCGTTTCTATAGTAACAATATAAACAAAAAGCATAAAACACTCATGTCAAATTTTTGTAGTTTTGAACATTTTCTCTATTTGGAAAAATCAGAGCTAAACCATAACTGTAGGTTTAGCAGTAATCTCAAATGCTAAAGCTGTGCCCTGGTGACTCTAGTATATTGGAGACGAGAAAATATTATATGAATTTGATGGAGGGAGAAAATTATTAGGTGATAGGTCTATTTTAATTTTATTTATTTATTTACATCTAGACTCCTGTGACAAAATACAAACATTGGAGGTTAAGTTAAGGTCGGTCTAGCTCTCTTCGTGTATGGAACTCAGGTTTCCATGTTATTTACGTACGTACGTACACATTTTCTGAATCGTGTCGTAATAATGCATTGACTATCTATCTCTTATTTGGTGACATGGACTTGAGCGACGAACATAGAGATTACTCAGTATAATCCAATTATATTTGCATTCAGAAATGTCAAATCTGAATAATTTTTTCAATTTTGTTCTTTCGAAAATGTGTGGAGACTGTCTTAATTTTATTTTTATAACCGTTGTTCCTCAAATTGCTGTTACTGAATATCCAAAACAACTTTGGTGTTTGTGACACATAATAATTCTATTAATCTTGTAGTTAGCGCGAAATGGCGCTTCGGGGTCACGAAGGGTTCCGTACCATTATCTATGAAAATGGCATAAACATCATATCTGTTGTCAGGGAGTCCCATACAAAAGATATGAAGACCTAATAATGGGGCAGCCCCTCATTATTATCATTATCAGAGTAGATAAGTTGTATGAGAGCAACCTGAAAAAAAAACTGTTTTTTAAGTTTTTGTTTTTTCAACGGCAACATGAATACATCCTTCCTGAAAATTTCAACTGTCTTACTATCACGATTCATGAGATAAACCCTGGTGTTGCCCTTTCGGTGTAGGAACTCATGCTCATCATAATTCATTCCTTGTAGGGAGGTGTCCCAAAAATATTTTAAAATACATATTTTAGGCGGTGTGATTAGCATATAAAGAAACCCATGCCAAATTACAGTTTTATAGTAAAAAAGGTCTATAAGCTAGACTACAAAAAGTCAAACATGGCAAAACCATATATGGTTTATCAAAGTAATTGTGTGGGTGCGGTGCTCTAATTAACAAACCTAGACAGTTGAAATATGGCATCTAGCTAGGTAATAATGTGTAAGCGAAGGAAAAAATCTGAAAACAAAAGAAAGTTTTTTAATTGTAGGGTCTGAAACCGTTATAATTAAGTGGATGGAAGCTTGCACAAAATATGTATTAATGATTTATGAATAAGCAAATAAATATTTCTATAAAAAGTTATGATATCCCAACAAAAACATCAATGTGAAAAATGATAGCCAAGTTCAATGCTCAGTATATTTGATAGTGAACTTCGCCGAAAAAAGTATTGCATCTAAATGAGAGATTACTACTAACTACTTTTGCCTTACTATTTTCTTACTTTCTAACACATGATAGTCAAGTCATTTTTATAGTTCAGGCTGATAATAAGCGAGTATTTTAAGCGTGGTGTGGGTGACCTCGATAGTAATTACTTTAAACCATTAATTTACTTGAACCATTTCACGGGACATCCAAAATATACGCGGGCGACGTCGCGGGAGACGACTAGTAAATAAAAAACTTTGATATTATTAAAGGATTACTGAAACGATAAAGAAACCTTTGTCTTTAATTTAGCTTTCCATATTTGTAATGTTAAACGGAAGCGTGAAACATACTGCGCAGACCCTAGATAAACTGGGAACAGGGCAAGAGAATGATGATGATGATTTGAAATGTTATGAATTTCAGTGTGTAAAAAAAAACCATGACAAAATTCTCGTGATGGGTGAACTTTGACTTATATACCTACTGGTTTGTACGGAACCCTAAATTTGAAGTGCCATATCTGTAATGGTCTTCAGTCATCATCAATTGGAAGACTGATGGAAGATAGTAGTGAGACTATAACTGTGTCGACAAAAAGGATCTTAATAAAAACAACCTAAATGTTATTACATTACATTTCCTACACCTATGGGTTGGCTGGAAGAGGTCTCTTTTAGGGATAAGCCCACCTTTGTTCACATTGTGACTTCTTGTACCTATTTTCTGTACATCTTATAAGTGCAATAAAGAATATAATAAATGTTATCGGATATTCTTTCTTGTTTTTATAATGGTTACAGGTTGCTGGCATAAAGTGCTGACCAGTCGTGTGAGAATGAAATGCCACTCTTTGCGTTCCTTGTTCTTTCGATAAACGTTTAGACTAAAAAGCATGTATGGTGTACTAAAGAAACCATTTTGTAAAAGTTCTTAGGGGTTCTGCTAGATGGCGTGGGTATGTTACTTACAAAAGCGCATGAAGTATCTTATTCAAGAAAATTTTGTTCCTTAAATAAACACTAGATGGCTTAATTATACACGAGATTTGTAAGACAAAGTTGACAGAAAAAGTTTTGTGCGGGGGTGCTGGTGGGGGAAGCGCCCCGCACTTTTAACAAGGGGGCGGGGCTTATGAGATAATTTGACGGAATAAGACGGCCTTAAGCTTATTTCGCGGTAGAACGTGCAGTGGTTTAATTTTCATAAATTCAGCCTGTTTAGCCAGTAGCGGTAAGGAAACAATAAGGCTGGGAATGTAAAGTTTGCGAAGTTTGTAAGAAATGTTAGGGTTTATACGTTTTAAAAGGCTATTGATTTAGTTAAAAGGACTTTTGATTTCAGTAGAACTACACAGATTTATGATTTTCAGTTTATTAACCTGCTAAGCTTTTTTAGAATTATGTTTAAGTTTATAAAATGGAAATTAAAATGAGTAATTTTAATGTTTTGTGCTAAATTGTCAAGCATAAGTTAAGTTAGAGGTCGTAGTCATCGTTGTAATGGTAAAGTACCTGTCTTCTTAGTTATTTTTTTTGCATTCAGTGTCAGCAAATTATTAATTAGTTAATTTTCCGTTATTCTTAGATATTATTGTCTATTTAAGTAGCTAACTAAACTCCCACCACACTTACCTCTATTTGCCAGTATGTTTCGTATTCTGTACGGAACTCCGGAAATACATTTAAACGGTAGAATCGGCTCGTAAAAAGAAGTGGGATGTTAAGGTGTTAAGCGCAGCTCTTTCGGATGATTGATCCTGGTTCGATGCCCGGGTGGGTTTTAGTTTGATTAAACGCATTCGTGAGATACGTGTTTTGGCAACATGCGTTAAGGTTTTTATCCAATTTGATCAATAGGATGTTAATAGAAGAAGGAGATATTGAGGCATTGTAAGTGGATGTAGGTTCTGTTATGTTTGTGGTCTTAAGTACTCATTTACGGAACATAAGTAACGTTTTCTAAATAAATGGCAGTTACGAATTTTATGTGAAGTATGCAATTATTGGATAATCAATTAAACATAAAGTTTAAATCACCAAATTAATTAAAAATATTTTATCTTTCAGGATTTTGAAAATAACTTTGTTTGGCTTGGTACCATCAAACGCCGACACTTTTGACCAACAAACATATTGAAAAGTTTTCTATAGACCCCTAATGCAACCTCTATAATTTAATTTATTCATTACACGTTACATTAAATCGCCATATACGGTCCAATCAATTACGCACTCCCTTCACTATCAAGTACAACTTAAAACAACCGTCAAAATTCAACCCGAACTCACCAAACCACAAACTATCCGAAATCAGTTCAACGCTACTTCACAGACATCGCAGACCGAACGTGCGGCCGCCACCGCGCTCAACGCAGCACTGAACCGGCCGCCACAGAGATCCACGCGATACTGAGCCATAGAACCACGCACCTTCAGAAACGTGGCATTGCGTTGCAACGGCAGGGCGGGCGGCGTTTGCGTTATGCGTATTCGATTCGTTGTGTTTTTTCAGTTGGATGGGAGTTTGTGAAAGAATATAAGTCGAGGTTGAGTGAGATGCGTATACATACCACGATGACATGAGCAACAACTGTACTTTAGACCGCGTGGTATTTGATATCTAGGGTTGTATTTAGGGCGGAGGCGGACGGTGTTAAAAATGATTATTTGTTTCTATCTTAGTAAATTTTCAAAGCTGCTGCGCTGCAGTCTGTAAACTTTAAAAAACAGAATGAGATAGAGGTGTTATATTTGAAATACCAGGATACCATACTACGTATATAAAAAACATGAAAGTACTGTAGATACTATGTAGGGCGGGCGGAGTTTGCGTTATGTTGAATTTTCGGTCGTGTTCTAGCTATTATGTTGTGTTGTCCCCTGTTGTTGCGTGATACCTTTGAAAATATGTCATATTACAGAATATTTAGTATCACTAATAAATTAATAATATTTCAGCTTATGCAAGTATTTTTCCGATTGCAAATGCATGAATTAAACTCAGTTCCTTTTTCAGCTACTGACACACTACGTGGAAAATATCATGCCTACTCTTATGACCACAGGCCAAAACAAAGCCATTCTCCGGTTGCGTTCAAGAAAACAACACAGCCATTCTTTTCTTTCACGTTTTCTTTGCTAAAGATATCACATTACTGCCTAACGACACAAAAAAGGCGGCCATTACTCGCCGAGATTCCAGTCTGGAGTAATTAGAGATTCCTAGAATTTGGACACACAATTTCCTTATAATTAAAGGGAAGAAACCTTTGGGAGGCTCATTTGCAATCCTTTATTGGATCTTGGTACTCCTTTTTCATGTAAAACGGTCTTTGATAGCGGGAGGAAATATTTTTTGGAGTGAAAGATGGGAGAAATTAAGGACTTATACTCGTACATATTCGTAATCTCTGGAAGTCGAATAATATCATGGTAGTAATTTAATTTAAGTATGTTAATAAGTCTTTATGAGTATCATTAGAATAAATGCAGAATGGCATACATTCCTCTACTTTAGATTTAACAAAGTTACAATAACATACGCATTTAGGCATTATAGGCATACGCCCGGATAGCGTAAGACACTGGGTTCGATTCCTCGTCTGTCACAGAGTCCGGGTGGTTTTTACAAGTGCAATTTATTTTATTAAGTGACAAAACACTAAAAAAACAAAAATCAACTATTAATTACATAGCTTAAAATAATCGAGTTATTACGATGTCGTCAAAAATAGCTTTGCAATTTAATCTTTTCATTATTAAATCCGTTTACTGAATAGTGAGTGTTCACCTTATGAAATCAAAGATTGTTTTCTATTATAATACCTATTACATAACCTAATTAACTCGTGACGTGACATTAGTAGCTACATATAATAATTAGCTCATGTCATGCACAGATATTATTGATGTTAATCGTAATTAATAGTACCTTATTAGCACTTACCTTACATGATAATGTAATGGTAGGAAGATATAAGGGCGATCGCACACTTATATTGTTTGGATTTATTTGAACATTAATTTAGTTTTTTATGAAACATTAAAAACAAAATTTTATTATGCAATTAAAAAAGAAGTCAGTAAATAGACATATGCAATAATAAGCAAAACACTTTTACATTATTTTTGAAGTGGTATTTTATTTTGTTATTAAATAAAATATTAGATAGTTAAACAACTATCTAGAATAGAATAGTTTAGCTAGAATGCTATAGGAGGAAAATTTGAGGGATTTCTATAAAGTAAAAGAAAAGTTAGGTTCCTTTAACTAGATTTGCCTCGGAAAAAGTCGGAAACGTTTAAATCAGGGAGCATTTTTATGTCTTGTAATGTTTAAGTTATATATAAATTACTTCAGCACAGCTAATGTCACTTTTATGTAGCTTTGTGGTATTTTATTTTTATTACATAGAACTCATGTTATAAGTGTAAAGTAAACACTTAAAACAGCCAAATTATACGATGTATCTAAACACAATAGTAACATAAACACTAACCAGAAAGTTACCAAGTCTTGTTAGAGGCAACTTAACGAGCTTTACATCGAAGCCGACGTGTATAGGAAATGTCAACGAGATTGCAGCTCGCAACAGTACCGCAGTAGCTGGTTTAAGCTGATAGCACAATAATGCTTCGACAAGCAACTGACACCGATTGGCTACACCGGATCATTAGCAATAAGCAAGGGCTGTAAGCTGTCGATAGATTTGGTATCGAATGATTTTTGTCGATGAAAATTGCTTGATCATGATATTATGGATGGGTGGTGATCACATTTGGGACACTGGTCTTTTAATATTTGACAAACGGGTCATAAGTTCGAAACCGTGATGTCACACTTGTAATAATTTTAAAAGACCTATCCAACTTTACCCCACAAAATAGTATAGATGAGATAAAAAACAAATATTATCATCAGGTACGTACCTCAGCAAAAGAGTGTTGATACTACTACGTATAGAGAAGCAATGCCAAGCAAAAATGTGTCGCAAAAAATGACGACAAGATTGTGACGTTTTCTATAAAAATTTGAATTACAAATTATGATTTGTGCTACGAGTTGAAGACCGTGTCCTCATCTTGAAGCACAAAATTTGTTCGTGATGTCAGTTCCCTACGCTAGTAATAATAGTTCAATGCTCAGAAATTATATTTTACCACTTTGGCGTCGTGATTGAAATACATACTCATGCTGAATTACAATTTTCTAGTACCGAAGGTCTGTGAGCTAAACCGCGGATAGACAGACGGACATGGCGAAACTATAAGGGTTCCTTGTTGGACTACGGGACCCTAAAAAACGTTTTCTCTACTAGCCTCTCTTTCGTTTTGCTAATCTAGTAATGAATGTGTAATGGCAAGAGTTAAATTGATAGATATGTTCTGACGACTTGTTTAACTACTTACGTCACTATACTATAGGTAAACCGCGAAATTGAGACCTCGCCTGCGGGATACAGGGGCGCGGGGGGAGGCGAGAGCGGGGTTTGTGAGAGGTGCGGGCGGCAGGCACATTCTTTTCAAAATTCAGTACGCTCGCTACACAGGTAGCGATAACATCTGTTGACAGTTGCGGACGCTTTGACAGAATTACACAAGAGAATACTGTCTGACTGAAGTCTGAAGATGAGTCGCAGTATATTCGGACACAAAATCTATACTTTTGTATTTTTTTGTCGTGTTTTTCTTAATTTCTATTTTACATCATTCTCCTACACCTGTTACAATCTTTGTACATTAGCTAAAGTTGTAGTTCTTTTATAATAAATTATATACTAAAGTATGACTGGGAAAGAGAATGCTTTTAGCATTAAGTCCACCGTTTGAACACTGTTATTTTGTGCAATCAATTTTTATTGCACTTAGTAACAGTGTTTTTATAAAGGCTCTAAATATATACGAATATTTAAAATATATAGATCTGAATTCAGAAGAATATGAATATGAACTAGATGTACAGTTAAGCAAAACAGTCGCAAAAGTTACCAGGGAATAATATTTGAAATTTTTAATTTTGCTAAAAAAACAATCTTATTTCAAGATTTAATTTTATTTATTGATCCACGGCTCTGGATAATAATATTTGGACTTAATTCACTCTCATTAGTGTAATTGTATCGAATCGTTTTTTTTTCCAAAATGTTATGTAATGTTTTAAAGTGTCGACACTGACGACCACCATTGTGACGACTGACGTCACATATCTTAAGAACTGTCGCGGCAAATTTCGTCTCTTGTGTATCCCCGCCGCCCGCACCCCTTACAGTCCCCGCTCTCGTCTTTCCCCCCGCTCCCCTGTACCCCGCAGGCGAAGTCTCAATGAAGCGGTTTACCTATAGAAGCAAATGTCGCAAAATTTGTTCACTTAGCGTGAATGTCGCAAATGCAAAGTTTGATATTACTCTAATTGGCTTGTTTTAGACCGTTTTATAGTAATAACTATCATTAGGGCTTACTCGAAGGCATTGTCTTGGCATTCAAATGGTACGAACTTTGCGGAACTAGTAGCAATAATAGTTCCATATTAACATAAGAGACTGAGTTGATATTGCTACTGACTTTTCTTTGTGGACCGTGAACGCCTATTTATTGGCGTGATAGCAATATACTTTCTATTGTGTCTGGATTAAATTTTCAATCTGTCTCCTTTAAAGGTAATGAGCAGAGGTTATCAATTTTCAAAAACATATAATAATTATGTAATTAAATGTAATAATAAAATGTATGTAACTTCAATTCACTAAGCTGCAATGATTTTAGTAACTCAAAAAGAACGAAGCAACACTTATTATTTTTATATTTTTTACTTTTATTTCGCTACCTGACATCTTTATAATATCATTATAAACAATAAGCTTCGCAACCACACAAATATTAAGTGTCTGATCTAAGTTCGCAACCCTTAAATTACCTTTTATAATATTTACGTGCAATTTTAGAGTCCCGTGATTATAATGCAAAGGATAATAAAAAAAATAAAGTGTAACACCTCACGTCCCACCAAATTAAAACGTGGAATTTGAATAAAGTACACTTTACCCTATCAAATCATTTTATTCGGGTCACAAACTTGGGGTCGGCCCCTAACAGAAAATATAAATATCAGTGATGCATTTGAAGTGGGTAAAAATGTTTGCTGATATATTTACCTGTGTAGTGACCCGTTTTATTCCCACCTCTGGGGGACGCGGCCATTTTAGGGTTTATCTTATTGAATTAAAAGTAAAATTAAAGGGATTGCTATAAGGTAAAAAACAAGTAAGATTTCTTGTACTGCCTTGGACAAAAGTCCAAAACATTTAAATTAATCAGAGAGCAATTTGATGTCTTGTAATGTTGAAGTAATATAAAAATTACTTTAACATATAAATTACTTAATTAGCTAATGAATGACTCAAATAACAAAAATATTTTAACACTTTTATGTAGCTTTAATCAAAATCAGTTGTAATTTGCATACACACTATTTGTACCTACAGAACCCGATTAAGCAATTACTCCCACTATATTCATTCACGCTTGCACTTGGCTGGGTATTCCTTAGTTCCTGCTAGTAAATTAGAAATGACCAACTTTTTTTAAAAATAAGGTTCATTTTCGTAGCGTTTGGATTACCAAGGGTTCGAATGTGAGGGGCTGCCAGCAAGATGCGTCCACCTCAGTAATTTGATAGTCTTTATGTCGTGGGAAAGCTTTAATAAAAGCTCTTTGTACCATTTGTAGATAAAAGAGATAAAACATCACTATTATGTCACAGTGAACTGCGATACAGTGTGCTTAAAATGTGTGGAGCACACATATAGTAAATGTTAGGCTACTGTTATGATACTTATTTTTATTGTGCTTTTATATCTTTTGTGGATAAACTCTTGGAAAACATAATTTAGTTATGCATTTTTGTAGGTTACAGTTCCAACTTGTAAACATAATTACACAGATTTAATAAAACACAATTTACCGATAATTACGCGATAATTTATTTGATTTTTCATCCCGACGCGTCAAATAATATCTTAGTCGTGACCACGAGCGCTGTAAAGTGTTCGAAACGTCGGGATGAAAAATCAAATAAATTATCGCGAAATTATCCGTAAATTGTGTTTTATTAAATGTGTAATATTCGCGTAAGCTTCAGAAATAAGTATAATTACACAGACTTTTGTTTATCAATCAGTACACACAAACAGTTTTTATCCAATGGCGAAAGAAGACAAGACTACTCTACTAAGCTACTCTTAAATGACATCACAATCGTAACCATAAATATAGAACGCAATAACGATCCTACTGCATTAGCTTTGTCTATTTATAGATTCGTATATATTTTTTTATCTTATCAGAAAGCAAATGTGGATAGTGTAGGTAATAAAAGAGGATTTTTCGTGGAACGGAAAGTATATTAACGCAAATCTCAGCGTGTTTACTCAGTAAAAGTGATGTTTGTGTAACTTTTATTAATCCATTTTAGTGTGCTACTGATATTAAATATAATAAACCTTTCCAGATAAGTAATATGTTTGTGTATGTAGTCAACGATAAATGTAGAACAAACAAACGTAATGTATGATACCAAAATATGAGCATAGTACTTTGGTTACCTTTGATTGTTTTTTTTTTACTTTTACATGTCCAGTTGCTTATAAAAACAGCATTTTGTTTTTAACAGACGAAGGTTTGTTACCTGAAACAAAAAAGTCAAAGTTATTCAATGCACAGACATGAAACAGAAACTTTTTTTGATTATTTTGCTAAGAAACCTCTTTTGTTTAATTCTAAGATAAGGATACCATTCAATACCGTTATCTGACCTGCCAGGATTATTATAAAAAAGAAAATAAACTCAAAAAGTTTTATCGTTTATTTCCAGCCAGTTTGCTTGGCATTACGGTTTTCCGCTGAATGCCGCGGCGCCCGAGGCGTCTTCAATAAGAGGCACGCACGCGCGCTTTTGTGCCCGCCTCGAGTGCAAATAGCCTCGCGTTCTAATTTTAAAATGTCCGCGGCCCTTCAAATGATAGAGCTCATTTCAGTTTTCGCGCGCTTTTTGAATAGGCTTTCGAACTAGTGCTTGGAGACTGCCTTTTGTTTAACTCGTCAAGTATGTGTGAACGAGACACAATAGAAATTCCATTGTTATGCGACTCTCGAGAGTCGTTTGATCCCTGACTGATTAAATTAACTTTTGATATGAGTGGGGTTTATTTTAATATTTTATAGCAGCAAGCTCGTAAAAAATAGGTTAGGTATCTATTTTAGTTCAAATTAAAAGACTAATGCGTGGTTAAATAGATCTTACAATTAAATACAGTATATTGATTTAGAAGTAGGTAACAAATATAATGCAATTTTCAGTAAAAAATCCTGGCCGAAAGCAATAAACACCTGTTTCATATAATAGAAAATCACAACAAGCTTAATCTCTTAAAATGTAAAGCGTTAAGTCTAATATTTTAAATGGGCGTATAAACGCCCCCCTAATAGCAGTAAAGAAGGGGGACGAACATTTTTTCCAACATCAACAATAGCAATTTTATATTAGAGTGAGTGCCGAGACGGTACAACAGGTAATTTCGAATTACCCACCTTAGTGAGTCCAACCCTCCTCAAGAGATCTATTGTAGCTAGAGCAACACTTGCAACTTTTTATAGAGAAATGAAAGATAAAATGTGAATTGGCAGGCAAGTCACAATGTTATTTATCCGTTTCAGTCATTTACATCTTACATAAGAATATGTAGTTTGTAACGGGATTTCTATAAAGTACCTTGTCCACGAAAGTATAAAGCAATAATGTATAGTTTAATGCATACGGTTAGTAAAATGACATAATTGCTCTTATAAAAACCCCAAGAAAATTTAACCCTTTTTAGGTTTAACTATAATAAAACCAATTTTGGCATTTTTTTTAAATCAGAATGAAAGACTGTGTGCCAATTCTCGCGCACTTTGCATTCGAAAAAAGTTAACCAATTGAATTTTCTATTTCTAAGAAAATATAGTTTTTGTTTTATCAGAGTCACGATTTCTTTTGTGCAGCAGTTTTTTTACACGCTTTTTTGATGTTTTACTTGATTTCTTCGTCAAAATGGTCAAATTGGTAATCGAAATACCACACGAAAACTGTTCGACTGACATGAGAATCGAGGCCCTACTAGGTGTTTATTAGTACTACACCAAAATATTGTTCAAGCATAAGAAGCTGGGTGTACTAAGTTCTTCGTACATTCAGAACAAAGTAGCTAGATCTTGGCAGATCCAATGATAATAATATCTCCTGCAAAGGTACCTGTAACAGGCATAGTGTGTAACAGACCTTTACAAAGTTTCGCTCATGTGTTTCTTGGTTAGTTTAACAGTTCATACAAAGGCGCTTCATGGCTTGATTGTTAGCAAACCCAATGAGTAAACTTCGCTGAAAACAGTAGCCATCAGACCCTGTACTGTACAACGATTTTGATACTGGTACTAGCTAGTGTGATATCTTACTTGGTTGTATAGACTTTGTGTGTATTATAATTTTGGCGCCTCAGTATTTGACATTTAACTCGTCAAGTATGTGTGAACGAGACACAATAGAAATTCCATTATTATGCGACTCCCGGGAGTCGTTTGATACCTGACTGATTAATTTTTTTATAGAAACTGTATAGGAAAATTATTGGAGTCTCGAAGTTTGCCATTCTTTCAATACATTTGATGTCAAAATTGAAAACGAAAAAATAGGGGTTAAATTATGGTAATATTTCCAGTCATTTCAGAGTGATATTTAAAGTCGTTTAAATTGTAGCGTATTTTTAGGTTTTACTCTTGGTTAACTACATAATGTAAGATCTCATATTCTGTTTCTTAGATATTATTTCACGCTGAACTGACTTTGATTACTGTATATAGTTTGTTTTTGATATAATATGCAATTCATGCAGTACAATGTTTAAACAAAAAAAAAGTTACGCTCACTACTTCCTCTATTTTGTTTTTTGCAACAATTTTTTAAGAAAGAGCAAAACGCAAGTTTGCTACTGTTTTTTACAAAGTACTTCATAATGTATAGTAATGTAAACAAACGATGTTTTGCGATTTATAATTCGTAGTACTGTAAACAAACAACAATTCTAACATTCTACTGGTAATATTTTAACTCTTGAGGCCCCATGTGTGGTGCTTCGTAGCACACACACCCACAACTATCATCCAAACTAGATCCAAAGCGAAACTACCTACAATTGGATGAAAGAATTCGAAAGAACGTAGTTAACTAATCCCTACTTAGGCGTAGTAATCTAATAAGGATCGATGAGGTCAATTGATTCGGCCGAACCTTGTTCGCGGATTACGCTGATGATCGAGTGATGCGAGGGTTTACTAGTGGTAGCCATTTATGTATGGAAGCACTGAACGAATAAGAAAAGATAGACCACTTCCATGTTTAACTGTAATAAAACAAGCACATCATAATTGAACACTAAGCTTTATTTGTTTAAAAAAAAAAAAGTAATATTACGTTACAGCAGTGACAAAATATTCCAAACAATCGCTTTTGTTGCCCTAAACTTAGTAAAACCCATTGAACTGAGTTACCAGCGTATGGAACTGACATCACGATTACAATTTGTGCTCCATGAATTGATGACGCGTTCATCAACTCGTTGTATAAAATATAATTCTAAATTCAAAATTTCAAAGAAAACGTCACAATGTTGTCGTAGTTTTTGGGACACTTTTTTTGCTTGGCATTGCTTCTCTATACGTAGTAGTAACAACTCCCTGGTAAAACCCAACCCAGCCCATGTTGTTAACGTAATGTCATATTTTTTATTTAAAAAGTGAGGCTCTCAGTTCGACTTGTATTTATGTGTGTATGTTTGTCCGCAATTATTTGAAACATTTGTATCAGGTAAAGCCATTTCATTAAAACAAGCCAAGCATTTAAATCGACATCACCATAAACACTGCTCGTACGTCATTAATAACGATACCAACTAGGGCTTCACAACCAGTCTTTAAAGTGTAAACCTTTTACTCTTATCACTGTTAATAATTACTTCGCGAGCTTCAACTTACCAGTACCAGTTTATTTACCATTCTTCAATCCTAAAAGGGTCTTTATCGGATGCAAGTCTTGCCCTAAAAGACTGCCATTAATTGAGCAAGCAAAAACTTTTGGAATACGCACCATGAATCATTGTCGGATATTTATACCCGATGGGTGACCCTCTTGTAAGGAGGTACCGTTTAAATCGATAATCGATTAATCAAAAAGGTAAAATTACCCGAATTTCGCGCACCAGGTTTGCCGAAAGCTGGACCGAAATTGTTTGAATGTTTAAAATTGAAACTGCAAATCATGACTAAGTAAAGTAATAAAAATAAAATTTAACATTTTCTTTTTTACTCAAAGTAATCTCACAGAAGAAAATATTATAATAGTTAGATACGGGATTGATACCATGTACCTTATTATTTATGAGCTTCCGATATTTCGGCACTGTTGCATAGTGACCATGAAAGTTTAAAACAAGATATAGTTGGGAATGATACTGACTGACTGACTCTAGTGGTAAATAAATGATTGTAATTAGTTGGATTTCATACAATGCTCTAGTTTTCTAGAGGAATTGAATTACCTATTCTAAGCACATAAGTTCATTTGATGTCTATGAAAGTATGGTCATCCTACTTCGATAGTAAGTAAGCACATCACTTCATCGCGTTGACGCCAGTCCGTTTTTGCCCGGGGCACCCGATAATCCCGGCGTTACACATGCGCAGGATTTGCGATACACCCGGATCCGGATAGATCTGCTTATAGAGATAACTTGGGGCGTTTTTGTTAATTGTCGGCTGAAGTTTTTTAGCCGAAAAAGACGCAAGGGGCAGCCCTAATTGAGAGGCTGCAAAATATATAAAGCTTTTGTAGTTTTTTTTTTTTTTTTCCGTTTATTAACAAATAAAAAATCTTACAAAACAAGTAGGTATGAACTTAGTATAAAACCACTAAGGTTTGTAATTTTACTAAGTTGTAAGCTTACGTCGATCAACATCTTAAACAAATAATTAAAGTACGAGTATAATGCAGGCTAACTTTTTAGACGATTTTATAATAATGACACAATTTACCTTTTTAACAACACACTTCTTTAAACGACCATAAAAAAAAAAAAAGAGTTGGACGAATAAGTGCTTTTGTTTTTACATTTTAATACTTATTAAACTTTCAAAAGAGAATTTAGAAAATGTATTTTAAGCTTGTTTTTAATATTTTTAACTGTCAGATTATCCCTTACTTCTGTAGGCAGTTTATTTATAAGTCGCGGAACAATATAATCAGATGTTCGTCTCCCGTATTCATTGCTTACGCGCTCGAGCAAGTTACAATTCAGCTGACGTCGAGCTACCGATCGGGTGTATACAGGCTGTACAGTTTGTGGTTGTTCGATTGTACTGAAGAAAAGTTTTTTTTACAAAATTAATTTAACTTGACTATGGACAGGCAATACTTTACAATAATTAAAAAGGCCGGAATAATCGTCACCATATTGATATCTAATTTTATTAGGTACTATATTCTTTAAAATTCTAATTTTAAGGTCATAAATTTTATTTAAATATGTATTATAAGTACGGCCGTAGCTGCATAAACCATATTGAATGTATGATTCAGCTAGCGAATTATAAAGCATTAACTTAACTTTAAACGGGATTCTTTTCTTAAGTATTATTATATTTGCCAAAAACTGTCTTAATTTATTACAAACATGTTCTACGTGATTAAACCAATTAAATTTACTATCAATTTGAAGGCCTAAATATGTTTGACAATCAACTATATCTATAGGATCACAGCTGCATCGATTTGGGATAGATAAGTGTAGACATTTATGATCATGAGCTACAATGCCCTTCAACGGAACGCTTTTGATGTAAGGTGATTTAATCGGCAGTAATTTGGTTTTAGACGCATTGACAACCAACCCTACATCGTGACACCACATTAGCAGGGTGTTAAAATCTGATTGTAGCATGTCACAAGCTACATTTGGGTCTTTATTAGCAGCAACCAGACAAGTGTCATCAGCGAATTGGTAGCATGTACTATGTTGGATGTACTTGTTCATATCGTTGACATACGATAGAAAATGGAGAGGTCCTAATACTGATCCTTGAGCTGTGCCTTCCGTAGTATCTATTGGTTCACTGAAGACATCATTTACCTTTACTTGAAACTTCCTATTTTCGAGGTAACTGCTACACCACTTAAGAAGCGGTCCGCGTATACCACAGTTGCTTAATTTGTAGTAGTAGTTATAGAGGCATATTTTTTCTATAACAGTAGAAAGCCTATTTAAGTCAAGAATATTCTTGAATTTTCCTATTGAAAGTAATTATTAATCGGTTCAGCAGTTCTAAAGACTACGGCTTACGAATTTGTTAACTTTACCACGCTTTAATTTTAATATAAAAGCTATAGTACAATTAAACGTAAAATATTACTAAGCATAAAATTGCATAATATGTAATACCTACCAGAGAACTCTCAATAATTTTTAAACTCTCCGCCGTCTACGAGGATGACTCACGAATAAAAACGAACACGGGCAATGATCACTGAATAAGTATAAAAGTAATCCCGCTAATCGAAGCGCGGGCCATTTGTTACCGGTGGCGAATGGACAAATCAGATTATTTCACCCACTATGAGTCGGTAGATAACTGGCATGTAGCTCCAAGCTATAAAATGTAGCGTATTTTTTGAATTTTTTGCATAGAACACAGAAACTGCATGCTTAGTCGTAAATCCCAGTCACATAAGTTTGCAAAATGTTAAATACTTGTATTTGGACTAGAGACTTTATTCAAAAGATACTTATTAAAAGGTAACATTTACGTTAATTTGTCGTCCATTGAAACGACTGATTTGCAAGGAATAACTCATATTTATTTAGAAGAATGGAATCTTACACATCTATTTAAAAAAAATGTTTAAATGTTCAAAAATATACAAATTTTAGATACGCTTTGTAAGATTTATGGACACTGAAAACATATCATGTTGCTCAGATCCCAAATTATGTAGCTAAGCACTTGTGCACTGAAATCAGACACAACTGTGGTACCACAACACAAAGACCCGAAAAAATATTTTTTTTACAAAATTATGATTACTTTATTTATATACGCATGTAGGAAAAATAATCAAGACATAATATAATGTATTATTTAAGTACATACCTAACTACTTAGGCGCTAACAAATTCTGCCCTACATTTCCACAGAGCCCATGACTTGGACCACGAAAAAAATGCGCAGCTATAAATTAAGAGATCCTGCTAACTCCCCATCAGTGCGCCCCGCGGGTTTGCTTGTCTTTTAGTGAGGACGCTTCAGTGGAAATTATCTTAGTAAGATTATCCCTATGGCGACATTTCTTTACCTTTCACGAGGGTCAGAGACAGTTTCATTTTTATATGTGGTATTTTTAAATTTTGTTTTATGCTGTGCAATTTATGTTTTGTGAACTGATTGAATTTTTTACCTTGACTTAACAGATAATAAAATCAAATGAAAGCTACCAAAAAGTGCTATTTAATTTGCTTAGATTTAACAAAAATAAAACATACCCTCAGTGTTGCTTATCATTTTAATATTTTATGAAATCTAACTGTTGTTATTTATTGGATTGATCGAAGCATGGTTTTGGAAAAAAAACGTATACTTTAACGCAATATAGTCAAGCAGGCTTGTTTTAAAAGATGGCCATTTACATGCAGACAGGCTTAGTAACATTTCATTCCGTAAACTGCTTAAGAAAATTACTATTCCGCGATAAGGACGTGATGTATGCGTTCAAAAACATAATAAGGCTATAGTGGTATTTGGTAAGCCAAGGGGTAGACACCATTGTCTGGGTTTCGGAAACTAGCATTGTTTGGTTTGGCCTAAGTTAAAAAAGATTTTTTGATGAAAATCTGAAATTTGTTGTACGCACAACAATAGTGTGGAAGTGGAAATAAAATAATATCGTGACATCGAAGTGAGCAGGTTTCTTTTGAGTGAGCTCTAGAATTCAGACAAGAGAACTTTTCAAAAATGTTTAATAGATATCCTTTAAGGCAAGACGAATATTAAGGCAAGACGATTTTAAAGAGAACGGCCGGTGGTTAGCAGTATACTTTTGTACCTGGTTGCTCAAATTGAATTTAATTAAGTTTCAGCTATCTTTTCGAATCAGCCTCATTGCAAGATTACTGAATATGTAATGACCTAATATGACAAATAAAAGATGTTCAGAAAAGATTACTAAATTACTTTATTATTCAAGAAGGATTACAAGTTAAGTGTGAATGCACCCTAATGCTGACACACTAAATGATCAAATAATCTTTTTAGTTTATATCCTAACGAGGTTTCTGTAACTACTCACACTATTTAGAGTAATGTTGAATAACCTATGACGTGCACGTCTAAATAATAACCTACTTTAACTAAATAATATTCACTAAGAACTAATTAAAAATAAATTGGACGCCAGGAGGGTTTTCCTAAGATGTTGACGGTGGAACCCTTCCAATCCTAGTACTCCGGCTAGTAATTTGAATATTCTTCTTATCTAAGTGTTATTGATTAACAATTGAAGCTCAATCATGAGTTTTCTGCGGAACAGCGCTTTCTAATCATAGCCATTCACATTTTTGTCGTGATTCCCAGGGCGTTTCGATAGGCTAAAACAATAACGGCCCGTTATTTGCTATGAAACATTACTGAATACTAAATCATAGCAGCATTTCTTATTACTAGACTTACCCCATTCTGGATCAAAATATAATTAGCTTAAAACGGAATTTTAATTACTATTTGCACTTATTTAGCACTTATAATTTCACAATGTCGGTATTTACACAATTTTGCTTGACCAACAGACACAGGTTTGCCCGTTTCAATTTCTCGAGGCACAGTGACCTGATATGCTTACATGTTTGCATTTTAAAGATTTGAATAAACGCCACAATTGAAACGGCCAATGCAAATAATCAATTCATACAAAAAGAGTAAAGATGAGCGGAGGATCGAACCGGCCTCTCACGGATCCTGCTATGTTCAGTAGCATGCGTTAGCGCGTCACGCCACGGCGTTGCTTAATAGCACCGGCGAAAATGTTGATTCGTTTATGCAACGTTAAACTGTTAGACTTTATTACTAGTGCAATAAGATGCATGTTATTCAACCCATTACAATATCCCCCTTCCTCACGAAAAAAAAATGTGGTTGTTGTGTCTCATGAAACTGTTAAAATATTTGATGATTCGTACATGTGTTATACAGATTATGTTTGAACCACATTTTTTTTTTTAAACTCGTTTCAAATCTTTCACGTGCCAGACACCAATGTCTTTGCCAAACGCATTGTGAAGACGGTAAACGTTTGCAGAAATCTTTTGCACTATAATAGCTTTCTCATATTTTGGTGCCAACTTGGCCATGAATTTATTTCCCGCATTGGAGAGATATTTTGTTTTTTTCCAAACAATATCGCCCAGTTTGAGTTCTAAGAAGCTGCGACCCTTGTTATAAGCCGTAGTGTTTTTATCGTGAGATTTTTGCATTGACTTCTTGACTTCATCATAAACTCTTTCTCGCTCTTCAATTTCCAAATGGAAGCTATTGATGTCAAACTCTAACGGATCTTTAGGATCTAACGTGATTCTATTTGTTTTCAGAGCTTTAAGTGTAGTCTCCCGTCCAAAGAATAAATACGATGGCGTATATCCAGTTGACTCATGTACCGCTGTCCTAATTGCATACGCTATCTCTTGTAAATGTAAATCCCATTCATTATGCTTTTTCGTTTTTGTGTATGCAGCAATCATGGTTCCAACGACTCTGTTAACTCGTTCGGTTGGGTTGCTTTGCGGATGATAGTACGGGGTGTACCACAAATGAATTTCATACTTGTTTGCTAGGTCTTTGAACAGGTGTGATTCAAACTGTTTACCATTGTCGCATATTATATATTCTGGAGCCCCATATAGCCAAAACTGATTCTCCATAATTTCGCATATCTTATCTGCCTTTCCCGTACGTAATGGAAATAACAGAACAAATTTACTGAACCAACATGTAACTACAAGTAGCATAGTGTTACATTTTTTGCTTTTTGGGAACGGACCCATTAGATCAAGTGAGATTATCTGCCAAGGTCTATTAACTACTCTATTTTGTCCCATGAGACCTGCCGGATGTTTTTGTGAAACCTTAAATTTTGAACATGTTTCACAATCGCGTACGTATTTTTTTATATCTGCTAACATGCTGTGCCAAAAATAATGTTGTTTAACTCTCAAAAGTGTTTTCCTTATACCAAAATGGCCCGCAGTGACTTCGTTGTGGCATTCTTTTAGTACTTCAGTACGCAGCGACTCCGGCACATATAGCTTCCACGTAGCGTTTTTATCGGGGAACTGTTTTACATGTACTTTTTTATATAACAGATCATCTTTGACTTGCCAGTTCGTCATCGTGGGAGCTGTTGATACTTGATATATTTTATTTTTATACCATTTGTCCTTGTCCTTGTCTCGTATTTCTATAATATTTATTTCTAGCGGCTCCTCAAGCTGATGTGCTCCTCGAGAGAGGGCGTCCGGTACAATATTACATTTTCCTGGCCTATGTATGATGTCAAAATCAAATTGCTGCAGCTTTATTGACCATCTAGCCAGACGACCATGAGGATCTTTCATTTTGTGCAACCACTGCAAAGCACTATGATCCGTAATTACTGTAAAATGTGATCCATCTATGTAAGGCCTAAACTTTTCAATGGCGTATACAACACTCAATAATTCTCTCTCTGAAGTAGAAAACTTCTTTTCCCGATCTGAAAGCTTTCGACTAAGAAACGCAATAGCCTGCTCTGCTTTATCCGTTTTCTGACACAACACCGCGCCCACTCCTATATTTGAAGCATCGCATTGGATTATGAACGGTTTAGAATAATCTGGACATGCCATAACTGGAGTTCCTGTAAGCACTGTCTTCAGCTTTATGAAGGCGTCCTCAGCTTCCAAGGTCCATTTGAATGATTTATTGCCCTTTGTAATGTCATGCAGTGGTGCCGCTATGTCCGAAAAATTCATAACAAATCGTCTATACCAGCTCGCTAGGCCTATAAAGCGTTTTATTTCTGTCATATTTGTAGGTCTAGGAAAGTTTAGTATGGCTGTAACCTTATCTGGGTCAGTTCTAAGCCCGTCTTTGTCTACAATGTATCCTAGATAACGCAAGCTTGGGCGAGCAAATTTACATTTTTCTATATTTACTGTGATGTGTGCTCCTTTCAAAATGTCTATGACCTGTCTTAATAGCTTAATGTGGCCCTCAAAAGTCGCTGAGCAAACTACAATATCGTCCAAATAGGCCCAAACGTTGTCCTCAAATGCGTGAAAGAGTTTATCCATTAACCTTTGCTGTGTCTGTGAAGCATTAACGAGACCAAAGGGCATGACCTTAAATTGATACAAACCTCTACCAGGCACCGCAAAGGCCGTCTTTTCTTTGCTAGTTTCATCTAAGGGGATCTGCCAAAATGCTGATTTTAAATCTATGGTGCTTAAGAATTTCGCATTGCGTAAGTTATCTATAACAGTCGTAACTCTTGGTAAAGGATAAGTGTCTCTTTTGGTTACTTTATTAATTTGCCTACTGTCTAAGCACAGTCTATTTTCTCCGTTTGGCTTTTTCACAATTAAAACAGGAGAACACCAGGAACTATATGAAGGTTCGACCACATCCTTTTCAATCATTTTATCAAGTTCAATTTCTATTTGTTTCTTAATTACGGGAGAAAAGTTAAACTGTTTTCTATATATTGGCTTGCTGTCACCCGTATCAATTGTGTGTGTAATTAAATGTGTTCTTCCCAGTCCACTGCCAATCGTGCTTGTCATGTCCGTTATAAGCTTGTCCAATTCTTGCTTTTGGTGTGCATTAAGATTTTCTTTAGAGATAATAGCTGGCTCTTTAACCGTAATAGTCTCAATCCACGTGTTTTTCTGAATAACGTTACTGTTGAATTTAAAAGATATGCCGAATACATCAAAAAAATCTTTACCGAGTATTATATTTTGCATTAGGTTTTTCATAACAAACATTGGTATTACATGAAATTGATCATCGAAGCTAACAGGTGCATCAATAATATTTACTATGTCATGCTGTGAACCATCAGCTGTAGACACCTGCATGTTTCTAGTCTTGTGTGATTTTAAACCCTGTAAACCCAAAATTTTCGCAAAATCTGGACTTATGACTGATCGATTAGCCCCACTATCAAGTAGTCCTGAATAAGCCTTTCCTAAAATGTCTACTTTTACATAGCACCTGTTATCATTGCCTTTTTGTAAGACGACAGGACAAATTTCCCCAGATGAAAAATAATGACTTATAGTACCTAACCAATCCTGCCATTCCTTACTATTTCTGTCACAGGGAAAGCTTATGTGGCAGGTTCTGAACTTTCCCTTTGTTCGTTTCCCTTGCACAAACATTCTTTAGCAATTACCCCAAATTTACCGCATCTATAACAAAACAATCTTTGTTTTGGCAGTTTGCAGGCCCTAAACAGATGTCCCGTTTCTCGGCAATTCCAACATCTCTTGTTATCACTGTAATTAGTATTCACCATGTTTATTTCAGGAGTATTGTTAGTCTCTAAAGACCCATGGTAACTATTTTTAATGGTTGGTTGGCTCACCTTGTACGCTAAGTCTGGCTCTAACCGATGACACTGATTTTGTGGTTCCTGAAATCTGTCACAGTTTATTTTCGTTCTTTCAATTACTCTAAGGACATTTACCAATTCTGAAATCGATTCGAACTCATCTCTACAGACTGCGCGTTGATAGTAAGGTTGTAAATTTTTTAATATTATCCTAATTTTTTCTTGTTCAGATACCTCTTTAGCTAGTCTATTAAACATATTTTGCATAGCTGAAACATATATGATGACCCTTTCCTCCTTACCTTGCGTTCTTTTATTAATTTCATCCATCAGTTCCTCCTGGTAAAATGGAGATTGAAATGTTCGTTTCAAAAAAAGTACTAGCTCGTTCCAATTATGTATGTATTTCTTATTGGCTCTGTACCATATCAGAGCATCGCCTTCAAAGAAATCAATGGCGTAACGCCACAAGTCTTCATTCGTTGCATTTCTCGCATCTTTAATTTCATTAATTCTTTCAATAAAAGCGTTTACGCTCTGACCTACATCTCCCGAAAATTTTAACCCCCACTGACTAATAGGTACTAGCTTATGTTTTACAGTGTGTTCCTCCACAGTTGAGGTCCTAACCAGCCTGGACAGTTTGGAAAAGTTTTTATTGAGATAAATGTTGTCATGATGATCTGTACTCACATCTTCCAACTTATCGTCTACCGACTCATATTTCAAAATTGGTGCGGGTTTCGGATTAGTTGTTGAGTCATTTTCGAACTTATTAATTATCTGCACCCCCAGAGGGCCCAATGTATCCTGTAAAATTTTCCTATCATCTTCTGTTAATTTTTCCTCATCATCTACTGTCTCATCTTTACCTTCTAAACTCAGAATCAAGTTTTCACATCTTTCATTTAACTTCTGTAAACTATCTTCCTGGCCTTCTTCCTTAGTGACGATAAAATTCAGCCTGTTCTTGAGATGATACAATCTGCTTACTAAACGCCTGAACAAAGTTTTGTCCGGCCTACCCTCTATCTCTGCTACATATGAGGACACAATGTCTAACTTTGCTGAGCATATATTTAGTTCATCAGCCGGGTTTTCAAAACTTTGTTTAGGAGCTTTAATTGTATATACCGTCTCTTGGCCCAATTGCTCACTGTCCAACATTTCCGCCAGTAATTTTTTTAATACCGGGACATAACTTTTAATGTATACCCCTCGAGACGCAAGTTCAAACTCCAGCTCATCCTTTAATAAATATTTCGGATCCATTTTCAATATTGCCTAAATTGGTTTAAATCACTAAGTATAGATCTATATCCTTATCCCACTAAGTTTTGCTAATGTACCCGTAATTGGTTACTTTATTGTTATTAATTCAACAAACATTACATAACATAATTATAATGATTCAATATAACACAAGTTTTTTTTTTTTTTTTTTTTTACAGAGCAAGAGTTGTATTTGACAGGTTAATATTGATGTTATTTTACGTTGGGCGCCATTGTAATGACCTAATATGACAAATGAAAGATGTTCAGAAAAGATTACTAAATTACTTTATTATTCAAGAAGGATTACAAGTTAAGTGTGAATGCACCCTAATGCTGACACACTAAATGATCAAATAATCTTTTTAGTTTATATCCTAACGAGGTTTCTGTAACTACTCACACTATTTAGAGTAATGTTGAATAACCTATGACGTGCACGTCTAAATAATAACCTACTTTAACTAAATAATATTCACTAAGAACTAATTAAAAATAAATTGGACGCCAGGAGGGTTTTCCTAAGATGTTGACGGTGGAACCCTTCCAATCCTAGTACTCCGGCTAGTAATTTGAATATTCTTCTTATCTAAGTGTTATTGATTAACAATTGAAGCTCAATCATGAGTTTTCTGCGGAACAGCGCTTTCTAATCATAGCCATTCACATTTTTGTCGTGATTCCCAGGGCGTTTCGATAGGCTAAAACAATAACGGCCCGTTATTTGCTATGAAACATTACTGAATACTAAATCATAGCAGCATTTCTTATTACTAGACTTACCCCATTCTGGATCAAAATATAATTAGCTTAAAACGGAATTTTAATTACTATTTGCACTTATTTAGCACTTATAATTTCACAATGTCGGTATTTACACAATTTTGCTTGACCAACAGACACAGGTTTGCCCGTTTCAATTTCTCGAGGCACAGTGACCTGATATGCTTACATGTTTGCATTTTAAAGATTTGAATAAACGCCACAATTGAAACGGCCAATGCAAATAATCAATTCATACAAAAAGAGTAAAGATGAGCGGAGGATCGAACCGGCCTCTCACGGATCCTGCTATGTTCAGTAGCATGCGTTAGCGCGTCACGCCACGGCGTTGCTTAATAGCACCGGCGAAAATGTTGATTCGTTTATGCAACGTTAAACTGTTAGACTTTATTACTAGTGCAATAAGATGCATGTTATTCAACCCATTACAAATAGTCTATAAAATAATATGAGAATCTCGTTTCAATTCTGATCAAAACAATACTTCCCCAAGGAATGCAACAAAGAGGCCTACAAAAAGAATCGTTTAACATGTTAATATATTGATGCTTACATTTTCCTTTAGCACCTTCCGCCGAATCTTTCTAATCGGACCCAAATTGCAAATTTAATACAGCTATTTGCATCTGAATCCCAAAGAAGGTTGGTATGCCAAGACGTTTTGTGCTTCAGATTTGTTCTGTCTATTTTAGATTGTTATCTAAATAAGATGGTAAAAGGATATCCATGTTCAAATGTCTATAAATTAAATGATGACTAATATTAAAACTGAAAATAAGTAGATAAGACAATTCTATGCACTACCTACTATTATACCTCAAAGTGCTAGTCGTATTCTTGAATCCTCGTATGTGTTGCTGTATTCAAGCGGTATAGTTTATTTTTGTTTTAAAAGTGTTTTGTCACCATAAAAACTTAACAATATAAATTGCACTTGTAAAAAGCAACTGTGAACCTGTGACAGACGAAAAAGTGAAATAAATATGTGCCTATAAATAAATAGGCATAAGCCCGGATAGCGTAAGACACGGGGTTCAATTCCTCGTCTGTCACAGGTTCACAGTTACTTTTTACAAACAAGTGCAATTTATATTCAAGCGGTATGTTGAAGCAAAATAAAATATGATTTTCAGTTGCCGCAATAAACAAAGTATACTCATCAGCATAAATTCCTTTTGAATGCGGCGTAATTGTGAAATAATTCGCTTAATTTGACAGACGAGTGGAGTGTGTAATAAAACAATGCATGTCAGTATCAATTGAGAAATTAAAATGCGTTGGAAGCCGTGCGCGGATGCACATTATGAATGAAACAATGGTATCGTCGCAGCTGATCACACAGGTTAATGACGACACTTGATGACCACGGCGTTTTGTCAGTGATTGGTAAACAAAAGGATAAAAAATAGGGCATTTTTTTATAGTTTTGCCTTTCGTTTCTGAGGAAAAAGAGCTCTGATACAAAAAAAAACGCAAAAAAAAAGAATTTTAATCATATTTGGGGTTAATAAACTTCCACTAAGCAACTCCGAAGCATTGCATTGCAAGTTTTGTACAACTTACTATCTTTACCGAGAAACTTTGTATGATTAACAAAACTAGGTGCTATTAAATTATTAAATTAGATTTTTGCACTTGGTGAATATGTGCCTGTTATTCAGTTTTCCAAAGAATACTTCTGTGTGTGTCTTTTCTCCCTTACCTCATCTTAAATCAACTTAAAGCTCATTAAGCTTGAGCTCAAATTCTATGTTATTAAACCAAAACATTTCAACCCATGCTTAAACCCTGCAACATTTTTTCAAGGCATGCAACCATGGCGGTTCCACTGCATGCACCAACGCCCCTTATATCTTCCACGTGAACTTTGGGCTATATTTATTTTAAATTATACTGTAATGCTCGAAGAACGCGGATTTATGGTGGGGTGACAAAGGGCAGTCTTTGTTAAAGTTCGTCAGAAAACTTTGTGAACAAATTCTGACGTGTTCTTAAAGTATATTGATTACGAGTCTAATATATTGTGGTTCAGAGTAGCTTGCTTCTAGACCGGAATCTTTTTAAATGCAAAATGTTCTTCTTCCGCATAACACTTGACTATTTAAAGTGGTATAAAGTTATATTCCTGGTGCTCCAGCCGTATCTAGACGACATCTTAGTAGCAGCCATTTTTCCAGTGTTACAGCGAATATGGTTAGCTCTGTCGCTGAGTTGGCACATCACGTCTCTGTGGCGTCGTTAGGGTTGCCAGTGTAGCCATGTCAAACTTTAGAGATCCTGTCTATACCTAATACACATCAACTTCCACATACGTGTCAAAATATATGAAACTAGTCAGTTATCAAAGATGCCGTGCCTTGAAATGGAAGCAGGTATGTTATTTAAACGCAGACTAAACAATGAATTTTCTAAAGACCTCAAAAATTTATGTTTGCCAATTATTTCGCTAGTTATGCCTATTAAGTTTCCAATTTCATGCCAACATCAACTATCATTTTTTTAAACATTCTATCCATGAAATATTATTGTTATGGCTACTTATTCTAATTGCACCTTAAAACTTAATACATCAAATAGGTAGTAGCTCGTTATTCAACATTGTTTTTCTTAATGTAGCTTCTCTTTAAATCTTTTTGTTTTTTAGGTCTGTGGAGTCTATGTAGATAATTTTATGTTTTCCCATTCGTTTAGCTCTTTAGATGAAAATAAGCTATCTATGTAGATAAATCAAGTATGTGTACCTACTTCTACATTCTGTACACAAACCGCCTTTACTTGTGACTGTAAAATTTATGTCACCGCATGCGTTCTACACCTATTGTTATTTGATTCATGTGGAGTTTCCTTCGCCTCCAAAATTAACAACCCTCATAAATTCTATGCATGATAGTTTTGTGAGCGATTGCTTTAGACTTCGAAATCTTAGGCTGAATAGACAACCGTTAACCATATTTTTGAAATTCAATGTATAAAACTTGAACCCATATACTTCTTGTATATGTTTTTCCTAAAGCTGTCATTCACGGTTCTTTTGATGGCCATGTTTTTTATTTCTAAAATGTTACGATGACTTTTTAAATTTCAATCTAGGCTAAAACTAACAGAAAATAATGTAAACTACTTGAACCTTCGTTATTAAACTCACAATATGGTGAGTTAATAACTAATAGTGAAATTATTACCCTAATAGTGTTAAAATAGAGACGCGTAGCAAATCAAATACAGGCTGTAATCGAGTATTGTCTCAATATCATTATCTCGACCGATCAACTTGCCACGTCACGTTTTGATTGAAAGGGTTTTCGGAATAGTAACAAGGTTCACAATAGTATAATCATTTAGAGAAATAATACTGTGAAATAGATCATTTTCATATTTAAATTAATAGTAGTATTTTTATTATAAGTAAGGTTATTCGTGATTGATAGTTAACTCAACCAATGGTTAAATGTCGAAGCCAGCGGTTGAATATGAGGTAAGTTAAGCGGTTATAAGTGTTTTGCTGATTAAATACCAGAATGGCTATTTTAACTAAGGTACTTTTCGTACAAAGTATTGGCCACAAAAAGCTAACCAGAACATATAAGGACTTTGTGAAACAGGCCGTCAATGTAACGATTTATCTGAAGTTGTGGAAATTTTAAGTAAAAAGGACAGCCCTGAAAGCAGATAGCAAGATGAATAATAAACCAGCTCTATAATAGACGAGAAAATTACTTTATTAGAATATTGCATGGCATCGCAAGAACAAAGGTTGTTCTTTAGACACACTTTCATTGCAATAATCAAATTGTCCTTCACATTTATTTTCATAACTCACTCTTTATCACGTTAGAAGATTAATTTTCTCGCTCGCAACGTCTTATTGTTTTTGCACTAGACACACCAATCTCAGTAAAATGTTGATTTTCTTCAAGTGATTAAACTTGTTTTTTTTTATTGTGGAACTAGGCAGTCTTGAAAACATTTATTATTTTAAAACACAGTCGTTTAAATTGGATTTTTTATAAAAAAACAAGCCTTGTAAATTATTAAAAAAAATATATTTGATTAGACAAAGGTATGTGAGATACCATAATCTTATTTTGATATGTCCAGATCTCAGAAAGATGTTCTAAAGAAAATACATACAGACGATTTAGCCGGTCTTAACGCCACACAATGTCAAGAATTATAGTGAACCCAACATGCTTATTTGGATGATCAAACGAACTTACCTGTAAGTGAAGTTCGATCCAAATTGTCCTGACTTCGTCGAAGAGATTTAATTGACCATGTAGTAGGCCCTGCTATTTATTGATTTAATCATTGAGCATGTGCATACTCGTAAGCGTTAGATTTCCAGTGTCATTGATCCAAACACAGCTGTGTTTAACGTTTTAGTGACCGACAGATGGACAATATCTCCTTTTGTTAGTTCAATTAAAAACTCTTTAAAATATAACTAGTCTGGCCATAAATTCTGTTACAATTTAAAAAACAAAAATTGACGTTTTTTTTTATTTCGAATTTAGAACAGTGATATGTTATTTTAATTGTTGACAATTACTCGTTGTAAATCACCAAAATTTTGGCGCGCAATTTATATTTTTAAAATGGATTGGGGTGTTAAAGAAAACAGAATTGCTGTGATTGCACTACATAAGGTGGGTATGGTAACCTTACGTGATTTTCAGGACCCCGCAGAAGCTGGGTATCAGTCGGATGTTCATATACCGTACTATCAATAGGTTCCTTGAGACCTCCTCTGTTGATGACCACAAGAGATCAGGCCGTCCACGTTCCGCTCGAACCACACAGGCGATCAACGCAGTCCGGGCAAGTATTCATCGAAATCCCTTGAGGAAACAGAAAATTCTATCTCGCGAAATGAAGATCAAGCCAAGAACTCTGTCGCGGATTATCAAAGATGACTTGAAACTCGGTGCTTATCGACGTTATACCGGGCATACGTTAAATCAAGCTTTGATGACAAAACGTTACGCAGGTGGGAAGCACAGGAACATCCTTTTTACTGACGAGAAAATTTTCAGTATAGAGAAAATTTTTAACAAGCAAAATGACCGGGTGTATGCCCACAGTTCTCAAGAAGCTTCGAAAGTTGTAAAAAAAGTCCAGAGAGGCCATCATCCCGCGTCAGTGATGGTTTGGCGGGGGGTGTCCTACCACGGGGTTACAAAGATCCATTTCTGTGAGAAAGGAGTAAAAACGTCTCCTAAGGTGTACCAGGAAACTATTCTTAATGACGTAATAAAACCTTTAAGCTATACGCTCTTCCCCAATATTAGCTGGATTTTCCAACGAGACTCTGCTCCCGGTCACAAAGCACGCACCACCCAAGCCTGGCTCGAAGGTAACGTTCCCGAATTTATCAGAGCAGATTATTGGTCCTCGTCTAGTCCAGACTTAAACCCATTGGATTACAAATTGTGGTCAATCTTAGAGGACATTGCCTGCTCTAAAAGACATCACAATTTGGAGTCTCTCAAGGCATCACTGGAGCGAGCAGTGGCCAACTTCCCTATGGATGTTGTACGTAAAAGTATTGACGACTGGCCGAAACGTTTAAAAGCTTGTATAAACGCTAAGGGTGCACACTTTGAAAAAAAAAACACATTTACCAATTCCTAAGAGGCTATTGAACATGTACATAATACATTAAATAATATAAAATATTTGCATTTTTAGTTGTCACAGAATTATTGGCTAGACTAGGTACATAGGTATTTAATTCGATATTTCGACAGATTTCTTAGATGAGACTTGATTAAATATGATAATAATAATAATACTTGATTTAATATGTATCAAAAATGCCAGTTTTTTTATGGATGGGACATTAGTCAAGCTGCCTCCCATACCAGTTTGATTCACCATTTCTGGGACACTCAGTATATTTCTATTTAATATATAATAAACTTGCAATGCAAAATCATACCCTCGATAACTTAAAGCGATACTAAAAGCACGACTTGACTGAATTTTAACCTTTTATTCTCAAACTAGCTTTTGCCCGCGACTTCGTCCGCATGGAATAGTGACTTCTTTCTCCCGTTTTTTACACATTTACCACTATATCTTTGCTCTTTTTGGTCGTAGCGTGATGTTATATAGCCTATAGCCTTCCTCGATAACTGGACTATCCAACACAAAAATAATTATTCAATTCGAACCAGTAGTTTCGGAGATTAGCGCGTTCAAACAAACAAACTCTTCAGCTTTATAATATTAGTATAGATAATGTCATTCCTCAGGCACAAACTTCGTAGTAATAACATTTTCCTTACAAAATGTATGTGCCAAACAGGGCACAGAAGCGGTGAGTGTTCATCAAAGCTCGTTAGATGGAAGCTCAAACACGCGGGCTTTTATGCTGAAGTAACTTGCTATGGACAAACAAATCTCCTTATAGCTTTTTATTTTAGAGATAGCGAGGTAAGAAGCTAATTCGAGAGCTTTTATGGGCCAAAAAGTGTGTAGCGATAATCGTATTAACATTTAGATAAAAGTGAAGTCATAAATATCATAGTCGACTGCGCTAAACATAATTTTATTAATTAAAGCCTATAAAACCAAAGATAAGTGTGACGTCTTAATATCCTTATCACTATTAACACAATTATAGCTTTTTTACGGCTATAAAATTATGAGATAACCTGTAAATGTTTACGCTCCACCTCAATGTGTAAACATTGGGCTGTAAAGGTTAAATTTATGATTAATAAACGGAACATTAACAGGTGGTTATCGGTTCAACTGAAGTTATTTAGGGCGTTTAATACCATCAGTTATTGCCCTGTCTAATATCAAATGAAATATTGCTAAGTTGTTATAAAGTATTTTAAATGTCGGCATTATTATATTGAACGTAAGCGACTGGAGGGAAGAATAGAGGAAAAAGGAAGAAGAAGACCAAAATTAAGCTATATGCATCAAACGAAGCAAAAGTTTAGTGTTGCGTCGTATCAAGAGATCAAGAGAAAGGCAGAAGACTGTAAAGAATGAAAAGAACTCCGACGACAAGAGCCTATCTCTTAAATTTGATAAATAAATAAATAAATTGTTTATTAAAATTCATTGGTTCTTAGATAAATCGTAGAACTTAAAATTGATCACTAAGTGCGTTCTCTTATTTTGCCTGAACTAGGTTAAAACCTGTATCTCAGGCTAAAACAGAGCTAACACAAGCATTTAAATTGATTGATTGATGATGATGATGAAGCGAATAGAAGTAATGAGTACATTCTTATTTCAAAATTTTCAACTGAAAACAATAATAACATTAAAATAAGACATAATCAAACAACCTACTCCTTTCTACACTTTTTTTTTCATAAAAATGCTTAGTGTGTAAACTACCAAGTTAGTGATACCTTGGCGTCTCCCAAACCCTTAGATATTATCTTTACTACTAAAAAACTGCCACTTAATCTTAGTTTTAAAGCTGATCAAACTGTATGATACGAAACAAACTGATCTATTAAAATAAAACAGTTCGTTTAGATAGCACTCAATGTCTCCCCTACATTAACCTATTGTAAGAACCCCTCTGAATTAATGCAACAACCTTAATTGTAGTATTCCGTGATTAAAAAAGGAATGTTTACGTTTATAACCATTTGGTAGCCATTGCGTTTCGGCGATGTGTTAATTTGAGCTGACGTTGAGTGATAGGTGTAAGCAATATTTTTGAACGTTACGGATTTTGGGAAGGATTGAGTCAGTATCTCACTTGCAAGTATTTCGTATGAGAATAATTCGGTTTTGAAATCTTACTAAAACTGGAATGTATGGCAAAGTGCGAGATCATTAGGTTTTTTGCTTTATTATAAACATGTCATACTGAGACCTACAGTAAAATACCCTCAAACTAAGCGAATCATTCATCTTTAAAAAAAGAAATCCACATATTGGATGGTTGGTCCTATTTTCCTTCATATTTTTGGACAAACATAATACAAGTACCTACATACAAGGATGCTTCATCTCCGAAACTAGCCATCCCTCATACAGTTTGGTTTGTTTTTTGACCTTTCCTGGCGGCAAAAAACAGTATTTTACCAAAATGCGATCAGATATATTCATGCGACGGATCCTGGGCCAAATGTATGAATAAATTCTTGCCTAACTTCTTATTTGTATGCATAGAATTCTTAGCTATTGCATTAATGACTCATGCATGAAACAAAAATGTTATGCGGAAGAAAGTGAAATATTCTGAATATGTATCTTGTCTTTAAGATATTTAAAGGAATTTCTGTTTATGGCAAAATGATCTCGATTTGTGCATTAATAATACAACGACTTATTTTTTCAGATCTTACACAATAGATTTTACAGTAGAATGAAGTAATTAATGTGAAGGCTTACTGTTGTCATTTGTGTATGAAATTATCAGCAACGCGGCTATCGCGCGACCGTCGCGCTGCTAAAGTCCCCTAAGTGTGAAAGCGCTCTGACATTTCTAACTTTGACAAAAAATATTAACGAAAAAACACGAAACAAGACCAATTGGGACTTTTACAGTTTGGTACATCACAAACTGTAAAAGTCCCAATTGGTCTTACTTACATGCATCACAGAAAGAAAGACGGTTATATTTTTCTCTTTCACAAAACAAGACAACCCACACTTCTAGTATCACAGACTTCACCTACTCATGTTCACCCCAAACGAAGCTGGCGTCATAAATCAATGATCTCGGTCGCGTATTTGTCAACTCGCCATCACAAAAAATGGCCGCTAATAGAGACTAATGTTGAGATATCAGGCCCGCATTTCATGTCCTATCAATTTCCGATGGCCCAATTATCTGTGGTGACACACGGATGTTGGGGATGACGAGTAAATTGATGCCTTTCTTTGATATTAAGTTTTGAGTGTTATCACAGGCTAATTCGATCAAGTCTTAGCAAAGATAAGTTAAGCACCTAGCTACGCTACGTGCACATAAATAGTTTAACTTGTATTTATACAATTTAAACCACCTTCTGAAAAAAAATGGAAAAGGTTGCTAGTTAATATTTCAAATATTTGCCTAGTACTTACAGAATAAAAATAATTACTTTAAGTACCATCGTAAATACGTAATTTTAAAAGGAAATATTATATAACACAAAAAGTTAAAACTAAACTAATATTGTTCCGCAATCGATAACATTTAATTATACTCACTGAGCCTGTTACACATTTACATTGACATAATAAAATGAAGCCATTTACAAGTGAGCGTCCTATAATTGGTGACCCCAAAGACACGCTCAATCCAAAACCAATTTGCGTGTATGAGCACGCAAAGACCGACCCACATTTCAATATCACGGAATCAATTTTCGATGGCTCAATTGCCTTCCCATCATGGGAATTACACTACACACGGCCATCTGGACTGGCGAACAATAACATAGTAAACAAAATACAAATATGTTTTACAATCTACAAGATAATTTATTCCTATCACAAATCTGTAACGGCCTTTGAAAAACTCATATTGCAATATGGGGCTTCGTTTTTTTTTTGGTCTGGATTATGACAGTTTTTCGACACTTATTTATTCCTGGTTTACCATATTCACAGAACGATCAGAAATACAACATTATGTCAGTAAATAGACATTTTAATTAATCATCAATTGAGCCTGCTAAACTTAATGTTGCTTCAAGCAGGTATAGTTAAATTAGGCTCAGCCTTTAGCCGCTTAATGGCTAAATAAAGTACAGTGTAGGTACACTGAGCTTTTAAAACTGGCAAGCTTACTTCACAACAGCGACTAATGACGAAGCTTGTTACTTATTTTATTTTCAGGACATCAAAAGAAAGATGCTGAATTCAGAGCAAATATCATACAGATTGAATGATTTATTGTCGCCTTGAAGTGGCAGAGGGCGGGATATATTGCACCCAGGGACTGATGATTATTTATATCGCTCATTGAATGTGTCGACTAAAGTTTATTTAGGCTGAATAAAAAAGAACGCCAAGATGAGGCAAAATCCATTACATTAGGTATATTATGCCAAATAAATTAAAGTAGGAACTTTACGAACAGTCCTAGTCGAAATAAAGCTCCTTAAATAAAACGTCATTTTTGATCCAGAGTTCATATTCGAGATCTTGACGATAGAGTTCGAGGAACTTCCTTTATTTTGTTCAATACTAGCACTTATCGTAAATTTATACATTATGTATGGCGCTAACCACGTTTTGTCTCCCTCACAATGCAATTTACTCAAGAATAGAATATGTTTAAAATCCGCTAAGTACCACTAATGGAACTCAAAGTATTTCTCCACTTCCTTTCAGTAATCCGGCGCAACCGTAAAAAAAAAACGTAAAAATAGTTCCCCGCCTGCTAAGTACGAGTAAAACATTAACAATTCAAACACTTTCGTGGCAATAAATTAAGTCCCGTTCACAGACCGTCGGTAATCTCAAAATGGCGGTGCACGTAATACTTCTGCTTTTTAAAATTGTCCAAATCACAAGAACGAGCGTACATTACTTACCATAATTTAAAAAAAAAAACCATAGCATGATATAAAGACATCTTCTTATTGTACGCACAGGAAGTAGACTGGTCTCATTTTCTCAGGTTACAAAACATAAGTTGCGGCAAGAGACGGCGGCTGATTCTTCGCTGCCGTCAACTTGTCAGCAGCTAGACGGCATGACGCCGTCAATACGTTGTCAAAAACAAATAGATAGAGAGAGGTTACATTTTGCTAGCGCACAACACCTTTTTTATAAATTGGGTTTGATGATGTCTCTAGACAAGACAAGAATCGTTTTGCGGATTTAAAACATTCAGTAGTAAGGAATGCATACTGAAAAAGTTACGGATCCACGAAATAATTGTATTGACGGATTTCGTTTTTCGTAGAAAACCCTTAGATTCGATGATAGAGGGAAAGTACCTATAAGAAGCGTGCCTTTTATTTAAGTTTTTTTCTTTAAAAGTATTAATCACAGTATTTTTGGTATGTGTTTTTTGTAGCATGTACACACTGAATCTTGTTTTTTTAATATGATATGGGCTTACTCTAGTCTCTAGACTAGATGAGACAGGGACAACGATGAAGCGAGCTCAACCAGAAGAAGCCTGTTCACTCTTTAATTGAAAATAGCAGGGTTGTAGACTGTTGGAAACACAGATGCGTGTAGAGTTCCGTATACACAAAAAACGATTTGTATATGTATTTTGTATCTCACAGCTTATGACTTGCACCACAGGCCCCAGCTGAACGTCGGCTGCCTTCCTGCCGTTTCCCGGAGCCGACGCAGCCGGCCTCAACGTAACTGGAACAGCTTCTTGTCTGCCGTGAAACGACACACTTCGACGTATATTATACTCATGGATTCTTGTACTCATATCGTAGGGTCCAGTCCAAACATTACAATGTAGTCTAAAGCAATACATCCCTTGAAGTAAATTATTATTATTATTAAGTGTAGGGAAGGGTAGAGAGAGCCTTTACTTTAGAATATTCTGTGGTAAAGGCCTCTTTCCTGACTTTACCCTTTTTCCAGTCTTCACGGTTTTGGGCAGATGTTCTCCAGTCTATGCTAAAAGAGCTAGACAGAAGTAAATGAGACATGAAAACACCTATAACTTACAAGTACAAATAGACTACTATTACACCAATAAAATTATACTAGACAAGATAAAAGATTAAGCCATAAACCGATAGTGTTTTGGAATAAGTTTATGATTTTTTCCAATGAGCAATAATAAATATCCTTGAGGGCTTTTTGTATGTCATCCTATTTAGGATATACCTGCACTAGTTTTCAAAACTACGCGATTTTTTCCCCCTGATTTATCTATCTTATTTTTCTAGGCTTAAGTATCTTTGATTTGCTTTTTTATTTCTATATGGGTAAAGTTATTAAAAACCATTATAATTTTAAAAAAAATATCTTGATGAATCAAATCTTTATATAATATACTATTGTAGGGATTAATTATTTTCCAATAACATCGTCACATGTGCGAATGACTCAAATTCAATACATCATTAAAAAACCTTCCGCTAAAGAAATATTGTCAGCCAGCAACAATCACAGCTGCTGAAAAATCTTAAAAGACCCCTTCGTTCCATATTTAAAGCGTCATGGTAAATCATCGCCCTAGTATGGGGACTGGCTTCTCCGAGTGATGTAGATGTGTCGATAGATTGGTTATCGATATTCATAGTATTGATTATTAGCTTTTTAATAACACAATGTTGATATTATTATTGGTAATGTATTACTAACATAGTTTATAAGATCTACTAACAATCTATGAGTCATTGTTACTTTTAATAAATATATTATCTATCTATCTATCTATCTATTACTTTTTTATCTAAAAATAAGTAATTAACATAACCCTCCTTTTGGACTTTACATCAGTCAGGCAGTTCGAAAGTTCAATGGTTAAATTAAAAATCAGTGTTTCTTTCCTTTGAGAAAATTTACAAGAATTTAATCGACAATCTGATTAGACTAGACAGCACTAGTGTCTTCCATTTGCGAAATAGCCGGCTGCCTATTAAATGTCGATTTTTCACATTCAGAACGCTTCTCCCCTCCGACTTCAGAGGGTTGCAAGGATTTGGTTTAAGTTTTCTTTGAAATGCGCGATAAAAGTAATGAGTTCCAATACGTATTGTGAAAATTTAATAAATTGACTTTTAAAATGGAAATACGTTTCACAGCACGAACAAAACCTAATTTTAAGGTTGAAAACATTATTATGACGGACCTAATAAATTAGTTATTTCCTGGCTGGCTTTTTCTTTTTCAATAATATTCATTATCAATACTCTCAGTTTTCTATACAAATACTTTTCAACATTAATACCCTGGAATTTTCGACGTTTAAGACTGGCAACAAAGTCCACACAGATTATCTTTTCAATTTCCCCACCTGTATCACAAATTCACGAGTTTATGAAATACCACTCAACACAATATAACCCTCACAAATTAGATAGCCGTCCCAAAAATACCCTTCGCCTCCTCGATCAGCCTGGCTAATCTCCGGCAAACATTAAACTTTGCCGAGCATACACGGTGAAGGGTTGAAGTACTCAGGAATACCCGTGTAGATAATGTACTTGATTGTAATGGAGAAATTCTTCAAGCAATGTTTTTGACAAAGCTGTTGAGTTGCTATGTTCAAATACGGAACCTGCTGGATTGGAAGCATTAGACAGGTAGGTACAATTGAAACTACTGATATTTAAAGTGAGCAAATACAAATTATGATGATTTTATGTGATTTATTTTTTATTTTTCAAAAGCGGTTGTTTAATAAATCTATCCCATCTGTCTGGCACATGTGCATTAAGATCTTACTCGCCCTACAAATATCTATTCGTCTATCAAGTACCTATAGTACCTATACTGAGTAGTACTGTAGTACCTATACTGAGTTTGCGTAGCCTTAACCAGAATGGCATGTTTGTTTGTAGGTTACCTAATTATCCTTGTTTCATAAGTCTTTTATGTATACCTTATTTTCTTATTTATGTCGAAACTCAAGGTTCCTTCAAACGTTGTATATTATATTGTGAGGGTCACATGGAACCCACGCTCACCGAAGGGACTCCATCAATTCTCGTTAATAATTAAATCTGGCATGTTCAGAGCTAATTTTCATCTCGCGATTAACAACATCAACATTACAGATTAAACTGATGAATACCAAACACAAGTAACTGTATGGTTAATTTACGCTGGTAAGTATATCAAAAAGTAGAAGATATTTTTTTTCATATTTTTTACCAGAATAACCTAATATATGCGTACAATTTCTTGGAAATAAATAAAATTATGACAATAATTTACAATTTATCCAAAAAAATAAATAAATGGCCTATCTACTTTTAGAATACATAATACAACCCAAATTATAACTATCTACATATTTATGTCTACCACACAACCGACACGCCACCATTTCCTACTACGTCTCCTAAAACGATTTTACTTCAAACGTTTATTCCGAAACGTATCATTGTATATCAGGGCTATCTGACGGTGGCTTGGATAAATCGTCCTCTGTGATTATAGTAAACAATGTCCCCCAAAAGAGATGTTTTTTTGTAAATTACTCGCGGGGACGAATTCCGGGGGCGATAACAGACTGACTGGGCCGGATTAAGGAACAGACTTATGCGGTTCTTACTACGTTTTATTTTATATGCTTTTCTAATCACAAGGATGTAGCTATTTGGATACTGTCAAGCAGTGATTTTATAGGCACTTTTTCATATTTAAAGTTCCTTTTCATGTTTGTAAAATGTTTCGATATACTTTTAATTCGAGTACTTTTTAATAGTTAGAACACAAAAAGTGCAAAGAAAGTATAATTAAGCTTCTCCATGTTATTTAAAAGAGTGATTCTCTTCTCAAGCAAAAGATTTTTTATTGAAAGTAGAGCGCTTATCAATCAACAGCACTTAATCATATTTCTTCGTTTTACAAAAATAATACAAACCAACTTGGACCAGACACACGCGACCCCCGCGCCACCTGACGGTAGGCGCGAATAATTTATTGCGTTTCTTAAAAGCCATTACCGGGTGACACCGTCAATGGGCCGTCACTTCGCCTCGCAATTAGCACGACTTTATACCCTAACGGTTGCTACTGTCACTTTGACGTGTGCTAGAAGTAATAATAATTTATTTTTATTTACATTATACCTAATGTTGCAGTTGTACGAGACGTGTCAGCTTTGAGTACGGCGCTGATGATGACAGACGCCTAACAGTCATGGCTTTTCGAGTTTTATGACAGCCTATCGAAGTCTCGATAAGTAATATCGAGATTTCGTATTGCTACATCTACTCATAATTTAAAAGAATTATTGTAACCGCATATCAGAATATTTTTCTGCCTCGTTTTAAGAACTATGTAAGGACATCTGATAGTAGTAATGCAAGCTCATTTATTCAGTTAGATGTATTTTAGATAAAGTTTAACTTGTTACAAAGACGATAACCAGACATGTTAATCGCAATCGGGTATCCATCTTGGTATTGACATATTCCAGTTGTCTTGCTCACATTTTAATCAAACCAGATTATATATTTTTTTTTTATTTGAAATGGGTTCGCTTTTGTCTCCAGGCTAGACCGGTGTGAGTTGTGAGCGCGGCAGAATAGTTAGTGAAACATAAAAGCTAGAGTTGCAAGGAGATCGGATACCAAACACGATATGACATTAGTTTAAGTTAAACTGATTTACTTAGTTTAGTACACTATTTTTAATAGTAGGAACAAAATGCTACACTTACAATTTATTTATAAAAATGTGAAACAGAGCTTTTCACCTCAAATGACACCAAAAATTGATTATTTTTACATTTAATTTAGATAAATAGCAATATCAGATAATATGAAACTAATTTCTTAATCTAAAAAAGGTATCGATTGATTGATATCGGAGAAATTATAATACCATCGATACTTTGGGTATCTCACGGCACAACACTAGCATGAAATTAACAAATGACTTTATGATGTAGAAAATTAACATTTACACCGGACAACACGTTTAAGTGCCGATTCGGTAGAGATAAGCGGGATCAAGTTGTAGTAATTAAGTTCGCAGTAAAACCGATTTGCAAGACTTTTATCTGTGTTTTAATCAACGCTGATAAATGAGTGAAACTTAATTTGATATGAGTAAATGTATTGACAACCAAGTAATTTTCCTTATTGGAATATTCAATGAAATTAAATTGAACGATGTAAAGTCATTAGTTGCTTATACAGCACAAAACAGCAAGATAGCAGATTTAGCTTGTCAAGTATGTGTGAACGAGACACAATAGAAATTACATTATTATGCGACTCCCGGGAGTCGTTTGATACCTGACTGATTACCAAGGGTCCTATGACACTTTTGAAGACAATTGTAAAAAGTAGATTATTCTGAATACTTTTAGTCACTTCAAAACAAAACATATTAAACGTTTTGTACGATAACTTTTTTCAACATGGCACGCCCGTGGCAATGAATTTACCTATAAAATTAAAGAAACCCGCGACTGTTTTAATTCCCATGTTCTTATATGAGTACGTAGTGGTTCTATCCTTTTTGAAATGAGTATGTAAGTAAGTATCTAAAAATTATAAACAGTTATCCATAACAGAGGCAGCTCAGGAGGACGCCATTATGCAAGAACAGTACCAGTACATTCAGCGAGACAATGAACGGTCCTTTGCCGTAGGTGATATAAACCATATTCCGGATTAAAGTTCACAAAGCTCATAAAGGAATAGCCCCCAGTGCTTTGAACTGACGTATGTATGAGGACAGACAGACCAAATACCTCGTCTTCTTCCAAACACACCTTCAAACTAATTTGAACCTTATTTTCTACATAATAAAGAGCGTAAGACAAAAAAGTGTCAGTCATTTGTTTTTGTCTAGGTGAATTCAGCTTAATTGTTTTTTTCTTTTCCTAATGAGGCACAAGTGGTCGACAATGGCTGTCATTGTGTCATTGACTTTGGGACAGTATTTTTTCCATTTTTTACCGTTAATTTATCTCTTTTTTAATTTCCGTGTGGGAGCGGATGCGCACTCACAATGGTGATACAATTGCTACTTTCAACTGTTTTGAGTTTAATACGTCTTTTGTTTCTATTATTCTGTTACACTTTTTGAGATGAGAATCCGCAAAATATTTGTAATTTTTTGCATTTTAAATCGCACGATAAGATAACAGTTGTCCAAAATATTTAATCGTATTTAATTACGCAAATCATAGTCACTTGAAATCCTACTACTATTATAAAGGCGAAAGTTTGTAAGTATGGATGTATGGATGTATGGATGTATGGATGTATGGATGTATGGATGTTTGTTACTCTTTCACGTAAAAACTACTGAATGGATTTGAATGAAACTTTACGACAATATAGCTTATACATCAGAATAACATATAGGCTACAATTTTTGAGGTTTCTAATGTGAGGTCGTAAAAAAACACATTTTTTGTCCTACTACTATTATAAAGGCGAAAGTTTGTAAGTATGGATGTATGGATGTATGGATGTTTGTTACTCTTTCACGTAAAAACTACTGAATGGATTTGAATGAAACTTTACCACAATATAGCTTATACATCAGAATAACATATAGGCTACAATTTTTGAGGTTTCTAATGTGAGGTCGTAAAAAAACACATTTTTTGCGCTACTAGACGGGACGAACCTGAAGTCCACGCGAACGAAGTCGCGGGCAAAAGCTAGTCTTTTCATAAAACTGCCACATGTAGAAACAGGATGGGGACTCAGACAGATGTTAAAAAGATATAACACTATAATACCTACAGATAACTACAAAGCATTTCAAAAAAGTTGTTCACTTTAGGTCTTAAAGCTCCACGTCACGTGTAACTTTTTCTTTTGACCCTGAGCCTTAGGTCTAGTCTAGTCCACCCTAGAGTCTAGACTCGGGAGAGTCAAAGTCGCTACACAGGCTCGTTAGGTAATCAAATTTGTTCGGCTAGCTAACGAAGGACCAGCAACTTCTAGTAGTGTTGCCTGGAGATAAACTATCGATAAGTTCTGTGTACATTGAATACTTAAATCTGTCAAACGGGACACTTCTCAAGGGGGGCGAGGTGAAGCGGGGTGCGGGGGACGGGAAAGTTGCGTTTTTTAGTCTACTCACTAAAAGGCATACACAGCAGTAATAAATTAAAACTATAAATTTTGCCGTTTAGCCCATACATTGAAATCTAGGATGAATACTACAGGGCAATTACATGGACTTAGCTATGTAAAAAGATCAACTTTCATTGATCATTTATGATAATTTACACGATATTTTTTATAGGTCTTAAAGAGTGCATCAGTTGGACATAGAAAACTATGTCGTCATAGTTTTAAATAGCAAAAGTAAATGTATAGAAGAGAAGTGTTTCGACAGTTAATAAAAAGTACGTAAACGATTGGTGGTGTGTACTAGCCTTGCAACTATCGATATTCAGATTATCGTCAGGGAGCCAACCCTATCGCCTGTTTGCAGATGCAGTGTCTGCCGGACGAGGGATCTGATCATCTGTGTCAACTGCCACTATGAGATTTGGTAATTTATCACAGGGTGGGATATGGCTATCTATGTTAATTATGCTCTTGGTTCTTTACTATGCAATTTAGGAAAAGTAAGTTAAAGTAAAGTGAGGTAAAAAAAGTAAAGTTAGTCAGTCCCACAGCTGGGCAAAGGCGCTACCCCACGTATGAGGTAGTATGAGCCATACTCCACCACGCAGGCTCAATGCGGTTTGGCGAACGGGTATTTGCAAGGCAAGCAACGAACCATGCTGTCAGATTTTATTTAGCCGATGGGCATCTGACTAGGCTTAACGACTAGTATAAACCGATATTATCAGAGACCAACTGCTTTAAGTGCCTTATGAAGAGAGACTCGTGATAGACGTCACTTATATGATCGGAATGGTCACCCATCCAAACACGACCGCGCCGTAAGTTGCTTAACTTCGGTATCACTACCAAAGCGCTGCCACCGACGAGCACATCTATAATGGTTAGTGTTGTAAGAGTTATGAACTATTGGATGTTTTTAATTTAATTTAATTTAATTTAATTTATTCATTTGTTTCAGGCAACAAAGGCCCATACAATATATACCTTAAAGACTTACGTAAATATTTAAATAAAAACACAAAAAACATTCCAATAATACACTATTTTGTCGGCGTAGTGTTCCGCAACTTGGTGTCTGGTAGCCGTCCACGAAACCGAAATATGGAATATAATGCGATTTATTACTCGGAATTGTCGGATTGTGTTAATCTGTTGAAATCTCTAAATTATACGTATAAATAAATATAATAATAATAGGATTCTGAATTTTGTTGAACACCGAACAGATTTAAAAGTGCAGGTCAAAATATTTAATTATCATCTGCAATAACTGGTAAAATACAAAAGTGTTTAAGCGAAATTTACCACAAAAGCGGCCATCATTACGCACAGAGAGGTCAAAGTCGCGTGACTGCTGACTCGCTCACAATTATCTGACATTGTCCGAATAAATCTTTATTTGCACGTCTGCGACCGTTGCTTTACGGAAACTACCCATCAGTCCGCCATTCAGCGCTGTTAATCCTGTGTTACGTATGGACTTTTTTATTTGATGTAGGTAATACGCTTCCTGTTTGTTTCGGAAATTTACGACCGTCCTTTCGTTAAATAGTGTCCGTTAAGTGTAGCTTGGATAATTTAACTATCTTTTTACGGCGCCTTCTACGATATTATATGGTTGTGATGTGCCAACCCTTATATATCTACTATGCTTATGTACATTTACCCAATACTTATTATGCTTCTTTGTAATGTATGATGCATTCAATAAACGGGAATCATGTAGCTCAGTTGTTTCAATACGAACTCCTTACATGGCGACCCTAGCCATAGGAGAGTGCCGCGTGTGTTCAAAGTCCGACTACTGTATACGGCGAGTGTCCTAAAAAACTTTATGTGACGGCAACTGAAGTGATCAAAATGAATTTAATTAATAACTCATCTCCGTCAGAGACGCTAGACTTTTATCGTCAAACCCAGCAGTTTTGTAGTGAAAATCAAAGATGGGCAAAGGTTCCAGCAGAGTTCAACCGCAGGAGGTTGTGATCGCTCAAAATGCGGTTGGGGGTCTGAATTCTGCCTCTACAGACCAACTGCTTTTTCACATGACTACCAGCAACCTGATATTGGCTATTTTGACTGTCGTCGCAGTCATCGTTTTTATGTATATGGTATACCGAGGTTATAAGCGTTGCCACGGAAAATGGACGCGGAAAGCCATCAATGACCACTTTGTTCGAGGTTCATCATCATTTTTGAGACGACGTCCACGCCAGGCAGAAAATTTCAAGATGGACAACGTGTAATGTGAGTGGAAAATAAATAAGTGCAGTGTCGTGTATAGTCCCGTGAATGCGTACGTATTTAATCATTATGTTTAGAAACTACTTGTTTAATGGACACTAATAATTAATTAAGGAACATATTAGGTAACGTTAAAAAAATATATATATAATTTCTTATGGCTGATAAAGTAGCTGAATTACATAGTGAAATTAAACAAATAAGAGATTATTTAGTGAAATTAGGAGAATCTCGTAGAACACCTAAAGTAAAGCAAGAAAAGCTTTTGATAAGCGAAAGTTTACTTGAACAGTTCAATGTAGAGTATGATAATTTAATAAAAAATATAGAAAAATTAGAATTGAATAGTGAAACTGTTGATTATATAATTAACGTAAGACAAAGTGTAAACACATTGTACTCAAAAATTTCTGAATTGTGTTCTTTTAGTGAAGACCAAAGTGATTGTAAGAAAAACACCAATATGGCGAAATTCGATTTAAAAACTGCCATTTCACTTTTGCCTGTGATGACGGATGATGAAAATGTCACAAAACAGCTTATTTCAAATATTGAGTTGTATGAGTCTATGTTAGAAGAGTCCGAGAAATCAAAGTTAATTACATTTGTATTGAAGTCACGACTTTCAGAAAGCGCGAAATTGCGTTTGTGCGATTCTTATAGTTCAGTTTCTAAGATATTCGGTCTAGATTACTTTCTAAAAAATCCCACACAGCTTTACAGCAGCAACTCCAAAGGACGAGACAGGACGGTAAGACTATTGAGGAGTTCGGTAAAGAACTTGAACAGCTTTTTGTAGATTTGACTGTTTCTCAAGCCGCCGGAAACGCGAAAAGTTATGAGGTGCTTCGCCCCATTAATGAAAAATACGCAATAAAACGATTCTCAGACGGGTTGAGGAATAGTCGTATCAGTACTATTATTGCAGCACGAGATTATACTTCGCTAAAGGATGCGATTGCCGGAGCTTTGGACGAGCAAATGTCGTCGGGCCAAGAAAACCAAGTGATGAGTTATCGAACTCAAAGAGGTAACAATAATTTTTCTAGAGGCCGACGTAATTTTCATCAGCAAGGACGCGGACGTGGTTACAACAGGGGTCAGTCTAATCAAGTAAATAATGCAACCACCGGCAACGTATATCGTTATAATAACAGAAGCCGAGGACGCGGTTTTAACAACTCGCGATCGCGTAACACGGGCCGGCGCGGTTTTAGTGGCCCTACCCGATTTAACTCGGTAAACGTAATGCAACCACAGCAAACTGGTAATAACACGGACGACCAGCAATCTTCTTCAACAGATGCGGAGGAAAACCTAAACTTGTTTTTTCGGTCTTAATAATTTTAGTGACGATTTTAATAATATCAATTCAATTAACTTATCATTATTAGGCCACACACATTCATGGTTACTTGATACCGGCGCGACGTTGTCGGCGATCAAGCTAGAACATTTGGTAAGTAAAAACATTCCATTCCATATAGAGCGCATACGTATCAATGGCATAGGTGGTACCGTGTACACTGAAGGATATGTTTGCTTGAAATTATTTTACAATGATTTAGAATTAGAGCACAAGTTTTATGTTTTCGAAACATTGCCGTGTAAAACTGATGGTATTTTAGGTCAGGATTTTTTTAACAGATTCAAGTGCATTTTAAATTTTGAAGATAACACGTTAACTGTAAATGACAATGATAGTAACTTTTTTAGCATTCCTCTACAGATGGGTCAATTAGGATTTAATAGTTATGTTATTTTACCGCCACGTTGTGAATATATTCATTATATTAATACTTCAATTCAACAAGATTGTTTCGTAGCACCGAAACAATTATCAGAAGGACTTTTTTTGGCTGGCATTATAGTTTCACCAAAGGATAACAAAATTCCTATTAAAATTCTTAACACTAGAGATGAAGAGGTACGCCTTAGCTATTTTACTCCAGAGTTACATATTCTCGATAGTTATGATATGTATTCATTTGACAGGGAAACCATTTGTGCTGATAGGGTTAAAAGGTTATTTAAAATTTTAAAATTTAGTCATTTGAATCGTGAGGAACAAGTTTCAATAGAGAACATTTGTGCAAAGTATCCAGATGTATTTTTATTGCCAGGCGATAAATTGACATATACTAACTTATATGATCAAAAAATTTATCTTAAAGAAAATGCAACACCATGTTATACAAAGCCTTATCGCTTACCTAAAACACACAAAATAGAGATTGAGAAACAAGTTAAACAAATGTTGCAAAATGACATAATTGAGGAAAGTCAAAGTGAGTGGGCAAGCCCCCTTCTTTTAGTACCAAAAAAAAGTGACGAAAATGGTAAAAAATGGCGTGTTGTGATAGATTACAGGAAATTAAATGAACAAATACAACATGATAAATTTCCCTTACCAAACATCAATGAAATTTTGGATTCACTGTCAGGTGCTATTTATTTTACTCATCTGGACCTTAGCCAAAGTTATTATCAATTGAAATTAGACCCAGAAAGTAGAAAATATACTGCGTTCGTAACAGACAAACAATATCAGATGAAAAGGCTTCCAATGGGGTTAAAAACCAGTCCCAGTGCTTTTAGCAGGTTAATGACAGTAGCAATGTCCGGTTTAAATTACGATAAATGCTTAATTTATTTGGATGACCTTGTATGTTTTGGAAGATCTTTGGAAATTCATAATAAAAACCTGATAAGTATTTTCGAAAGATTACGTAAAGTTAATTTAAAGGTAAATCCTGAAAAATGTCAATTTTTAAAGAAAGAACTGCTTTATTTAGGCCATGTTGTTTCATCAAAGGGTGTTTATCCCGATCCAAATAAGACAAAGATTATTCAAAATTACCCAAGACCAACAAATAGCGATGAAACTAAGCGTTTCGTTGCATTTTCAAATTATTACCGTAGATTTGTACCAAACTTTGCCGAGCATTGCATTCCATTAAATAAATTAACTAGGAAAGGTGTCAATTTTGAATGGTCGAATGAATGCGAGAAATCTTTTGTCCATTTGAAAAAATCATTAGAAAGTCCGCCAATATTGCAATATCCCGATTTTTCAACCGAAAATGAGTTTATCCTACACACAGATGCTTCAGGCATAGCCATAGGTTCTGTTCTATGTAATAAAAATGATATGCCGATCGCTTATGCGAGTCGAGCATTAAATAAAGCCGAATTAAATTATCCAACCATTGAAAAAGAGCTTCTAGCTATCGTATGGTCTGTTAAATACTTTCGCCCTTATCTTTATGGGAAGACTTTCAAAATTATGACTGATCATAAGCCTTTAGTCTATCTTTTCAGCATGAAAGATCCGTCTAGCCGATTGTTAAAATTTCGTTTGTTAATGGAAGAGTACGATTACAAGATCGAGTATGTCAGAGGAGCGAATAATGTGGCTGCAGACGCATTATCTCGCATAATTGTGACGTCAGAAGATTTGAAAGAAATGAACGCAAAGGTTTTGAATGTTATGACTCGAAGTATGCACAAAAAGAATGAGAATGAAAGTGAAAACAATTCTTTGGTCGATAAAGAGCCTACCGACAGTTGGACTGATCACCCAAAGGTCGTAGAACTCATTAAAAAACCAAAAAATTGTACAGAATTATTATTAAGTAACAAGTTTAAGAACGATAGTTTTGTTCATTTACCTAAACGAGACATTATTTATATTAACCCATTTTCTCGATCATGTTCTGTGCGAGACACGTTCGTGAGAGACTTGGAGTTATTTTGTAAACAATTAAAAGTCGACGAAATATACATAATGAAAAATGATATTAACAAAAAGTATATTGAATGGTTAACCAAAGATGAAAAGTGGTCCGGGCCACAGCTTTATGTAATACGAGATGTAAAAAGAGTTATATGTAACGATGAAAAAAAGGTCATAATGAATGATTTTCACTTATTACCTACCAGTGGACACGCTGGAATGAGACGAATGGTCAATAATATTAAAAAATATTATTTCTGGCCTAACATGGAATTAGACATTAGGGATTTTGTCAGAAAGTGTGAAAAGTGCCAAAAACAAAAACACTTTTTACCAACAAAACAACCCATGGTAGTAACTACGACTGCCGATTCTGCTTTCGAAAAAGTTTATTTAGACATAGTGGGGCCCCTAGTTAAGGATTATTTTAATTTTTCTTATATATTAACTATTCAGTGTGAGCTTACGAAGTATACAGAAGCTTACCCTATAGAAAGTAAAGATAGTGTAACTGTTTCAAAAGCTTTTGTCCAAAACTTTATTCTTAGGTACGGCATTCCTCGAGAAATAGCCACAGATCGGGGGACAGAGTTCATTAACACCACCATGAACGAGGTATGTAAACTATTAAATATAAATCAAATAAATTCCACAGCTTACCACCACGAGTCCATAGGTTCACTTGAAAATTCGCACAAATCATTAAACGCTTTTCTACGCATACAAACAGATAACGACCCACGCTATTGGAGCCAATGGGTACCGTACTGGTGTTTTTCATACAACACAACTGTTCATACTGAAACTCAATATTCGCCTTTTGAACTTGTATTTGGCAAGATTTGTAATATTCCTAGCAATTTATGTAACAATGTAGTTGAACCAATTTATAATGTAGAAAATTATGTCAAAGAATTTAAGTTTAGATTGCAAAAAGCACAACAAGATGCAAAATCAAATCTCCTTACATGGTTCCGAATGCAAAAAATATCAGTTCCATGTTTCAAGGAGTACAAAAGTTTGTTAAAATATCTTGTCTACAGTATGCGGTAGTAAATAAATTGTTCAAAAGAGACATGGTTTGTATTTGTTCATGAATGCTTTAAAGTGAAACAGGCGTATGAAAGTTACTGGTTTGAACAAATGAAAATAATTTGATGAGTATCGCTGGCTTGAAAATGTGACAAGCAAAAAAAAACACAAAATAGCGATTTAGAAAAGGAAAAACCTTTCAAAAGTTTGAATTTAGAACAGCCCGGGGCGGACGCATCATCGAACGCGGTGCGAATTCGCGCCAAACACCACAACGGGAGAGTGGCGGGAGCAAAACATGAAAACTCGATAAATTGCGAAGTGGCTCGCGCTCACGCCTGCAGCCATCCGTCCCGGCCTGCAGCTGTCAAAACGACACGTTTTCCGCCATTACCTTGCGTGAATATTTCACTTTCGTTCTAGGCAAATTATATATTATTGCTAATTCCAATCATGGCCATTACTATGCAATGTTCATCCCCGTGTGTCTCAATCGTTTCCTTTGTACATGATAATTGATCATTGTTAATTATTTCTTAGATATCATTCATCTTATGCAAAGAATTTGTAAAAAAAATAAAAAGGTACAACAAGAGAAAAATAGTATTTTTTTGAAGAAGTGAATCATTTTCATAGTTATAGACCCATTTTAGTGCAATGTGTTTGTTTAACTAAAAACTGGAGACACATTCGCCTTTCCTTTATCTAAATAACATTCCAACTCCCGTGAGTAAGAACATAGGACGCATACAATGTACAATTACGACTATGTCACCAATAAATGTACCAGCTCTGACGTGCCTAAAACACGAAAACCCGATAAATTATAAAGTGCCCGCCTCAGGCCGTCTCTGCAGCTGCCGAAAAGGCCGTTTTCTAGAGTTCATTAATATTGTGCGAAGGATCGCTCCACTGTTTGGAATTTTCGACCCTTCGAATTAAAAGTGTGAAGTTCCAACACGAAGGAATTTTTCATGACGCCCACGTCCAATATTTGTGAAGACTGATTTAAAGTTTGACAGATATTGTTGGAAAAAATTGGAGTCTCGTTAATTTTCTCCGTGCGCTTGCAATATCTTGGCTTTTGCCCTAAAAGAGACCATTTTTTTTTTATATGCCTACATAATTTGGAATGGATTTACAGTGAGCTGTATTACGTATATAGAAGCTACGCCAAGCAAAAAAAGTGTCGCAAATACGACTCTAAGGTTGTAACGTATTCCTTGAAATTGGAATTTTGAAAATGAATGAATTTCGGCTCAGTTGTTTGGCGGCCTCATTATGCAAACCACATCTTGAGAATAGAAAGAATCCAGAAAAGGTTTCTGTGGCACTTGGCTTTTGCAGAAGGAGAAACCAAAAAAATCCCGTCGTATGACGGTAGGCTGAAAAGGTTTAAGATGGTCAACCTTGATAAAAGGAGAGACGCCCTTGACTTGACTTTCCTTTTCAAGACACTAAGGAATCGTATAGACTGTCCGCAACTCTTGCGCAAATTTGAATATAAAATCCCTTGCAGATACCCACGTTTTAAAGTCCAAAATATTTTCTTGGTGCCACTCCGCAGGACACGACTCGGTAGAAGCTCGCCGATCCCACGTATAACTAAACTATACAACAAGTTTTCCGAAATTCTCGATGTACACTTTGACTCTCTGTACGCATATAGGAAAAGTATTTACTCCTAAAGGAATATTTTTTTTCACTGTTTTTTGTTTTCTCATAAGGTCATTAAAACCAAAACTGATTGTAATCAAAACTAAGTAACATTCTATGTCATTCATGTTTCTTTAACTGTGTGTATTATTTTTATCTTTAAGCAAGCTGTGTTTATCTGTAAATCTATAGAACAATTTCACCTTTATTTCAGAAAATATTTTAATTTAAGAACGCATTATTGTATCTGTAGTTGATAGACCTGATAAATAAATAAAAAATAAAATAAATAAAATAATAAAAATGAAACCGTTTTTTGATGACAAGTGGCATCAATTCAAGTGGCACGAGATTTTTTGGGGATATCAGTTCCATACGCTTGTAAGAAGTTCAATGGGGATTTTTGGCAATAGAGTTCAGTTATAGAATAAGAGCGCTTTCACATTTAAACGACTTTAGCAGCGCGGTAGCAGCGCGGTAGCAGCGCGACTTACGCGCGACAGTCGCGCTGCCGATAATGTCATACTATACACGTTAGCGCGGCAGCAGCGCCGCAGCGGCGCTTTCGTGATAATACACCATCCGCATAAGCGCATTCTTAGTTTTGACTGAGCTTTCATAGACTACATCTCCACTTTATTCCACATTCCAACGGACAAACCACCGTGCAAAACTATTCACAAATCACGCGGGTAGATGGAAATTCGTGCGGAGTAATCACGGACCAGTCTCTGCGGGCGGCGACGCGCCACCAATCAATTACTCGTCAGGTGCCGAATTTGACTCCCATTTTGAGCAATCCACTCTGGTTTTAGTACTTCGTAGTACCTGTAGAATAGAAGCGTTATCAATATTTGTGTATTTGTAAATACCATGATCAAGGACTTAATTTTGGAATTATTCGGTTATAAATTTCTACAAATTTTCGTAAGGAAATCGAACGTAATTCAAAGAATATTAGGAAAAACCTAGCGCTGAGGCAAAAACCAATACACGATGTGGTAACAATAGCAGTAAAATCTGTATACTTTGAGACTGCTTATTCGCAAAATAATGATACTTATTTTTTTTTATTCTCACAAAATTCACAGCTCTTGGTACAAATAAAGCTTTAATTTAATTTAATTTATAATATAACTTCAGTGTGTTCAGTAAAAGTGGGTTTGTGGAAAAAAAACCTATTCGTTTTTCTTGGATTTAATTGGATTTTTCCTTAACCATCCAGTTAGGTCAATTCTCATCTCATACCACTTTGAAAAAAATCAAGCTTCTTCCCAAGCTCTTGTAAATTAAAGAGAACACTTCTCTTATTGTTATTATTAATTGCAGTCTGTTTGCCCTCTCACGCCATCTGTCGGCGAAATAGCGCCGCAATGAATTCCAAGTTTTAATTAAACGGTGAAAAGTGTTGAACGTCTTGATTCCTTGGCCACGGAACTATCTTTGTTTTAATTTTAACGGGTTAACTTTTGAGTTATCGCTTTAGGTAACAATGAAATGAAGGGTTGGTTGTATCGCGGCATTTTAGCTACAACTTTACTGTAACCACGTTTTATTTTGTATGGAGTTTCATTGACACTTGTTTTGTGACGCAACCAATTTTATTAATAATATATTAAAAACCACGTTATTTTAATATCATTGAAGTAAATGGTACCAAAGTTCAAATCGATCGGACAGTCAGAAATGATAAAGATTTTATTTACTCGCTACGATCATGTGCATCTCTTATTTCATTTTATTTACTACAATCACGATACGACCATAAAAACTCTTCATTGCATTTCATGTCCAAATCTCTTTGTACTGTTAAACTTTAACGTCACTTAGCCGTAAAAAATTCCGCAATAAAATATGAACCCTTCTTAATAAAAATCACTGAAATCTGTATTTTAGCTTTATCATGATCAAAAAAGCTTAATGGACCGAGCTACCATCAAAATGTTTTTACAACCAAAGACAACACAGTCCTTTAAACTACTAAAAACTACAATGTAATACAAACGAAACGAACAAACTGATTAACGATCCCATAAATCATAAAACTCCATCTTACAGCGCTTCAGGAATTATTGCTTTTTAATTAGAAACAGAAGGAAAAAGTACCGAATCTAATTAGTCAGATTGTAAGAAACACTTTGTAATGAAGAATTTACGACCGCACGCGGTGACATCTGGGGTGTGTAATCGTAAAAACTGTAACAGTAAAAGTTGATTATGAATTATGAAAACGCTTTGAAAATTAGGCATTGGTATACCTTGGATTAGTAAGAATGTGCCATCAAGGGTACAATAAAGAACTGTTAGTTTACATACCACCCAGACCCATGAATAACTTTTTAGTGGTAAATGTTTGAAGCTAACTTATACATAAAGCATCTATCAAATGCCTAAAGATACACACAGAGTCAGAGTGCAGACTTAGTTTAGGTATTTTTTTATGCAACAAAACTTAAATTATACAAAACATTTACTCAGTCTTATGTTACGCAGCAAGCTTACATACGATTTCAAACTAAAGGTATACTGCTTTTTCTTTCCACAAACAACGCATGGCATTTATTTTTCTACGGATCTGAATCCTCGGGAAACAATACATCATTTACTACAAGCAATTCATTTCTCTGCGTTGTTAAGCTTTGAAATAATAAATTAAAAGCTGTCACAAGTAAAAAAGCAAATGTTGCCGGAGAAATAAGCTTATTCGAAACGGAAATACGGACAAAGTATAGATAATGATGTGTTCACAAAGAACTCTGTACGATGTCGGCACCAGAAGGAAATCGCCTTGTGGCTTTGTGATCTTTGACTTGAGTTTGAGTTTTTGTCATCTACGCATAAAGATACTTAGATGTTGCTGTTGAGCAAGAGGTGACCTCATTGGCTGGCTAATATGAATAATTAAGTATTCTGGTAATAACACACAGGTGTCCCGTAAGTGAAGGTCAAGCCAAAAACGATAGGATTTAAGACTAAAACGGGTGATAGGTTGATGGTGATAGGATGACTCCTGTGACTTTATTTTTCACTTTTTATGGTTTTTTATTATACAATGTAATTTCATTCTGATTTAGCCCTAATAGGCAATTCAGACTAACATCCCAATGTAAATAACTTAAAAAAAATTCGTGGTCACAGTAGTCGCAAATTCATCACAAGGTGACAATTTAGTGGATTTTCTATCAATGGAAATAGTTGGGATCCACCCCTCCTGCCTATTTAGTGTTAAGTTTGCCATTTAACTTGCAAGTTCAGACACCCGATTCGCGTATTTTCGGCATCTACTGTTGGACTACAGTACTGTAGTCATTCAGTAGTGCTATTATGATACATCGTGTGCTTAAAGTCAGCAGCATTGAAGTGACACGCCTCTGTCAGAATAGCGAAGTATATCAATTGTTCTCTCGTAGTACAACTGATGCACAACTCGTTGACGACTCAGTTAGCGGAATTGAGGCCCTGTCAGCTAACTCCGGCCATGCTGTACGTAGATTGCAATTGCATTACGATAGCATGTTACATAATAGCCCGAATGGACTAAGGTGAGGCGAGACGGCGGACACCGAAATTGCGAGCGTTTGTCAAAGTCCCCCGCGGAAATGGTGCATAAATAAAGTCCAGTCGGAAAAAAATATTCTTTGCCCCTACTATCGACGAGGTGGTTTACTCACCTGAAATAATACAGGGACTACAAAAATGTTTTACCACAGTCTAGGAATTTCGAAATAAAAACGGATTTTTAACCGACTTGAAAAATGAGAAGGTTATCAATTCGACTGTTTGTTTTTTTTTGTGTGTATGTTACCTTATATCTCAATAATTTGTAAAGACCGATTAAAAAAAACACCTACTTATCGGGTTTTTGAAGCCGATGTTTACCTTTTAGGTCATTATTCCATGACAAATGTATTCTTTCGCTGTCAGCCTTTTCCATTTTTTTAAAATATTCTAATGCAGACAAAATATCAACATGATTTCGGACAATTTCATGTAGTGCCAATAAAATAATGAATTCAAAAAGCTACTCATATACTTAAATTCGTGATTTCTGGCTCCCCTTTCTATCACAAAGCGAACTTTTAACAATTTTACCAATTTTGAAGTGAAACGTTACTCAGTAACAGCACCTGTCAAGATTTTGAGTGGTCACGTGAGGGGGGACTTCCCATTTAAAATTTATCAACTTTTAGGCTTTTCAGGTACCTACAACTTACGACTTGAGCTGTGCATCAAAAGTTTTTAACAACTAGATTTATCAATTATCGTCCCAGGTATGCAGAAAAATTATATAAAAAATTTCCGATGAACTCCGAGTTTGGTCGCCAGACCGAAATCATGCGCTATATTTTACAAAAAAAAGGGTATAACTTAGGATTTTAGCAGTTTGCGGCTAAACTATTCACATTATTCACATTTGCGGATATCAATCTATTCCTTATTAAAGACCGGGTAACATAGGCTACCTTTTGTTAAAAAAAGTAACAGGCGAATTCTATAACAATATACCTATATTTATTATTACCTATTTTTATTTATTGGTTTTATTTAAAAAAAAAAGTTTGCGAAACCGGCCAAGTGCGAGTCGGACTTCCGCACTAAGAGTTTTGTGCCAACTTTAAGTGCTTGTATACAGGACAAAGTTATATTTGCGATTGTTGAAAATGTATCTCACATTGCCACTTTGGAAGCGTCTATTTTTGAAACGTTTGATTTAAGAAAAAAAAAAGAGAGAAACCTCAATGTCATTTCAAAAGACATCACCACACACGCATGGGTTTAAATATATAAACTAAAGTTTTGTTTCATATATCTATGGCAGGTATGGTAGTCTTATTTTTACGTTTTTTGTATGAGAATCGTACAGTGGTTAGCAAGATAACTATTACCTACCTACCAATTTTCAATTGTGTAATGTTAATAGTTTTAAAATAAAGTAGCTGTGACATACGGACGGACAGTACAGTTTTGACAAAAATATAAGAGTTCCGTTTTTTTTTCATTTGGCTACGGAACCCTAAAAATATTTATTCATAGTCGGGTTACAGATTTTAAATTTATTAACTTATTTTAACAGCACAACTAACCTGCTTTCGTGTATTTTAACGCGCGGTCATAATAAATAATGTTTAATATTCTTGTGAGTTTGTATCAACTAGTAGGGGCAATGATCTATTGCGTATTTTTACGAAATAAGCCATAAAATTGGGAGTTAGTCCGTTGTTCTCTTGTCAGCTAAGGTACTTTTAGCGCATTTTGTTAAACAAAGGGTATTATTAGTTGAATATTTTGGATACGATCAGTATAGGAAGTGTTGTGTGTAAATTTTAGGCTTTCTAGAGCCCTAGAGGATATTTGTGTTTATTACTTTTGTAGTCATGACTAAATTGAGCCATTTACATTTTGCAATATTCTTCGCCAAAGCCGTTCCATAATAATAAGGTATTATTGTCAATATACAGCCCGGTTTTGTATTATTGTTACGGTTATGTTATTAAGGGCGGATTATAACGATAACAGTTATACCGTTATCGCGTCGTGTTACATTTATCGTTATTACTGTTATAACGCAGCGCGGAATGAATTTTTGGACGTTAGCACAGAATAGACGTTAGTGACATTGAATTTCAAATGTAAATAATCATATTTTATATATTTCTCCGGAACTCTTCCTCTTGTTCATAATGTAAATTAAATCTACGAGTATTGTACTATTAATTTAATCATACAAATTAAGCCTTTTTATAATTTTATTATTCGTTTACTCTATATTTATAAACTGGAATGCATGGGATACACAATAGTGTATCCCATGTGGCTATGTTTACATACACAATTAAAATAATAATTTTAATTGTGTATGTAAACATAGCCACATGCAATGTAAATAGAACAGCCCATAACACGCAACAACTGTTGTCGTTGGCTCTAATAATAATGAAATCGAGCAAATAAACTAACGAGTAAATAAAGCAACAAACGACACACGACCGTGTAAAGAAATGCGAACTAGCCCATGAACACAATTCAGTGTTACGCAGTATACTCATTTTGTATTGAATTTAATCAACACACACAGTCAACTTTGTTGAATGAAGGACACAAAATTTACTTAACTACTAGTTCATAAATTGGTTGGAACAAAATATATGTTTTAAAATTTATTCTAACTAATTAAGTTGCAAGAATCCCGGACCTAGTACAGGCCTCCTCCAGAGCAGACCATCCTGCGCTACGACTCTTCAGTTTGGTCTGGCTGTTCGCCTGAGGTCGTCTTCTCAGCGAGTCAGTAAAAATTTATTAACAAATCATTATTCTTTATAAACATACAAGTAAACGAAACAATATCAAAACGTGTCGATTCTTAATTACCTTTTCCTAAACTCTGTTTAAATTATTCATATCAAACTCAAATCAATTAAGTTCTACTTGTGGCTGAAAATTGACTTTTAAAACTTTTTATCAAAAACCTGCAGCTCCAACCTAAGTGGACTGAAGTCACCTGTATCAGGTTTATGTATAGTTTTTGGCGGTCCTACCTAACAAATCGTCATTGTACTGTGGTATTAATTAAACGCTCGTGTCGCGGCGGTCGCGCGCGCACCAGTAAATCAATCAGGCGGCGGCCGGTTTTCATTTAATCAAGTGTTTATCGGTCGCCAGTAGGGTCGCTGCGCATATGTGCAGGTAGACTTAAACGGCCAGGTTATACCTAAAAAAAAATGTTTTTTTATGGTTTAGAATGTTTCTTAACACTCACAGTGTCATATTTCATCTTTAATAAAAAAGACATTTCAGTCAATAACGGATTTTTGCACTTGCGTAGAGATAGAAAAATCTAGTACATATAATTAAATGGGTAGTTAGGTTAAATTACTAATACTCAAATAGCAGATTTTTTTTAATAGAAAATATGCTTTAACAAAACTCAACCTAGTTTTGATGCAAATAAAATTTGTACAGGAGGTTAACTTAATGAAATATGACATTCGCTACCAGTCATAGTTTGCTTATTAACTGAGACACACACATGGGTGTGGAGGGTGACTATTTCGACCAATATTGAAAAATTTCATTCGAAATTACAAGACATACAGTGGTTATCTAAAAACTGAAATATAACAAGAATTTCAAAATCAAAATTATTTTTTAACTTTCGTTGTTGTAACATAAAATATTAAATCTTTATTGGACGTCTACGTCTAGTCCTCGAATCAAATGTTATGTCTGTTGTGTTTTTGCTATGGCGGGGGTGTTGTTGCGTTTTCGTCGCATGATTGATGCGTATGTGATAATGTTTCGGGGTTCAACAAGTTAATATGGGTAATATCTACTCACTTGTTTATGTTTGTGTATGTCGTTTTGAGTCATTTGCCAGGTCTAGTATTAAAATTCCTTTAAAACTTTGTCTCGTGTAATCATATTTTTATTTATCAACGATATAATCCACTAGAGGTCCTAATTATGTAGTAAATAATCTAAAATACATACTGCAGTGATGTTGTATTACTAACGTGCGTTAGTAATACAACAACTCTTATTATTCTAAACCATTTTCTTATGTTGCCACCTCCTACAATCATATTGAAACTAAACACAGATACCATAATGTGTCTTGAAATCGAACCACAATCGTTCAATTACTTACTCTTATCACAGTGAAAACCCGTACTCCAGTGGATCCTTTGCTAAGCATCACACCATTGTTTTAAGCCATTGAACGAATACTACGAGCTTTAAAAATACTTTCAAAGTTCAAAGGAGAGAGATAAGAGACTAAGCTTTGGTTTTATAAGAAATCGAATGACTCCTTTGTAAGAGATCATTTTGCAGATACCTATTTCTTAGTTAAGACAGTTCAGTTTAGCATTTGTATTGTTATTTTTTTCACACCTACTTGAACCGTTTTGTAACTGAAACTTTTTTGCGCAATAATTTTCCTGTCCACCTGAATTCGGGGTGTCCCTTTCGGCATAGGCATTTCGGTGAATTTTTTTATATTATTATTCGCAAAGAAGCTTTGTGATTTGAAAATAAAGGCTTATTGTATACTTCCACCTGAATTACTTGTTCAAAAATTCAACGGATTTTTCATTGAAAATGCAAAAAAATATATATGGACACTTTTTATCTGAAATACTCTGAACTTTGTAACGTCAACCATCAGGTTTAGTTTGTACGTTGTACTTTTTCTTAGTACAAAGTATATGTACCTGTCATTGCAACAAAATTATTATACTCTTCCTAGACGCCGTCATTACAAGTTGATGCATTTTTGCAGCCACTCACATTTTAAGGCAAATAAGTGGAGCTCGGATTTTAATATACTATAAACTAAAGATGCCATTATCAATGTTCTGTCCGGCGTTAATAAATCAGCCTTATCGTTATTGGCGTAAGAGTGAGTATTGGAATGTGATGTCGTCATCGTATAGTTGGTATAGGCGCGGATCTTCGCAACGTTTGTATGCGTTCGATTTTGTTGGCGCGATGGACTGGCCGTTCTTGATGGCATAGAAATAAGGTTGAGATTAGATTGTGTTTGAATTCTTCTTGTTATTTCAAAGTGGTGGATGTATTTGAGTGCACGCTGTCCTTGCTTGCAGCTTTATGTCTCCACGAAGATGGCGAAGCTTACTGTTTCCCAGTAAAATGTTTTCCTAGTAGTTCTACTAGGAACGGACGTGGAAGATATGCGCTTATTTCTTTACTTCCAGTATAATGTTGAAGGTATTAGCTGACTATGAAATATCGTAATTGGAACCTTGACTATGTATCAAAATGAAAACCACTATATTATGTGAGTGGTTTTGTAGCGCATACTATCTAAGTGGATTGTCTATTTCGCATCCGGATTCCGGTAAATTCTCATAAAATAAGGTTTTTATATAGATTATTCACCGATTTTTTTAGAAAAATTGAGACAGTATCTTTAACATCTATGAGAAGTTGTTATTATGAAACATGCATAGCAAAAACCTGTTAACATAGATACCTACCTTATTTTGTAAAACTCGTGCTTACCTGAAACAGAAGGGAAATAAAATTAGATAACAAAACACTGTCAGTCATTAATTAGGTCAGCGGTCCGCTGGGTTGTCATTTAATTACGGAAAAATTAAATTTTCCGAGTCACAGAGTTATGGCTTTCATATGCAAATCGTCGGTTGAGAGAGCGATGAGCTGTGACAAACGGGTCGCTGGTTCGGCGAATGATTTATTCACAAAACCTAGGAAAAGTTAGAAGGGCTATATCGCAGTCAGTGCAGTCAAATACTAGTGTTTTTTTGTCAAAATCAATCATTCATATTAAGGCACCGTGCAAGACAATGACCCTTTTAATCCATATGAAGTCCGTTTTTCTTCGCTTTTCGATATTGTAGGCATTACTTTTAAAATATATCGGTGACTTAAATTAATTAACTAATTGTCTCAAAAGATTGTTGTGTTCAACATATTTGTTTGTTGTTTGATTGTTGTGATAACTAATCTTTTGAGCAGTATTAGGTAGCTGAAAATCGTATAGTTTGAAAACAAAAAGAGTAACAGTTTTTGTATTAAAAAAGGTTACAGCCCTAAAATGAGTCGACACGTGTATACGAAAAGTGAAGAGATAATGCCGTGTGTTGGCGCTGCACACATTAACAGCATATTTAATGTAAATAAAATAGTAACTAGGGTTGAACATAATATATTGGAAAAAAAATACAGATTTATTGATAAGATTTTGTCAGTGGAATCTTTACTTGATATAATAAGATACCCTTATGTTTTATTGTTACTTTTTTCACACCTTTTATATGCTGTGTGTTTTGTGTTTATCTGATTATAAAACGATATCGTTTGTGTATGAATGATCAACCGCTCTACGTGTGCCATTGGATATACCCCTATGTCTCGTCATAACAGCCTATGATGTAATATTTATTTAGTCTTCATATCAATTCCCTTTTGTTGAAAAGCGAATAGCCAAATTTGCATTGGAATAACTCAAACCGAGCTCTGTATTATTGTTCCGCGAGCTTTGTCATCGTAGTTTAGAGTAACGTGAGCTCTATTATTACGGGAATAGGCTCAAAATGCAGTCGATGGAATTTGGAGATATCAAGAGTATGAACCAACCAAACACAATTTTAGGGTTTCGCTTAAACTACTGGTGGAAGTGGAAGTATATGAATATTCTGAGTAATAATCGTAATATTTACAGCTTTCATACTTTCTTGGTTGTTCTACCTTATACTTTTGAGGTCAACATCAAAGCTTTTTATTCAGTTAGCTACATACTTTATCAGCTAAAGCTTGAAATAAAATATCTTATAATCGGATTGAACTAAAATTTAAACTTAATCTTTTTTCTTAATGTAACAAATACTTTACTGAAAACCGCATCATAATCGGTTCAGCCAAACGCCAGATAATCGTGGACGAACATAAATACACAAATACAAACATACAGGTCAAACTGAGAACTTCCTTTTTTGAAGTCGGTTAATGAAGTGGGTTGAAAGAAAACCTAATGTTAAATATGAAAGAAGGTGATGTATGATATTGATACTACCTTTCGTTAGTACTCTCTACTTTCTCTATTTAAATTAGGTTAAAACCTAAGTGATAAGATAGATATTATCAAAAAATATCTCCGAAACTTGCCGCGAACTTTTAAAACAAGAGCACTCACAATTTCTGCCCGAACACAAGTAACACAGCTCTTAATGCATCCACCTAGGTAGTTCGCGACAAAAACGTCGTGACGAAGTTTCGAGTGCTTTCCAGAATGTTCCATTACGACGAACGAGGAGTTCCTTCAGGAGCATTTAGGGCGTTGAAAACAATCGGACGCAGCCGGCCGGGGACGGCCGTATTCCCATAATGAAGGAAAGAGAAGCAGATTTTGAACAATTTTGTTGGCCAAATACATTGAACTACCATTATTAGCGTATGGAGCTGACTTCATGAAAAAATTACGTGCCACATAAATTGACGCCACTTGTCATCAACTCGTACAAACGGCTTCCTATTTGAAATTCACATTTCAAAGAATACGTCACTATCTTGGCATATTTCGCTAGTAATAGTGGTTCAATGACCTAGATATTGTCAATATTGACTAATGAGCTACAAGAAGAAAAATATTATTTCCATAAAGTTCTGATTAAGTTACTTCCAAGCACAGTATTTAAGAAAAATGCACAACAAAGCACCTTTTCATACGAGTACAGCGGAGTGCTTTATTGTAAGCACTTTCATACAAGCAAGCTGTTAGAGCATACAAATTGCAGGTGGAGGAAATATTTGAAATATACCTAAATATAATCTTACTGTCCAAGATTTCACTGTGCTTCTATCGCCTGTGTAATGCAGTGTGCACACTGCCCTACAATGGGGTAAACATTGAACTCTGAACTCGATCGGGGCTACCACGCAACTTATAAATGATAATAAATATCGTTTCGCCTTGTCTTGTTGACTGTAAACGTCACTGCTCTTAAAGTTAACTGAATTTTTACTGGCATAGCTGGTAAAGTCGGTGAATAAACATGTTTGCTGATGCAAGTTGCTGATGCTTTATTCGTATTGTGCTATTGTATAAGGTAGGTATCCAATTGCAATGCACTACATACAATGTCTAACTGCTATAGGTACGTTAAATAAATCTACGTCTAATCGCCGTGCACAGCCAAAATTTGTACAAAATAAATAATTAATTGTAGCAGAATTTATTGTAGGCGGTCTGACAAAGAAATAACATTATGACGATGTTTTTTATTTTATTTTATCATCTAACAAAGTATAAAGTTGTTTTTTGAGTACTCGTTGTGAGTTCATTACTCCAGAATTTGTTACAAGAACCAAAAGGTGTTAAGTGACGGGTGAAGTAATGTTATAGGCATGTATTTTTGGTATACACTGTGTAGGTACTAGGTACTTAATCATTATCATTTTCTTAAATCTGAAAATTTTAGCCACTCATAACAGCTCGTGGTTACTACGTCATCTTCGTTTGTTGCAGCCGGCTAATGCCATGAATGCTTGAAAGAATCAGCGAGTGTATACACATTCTCGACACATTATCCCTCCAAATCTCTTCTTATTCAATATCCATGGTGACTGCGTAAAGTGCACTGAACGAAATGAAACTTCTGTTTCCGCGTCGATCTGATTTATCGTATTGTCGCCTGTTTGCCGGCAACATGTTGCGATGCTATGAAAAAAATTGCTTTTACTACTTGTGTGTTGGAAACTGCACAGATGGCGGGTATTAACGTTATAAGTCATATGAGTAATGCAAGTTGCGTCATAGTTTTCTATAGTAAAAAATAACGTGAAATAACGTAACATGTACACATCTTCTGGTGTAAAAGATATAAAGGATCATCTTACTCATTAGCAGAAAATAATAAAAGGTTTCTATCAAACCTATCAAACTAAGGCTAAATAAGGCTCAATATTACAAATTGCTGATTGCTTATCTTAGTACATCATAAGTACAATGACAGCGCCGTTTAAGGCCAATGATATTAAAGAAATTGTAGGTTAGGTCTGATTTAGTTTTATACTATGTAATACCACTAAACTAGTTTGTTACTGAATACATTCAAAATGAGTGAAACTAAGCCCTAATATGAGTACCTAGCATTATAATCAAATTTTTACCCCGTAGTACCTCATGGACAGATACAATCATGGAGAAAATAAAATACAAATAAAGCATAACTGCTTTTACGAAATCTTACTTACTTTAACTGCGATTCATAATTACTTTAATTAACGCAAAACGTCAAAGAAATGGTAATACACTACATTTAACAGTAACATGGTGCTTGGCAGATTTTCTATGTTTGATACACTGTAGCTAGGTACAGCGAACTGAACTTTAGCTTGCAATTACAACACTATTATTTAATGAACAAAATCATATGCAAACAGAATTTATAACGCACACAACCAAATTCATACATCACGCCAATAATTACACCGTCAAAGGCAGCATAGTTATTCAGTATTGAACATGGTGGACGATAAATTGCAGGCACTATGCATAGATCATTAATCTGGCGCATATTGTATAGTGCGTATAGATCTGTGTATATGGGAAACTAGTAAGCGAGCGTGAATTTGTTTACGAGTTGATAAATTGAGTCAATAGACTGAGGATGGTAAAAAACCGGTTAAGTGCGTGTCGGACCCGCGCACTGAGGGTTCCGTGCCACCCTTAACTGAATTCAGGGTCCACTTATTTTCACTTAACGAAAACATCACAATACATTGCGACAGCAAAAATAACTTTGTTTTTCATAGTGTTTGTATGAAAGACAAAGTTATATTTGCGGTTGATAAAAATGTGCAATATCTCAAGACAAGACAGACAGACAGACTTGACGAAACTATAAGGGTTCCGTTTTTTGCCATTCGGCTACGGAACCCTAAAAAAAGAAATGATTGGGTACATACCGCCTCATGCTTGAGGTGAGGCCTTTACCCAGGAGTGGGATGCTTACAGGCTGACTTCTGACTTTTGAAAATTTCCAATAGGAGATAAAGTGACCATTTCTGACGTCATATTGGGCACTTAGTCATCATCATCATCATATCGTCCATACGGTGTCCGGCAACGGCGACTTCCGCACTCTGAATTTTGTTTATTTGTGGTCAGCTCTGTGATGTACCATGAGTTTACGGCGGTTTTACTCGCTAGCGACGATGTAATTTTTTGTATGGAAAATTTTAGTTCCACAAGTGACCGCTAGGGGCGCTGTGCAATTTTCCATAGACTTTTTTTACGTAGTCGCTAGCGAGTAAAACCGTCCTAAACTCATGGTAATGTTACGGATGTGGCTAGCAAAACCGAACTTGTTTTAGCCCAAAGTTCAAACCCACATATAACTACGAGTATACCTTCGACTACGCAGCAGGCAGGCAGCTCTTCTTTTCGCCGTGTGAGCTCTTATTACTCTTGGCAGATACCATAAAATATGGGTTACGATGAATGAGCAAGAGTCAAGAAACTAGACTTCTAGAGATTTTATGCACTCTAGCTCTTGCACTGAAAACATACCATTAACAAACCTTGGTAAGTGTAACTATAATGGTAACCAATCACGAACAAGTAATGCATAATTCTGCGTCAATAATAAATCAAACGCTATAAGCGTTAATGTCAGTGCGACGAGACGAGAAACAGGACATCTTGACGCCAATTGCAACATGCATCTTAGTAGTGATAGTGAGTGATCTACTCGCTACGGGTTAGAGCGGTTACGTAATACGTCCGTGAAAATTTTAATAATTAATTTACAAATCAAATAGTACCTTTTAATATTACCTATACATATATGCTTGTTTTACAATCGACAAATGGGTACCAACCAACGAAGAATTCAAATAAAGGACGTCTCTTATAAAGCATCTGGCAGATAGAACTAACCGGATTTAAGTTTGACATTGTGGAACGGGCCGTTAGATTCTATTTAAACATATATTTGTACCGGTTAACTGCGACTTTAAGCAACGTCTAATACATTTCAAACTCCATACGAAAAAACACAGTTGACGGTTATGGTTAGGAAAACTAGATACTTTTAAAGGAGTATAAATAACGAAGGAGTGCTTTCACGTTTCTACTATAACAAGTAACAAAAAGATACTCGACATTACTTATTACCAATGACTATTGGTAATGTAAGTCGAGTATCTTTTTGTTAATCTTTTTAATTTGACGCTTTGCAGTCGCAAGCGTCAAATAAGCATTGTTTTTTGTAAATAAAACCGTTTATAACTTATCGATTGTGCTCATCGCATGGCAGCCCCCGGCGACAGTCGTCTCGTCTGTTCTGCAATAACTCAGACTCGTTTCCAGTGGAAATGATTTATGGGGCTGACAGGAGCTAGTGAGTCTAGCCGCCTTTCAGCTGCCCTTGAAAACTAAATATACAATGCATATCAGCATCAGTGAAAATATGAAAGTGGTCCCGGGAAATTATTAAGTAGGTACTACAATTTATTTTGTTCTGGAACAATGAGCAGTTTTATTGTCATGAGATGTTTATATCATCGAGAGATGGCGCTAGCGTCACTTTAGGAACTAACTTTTAAAACTTTATTCAAGAATTATGCAGAGGGTAATTGCTTTTCGCCAACGTAAATAATAAACAGTAAAACAATATTTATGTGAACCTTTATTACTTAAAGTTCATATTAATGCGAAAAACTAAGTATCCTAATTATTCCCTAAGTCACTAACGCATTTTACAATATTTACTGACGCACTTTTTTTCTTTGTCTATGGTTTTCCGCCAACGTGAAAAAATATGTTCCTAAAGTGAGCCTAACGCCATCTAGTGAGAGCTGTAAAACGATGAAAACTGCTCATTGACACGACTAATATTGCGAGAGGATACAGTCCTACAGCCAAATCCTACCTATCCTACCAAAACCTACAAGGATTTTTAGGGTTCCGCATCTGAAGAGTAAAACAAGATCCCATTACTAAGACTACGCTTTTTGTCCGTCCGTCTGTCTATCACCAGGCTGTATCTCAAGAACCGCGATACCTAGGCAGTTGAAATTTTCACAAATTATGTATTTCTGTTGCCGCCATAATAAAATATACTAAAACAAAATAAAATAAATATTTAAGGGGGGGGGGGGGGGTCCCATACACTACACGCGACAGGTAGGCACTTCGTACACGAATTCGACTTGCACTTATTTAGCATATTATTATGTAGTCACTAGATACAGATTTACGTAGCCGTATATATATTAATTTTAAACGAATGTTTCCACTCTAATCTGAGTTTCCTCATTACAAATCACATTACAGATTACGCTTGGCACTTTGCTTCCGATAATACGTAAATAGCTCCCATACATCTCCCACTTAAAAATATGTCGGCGCTTATCCGCCTTTGATGCCGCCATCATAACAAAACCGTCTGCAATGTGCATAAAAACCATCATAATTTGACCCTCACAATTTCAAGGAAGATCCCCGTAAAGCTCCAGGATGTGACTAGTGAGAGAAGCAGGGCAGGTCAAGTAAAATTGGTGGGATGCGTTCCTAGAATACATGGTGATGCATCAACAATATTTAGGCTGCTGTTCAATTGAGTTAATTGAGCTGTATTGCGTTCTTATAAGGTTGAAGATTGAGTGATTTTAGAATTGGATATTGTGGAGAGGGCTGGTTTTCAGTAGCTTTTAAATAGATGTTGAAAGAAGTCGACAGACAGCCATCAAGAAGCCCTAATAGGCGTGGCTACTCCAGAAATAATTTACAAATCGCTTTGTTGGTGCGTCTAACGCCCGTAACACTTTTTAGCTATTTCAGGAATTTAATTATCTATTTGTCAAAGTCAATATCGGCTATAAATCTCGGAGAAGTTGTAAGCAGTTTATCTAAAATTGAAATCAAAAAATTATGTTTAATGTAGTGTATTTAATTACATCAATACCATGTTTGTTAAGATTGTGTATTTCTAATTTCTAAACATATCGTCAGAGAATAGAATAGAGTAGATTAATTTATTTGCGTTTGAATAGGGTACACTGAAGTTCTTACAAATTAAAGAAAGTTCGGCCCACTCAGCCATCGACAATAGCACACAAATATTTAAATTTAGAGAATTTAGATAATTTAGAGTTCAGACTTAAAATTCTAGTCCCTTGTGTGTTAAATATCCATGTAAGTATATAATCATTAGCCATATAATTAAAACCTAAGAGTGCAAAGAAGCTGGCAGCATTTTATGATAATAACGTAAAGGGAAGGCTGATCTGAATATGAATGTGGCTAAAAACGTTGTTAGCGATGTATTAGTGATTGACACCTTGGATATAGGTGAACGGTTGTGTGAAAGCCTAGAATTGCCATGGGATGCGAAATCTTTAGTTAATATTAATATATCTTTCGTCATCATCTTTGTGATCAGTCTTGATACTAGGCTTAGAAAACTGCAGCTCATAATGCAAAAAAAAAGTTTTAAGAAGATTTCATAATTAATATTTTATTTTTAAAAATTTAAGAATTTTTGAGGGTGGATGGAAACCTTAATTAAATATTTACTAGTTTTCAGTCACCGAAAGCGGAGTACAGTAATTAATTCCCAATTTTATAGAAATAATATGATGATAGATCTACCCAGTAACACTTCTGCGCTTTCGTCCTTGATAAATCCTCGAGAAAGAAGGGTTGAAGAAAGCCTTTGATCAGGAAGTGAAACCCTCAATAATGCTTTCAATGCATTTTAGCCACATACCTCGATACGAAGCCAATACTGGATGAATTTAAACCATTATATTGCACACTTTCTCTAATAGGCTAGTTTCCACTAAGAACCAATCACAATGATGGTATTTTCCAGTGATTAATTATGGTTTGGAGATATCATAAAATGAATTAATTTAGGAATTTAAATTAGGATTATTTTATATTAATAATAATTTAGTTTGTCCAAAATACACATTTGGTCACCATGACCGCAAACGCTATCAGAGGATGTGACGTCATGCATTGTGCGATGGCGGGCTTTTTTTGCTGTCATTGACAACTCTTCATAGTATTACGCTTCATAGTATTAGTAAAAGACTTTCGAACTTCTGGTGTGACGTAATTTAGTACGCCATGACGGTTCGAGCGTTTTTAAGACCCGTTCTTTTTTTTAAATCATAAATTAAATCATGCTAAAAACTACTATTTCGTTATTAACTGGCCCAAAACTGTCTGAATAAATTTCTACGTACCCAAGAAGTTTCTACCTCCCAAGAATTTACGCCACATTCCCAATAACTTAGCTGGGGGTATTCCCAATCGTAAAACGTTATTACAGTGGCATATTCCGTGAAAAATAAATAGAAACGAAGTGGACCTGTCATAAACCGGTAAGTGACGTAAAACGGACCCACGGCGAGACACGTGTTACGGCCCTACTTATTTTTAGGGGTCCCTAACGGATCGTAAATCTCATCGGTGAATGCGCCAGCTGTATTTTTGACTTCTGAACGCTCGACTTTGAAGTTGCCGATAGTGAATATAACAAAGTTATGTTTATGTGAAGGAACAGTGATTTTTATTGCATCATCATCAAGAGCTACGCTCGTGTCGGTATTTTTTTTCCAAAACTCCAAATTAGGGAACCCGCAGTTTAAGAACCGGGGGTTTCCCGTTAATATAAGGTCAAATCATTTTAAGTGATAATATTTTAACAGTGGCTTAGTAAACATCATAGAAACAGGACACTAGTATAATTATTTATTGGAAAATCGAGATTTTAATTTTTATTATTTTCTTTAACATAGACACTTTCATTTTTTAAAACAGCACCCTGATAATTTAAAAAGTTATCTACGTCATCGGCTTCACCTCTCTCAATACAATGCCTAAACCTTCTTTTTCCCTAATCTTAGCGTTAATTAATAATTTAAAAAAAATTGAAAAAAAAAATATTATCATAGTCTCCAATTTTCTCAAAAACTAGCTAAATATTATCACTTAAAACGAGGTGACCTTATATACTATATCTTCAGCCTTCTGTCAGTATTGCCCAACACCAGGAGACTGCTTGCTTATATAAGCAGTTTTTATCTTCCATAGTTGCTTATTCAAGCAAATATGGAAGATAAAATAATATTTTTTAAAATAAGAATATATTTTTACGAGTGAAGTTCAAACCCACGATCCTTGGCGTGGCTTACGTTATGCTGTACCAATTGATTATTACTGATCAAGCCACCTATGAAAAAAAATGTCCAAACAATGAGTTTGAGTTTTTCAATCGTGTTAGTACTTATTCTATTTTTAAGCCAGTTTCAGACAACGGTTTTTGTACACTTACTTTTCATTAACAAAATGAATACTACAACCAATATTGCAACAGCTGCAATTCAATTAATAATCATACATATTACAATAAAATACTTTCACAGGGCCGAAGACCGTTCGTGACGTGAGAATCCCCAGATACCAAAGTACAGTTCAACAAACAAGTTTCTTAATACCAATTCAATTTAACCCTTACCGCCCACGACTTAGCACCAAAATTTGAAACTGCCAAGCCCTTGACATGACAGTATATACTTTTCACATACAAAATAGATTAGCTCGCATCAAGAATGACGTCCCATGCAAATTTAATAAGGTGCGAGAATGTCTGTCTGTCTGTCTGTGGTGACACGAGATTGCTTTCTATCCCGCCCTTTACTGTGTGACGGGTATCTCACGTAGATAATCTTTGAGGTGGGATACATACTGCTAATGAGAATGGCGAGCCCTTAAAACCATTATTTCAAGCATATTGCATAAGCAATATTGACACACAAATGAAAACAATAATAAACTATGTGTACATGACAAGTTAAGACAATCTTAGCCTCACTTTATGATCCGCCTTATGGCCTATTTCACAATGACCTAAAAAGTTTTGGTAAGCGTTATTTGTCCAATACTTCATACAAAATTACGTTCAACTAAAAATAATGTTTATGTTTATTTGTCCTCAAGCAAGTATTAATAAAAGTAGGCAGGGTAGAAGAGGCTGTATTCCCAAATGATGTTGTACCGTTTGGTCACTTGCAGTCATATAAAATGTCGTTGCAAGTAGCTATAATACATATTTTATGTACTGAAACTGTGTAACTGACTGTAATGGAACTTTGGTCTTAGAGTCATATTTTTATTTAATTTTATGAATTTATTGTTTAACAAACTGACCTACTGTGTGTCAGCCGTCTGTAATATTGTGAATCAGCGTGAATTATATTTGCACGAATTTAAATAATTTAAACTCCTTTCCATTGTATTTGCGGCACGGACTCAAGTAGACGGACTTATTTTATTAATATTCACACTCATGCAAATATTCACACTTTTATTAATAAGCAATAGTTATTATTACGACGTTAAATATCTTTTTATCCCTAGTTTTAATTGATATGAATAAATAGGTATTTTAAATATTGGAGTTGAGCCACAGAAACAAGCCTAAATATTTAATTGCTTTATTCATCAACAGCTATATTGCTAGAAAACTTAGGGTTAAAATAGGTGGTCCTGGCGATTTTCATCCAGTGTTTTTAAGTAGAAAAATTGGTAAGCTATTGATATGTTTGGTTTGTTAAAGTTGTACCTACACTCGCAAAATAAGTAGCACTCTTTTTTTTTTTTTTTTTTTTTTTATTTATTAATTTGGACCACAAACAAATTCACAATACATGTTTACTTAGATATTATTATTAACAGTAGTGATTATTATGAATCCAACAACGTTGGCCACATCTTATTATAAAAGAACATTAATGTGTGGTGCCTGTCGAGGCTTAAATATAGTGTGAGTGTTGTGTGTGTGTGTGTGTGTGTGTTTGTGTGTTTGTTTGTGTGTGTGTATGTGTGTGTGTGTGTGCATCTGTTTGTGTGTGTGTGAGCTTGGGCTGTGTTTTGTGTGTTTACATTTTTATATTTGTAGCTATTTGATACTTATTTAAATTAAGTTGTTAGTAATTCTACAACTTTTTTCTTATAATTATTTGCATCTAAGGCAAAGATATCCAATCCATTAAACAGTTTGTTATATGATAGTTGCATTCTATTTATTGGACATCTCTTACCAGCATTAGTTCGACATGTTGACGTTAGAAAAGTTTCGTGTTGACGAGCTGATCTCCTATGCACCCTAATTGGTACTCTATAATGAATTTCATTGCTGACTTCAATACAATCATACCTATTATGACATATATCGTATAATAGCATTGCTTCCAATTGCACACGTCTTGATTTTAGGTCTAGTAGCTTGTAAATATTCAACAACTCGGTATATGGTACTCTATTCGTGGCACGTTTGTAATGTATACATCGCAAAAATTGCTTCTGCACCGCTTCAATTTTCTCATTGTATTTCTCATATATAGGGTTCCAAACACTAACTGCATACTCTATTTGTGGTCTAACAAGTGATTTAAAAAGATGGATGTATGTTGATGGCTGTTTAAACATAGTACCCGATCGAACAACAAAGGAGTATAGTCTATAGGCCTTGTTCAGTACGTTTTCAATGTGAACGTCAAGATGTAACTTAGAGTCTAAGGTTATTCCTAAATCTTTTACAATGCTATCTCTTTTTAATATTTCACCACAGAGTAAATATGGATAAGTGCTAACTATACGTTTTTTCGTAAACGTAATAGTCTTACATTTTTCAAGGCTAAATTTAAGTTTATTTTTAAGACAATAGTCAGACAAGCGGTTTAGGTCTTCTTGGAATCTATTGTGGCTATCCACAGAGTTTATGCAATGATATACCTTTAGATCATCCGCGTATAGTAGAAATTTACAATGGTGAAAACATTTATTTATATCGTTTATAAACAGTACGAAGAGGAGGGGACCCAAGATAGAGCCTTGTGGTACACCTGAGCTAATTTCCACACAATCTGAATTGCAGCCTCCTATGACAACTTTTTGTGTTCGATTCGTGATGTATGATTTGTACCAACGCCAGAGGTTTCCTCTTATCCCATTAAATGCCAGTTTTTCTAATAAAATTTTATGATCTACCCTGCCAAAGGCCTTGCGAAAGTCCGTGTAGACACTATCAATCTGTGTATTTGAGTCTAGTCCTTTGAGTAAGTAAGTAATATAAATTAGCATATTAGTTACGGTAGATCTCTGTTTAACAAAACCATGTTGCTGTGGAATAATTGTACTACGAAGAAAAGAGTATGTTACGTTGTGTACTAGACGCTCAAAGACCTTCGACAGAGTTGGCAATATTGATATAGGTCGATAATTTTCAACGTCCTTCTTTGGGCCACCCTTATGAACAGGGACAATTCTAGCAGCTTTCCAAATATCTGGAAATACCCCATCGCGCAAGCACTTATTAAACAAGATAAACAACGGTTCGTAAATGACCTCAGATGTAGCTTTAAGGAAACAGGGAGGTATGTTGTCAACTCCAGCTCCTTTTGTGCCATCCAGAGATTTTAGTGCATTTTGTATTTCTTTTCTTGAGATCACAATGTCGCTAAGCACGGAATCAGGTCCATCTGGGTTCTCCTCATTAATATCGTCAGCATCTAAATTATTTGTTACAAATGTGGGCTCAAAGACAGATTTAAAATAAGACGAAAACAGATTGCATATATCTTCCGGTTTATTAGCGGTTTTATCTCTATAACTAACAATATGCGGAACTCCTGTTGACTTCTTCCTATTATTAATGTAAGTCCAAAAATATTTTGAATTAAGTCTTATACTTTTCTCCACTTTTTCTAAATATTTTTTATAGCACCGTTCAGATGCGGCTTTAAATTTACTTCGACAGAGCGAGAATATACTATAATTGGATTCAGAGTTATGTTTTTTCATTTGGACCCACGCTTTTTGCTTTTTTTTGTACAAATGGATCAGTTCACGAGTAAACCAGCATGGAAAGACGCCTGGTCTTACTACTTTTTTAGGAACGTGCTTGTTTATTATATCATACATATGTTCATAAAAACAGGAAACCGCTTGTTCAACATTCTTACCTGATAACAGCTCTGTCCATTCAATTTTCTCTAAATCTTTGATTATTTGATCATAGTCTGCGGCCTGATACCTATATCTGACGTGGGATACACTGCGAAAATTATTTTCCCTAGTCTGGAGTGATAGTAGTACTTGGAACGGAGGGTGAACCTCGTTTATTTTAACCAAAGGCATCGACGCAGGTGAAAGAACAGATTCAGTGTCGTTGGTCAAACAGAGATCTAATTTTCTTCCTTTTATGTTTAACAAGTAGTTAAGTTGATGACAATTGTGCAGTGACATAAAATTACTTACACGTAGGTAAGTTGGATTTGAGTCGTACAGTATTGGCTGCTGGTGTGCTATCGTATTATCCCATTGCAGGTGGGGTAAATTAAAGTCTCCTATTATAATAAATTTGTCCTCAGCATTTCCTAGTTGAGTTCGCAATTTATTAAATAATGAATTATAACATTCGTAATTTTGGCTTAGTGGTATATAGACAGCCCCTATTATGTAGTTATGGTTTGATACACGCAAGTCTATCATTAGGTAATCAATAATTGGTGGAAGCGGTTCCGCTAATTGCGGCGCAGACGTCAGCAAAATCTCCGATCGTGTAGCTGCACAGAGTGAGCGCAACACGGCAATTAGTACGCCACCGCCGTCGAGCCGGTCAGTCGCTCCCCTATCTCGATCCCGCCTAAACACCTGATACCTACTATCGATGAATTCGTTGTCACTTATATCCGAGTGCAGCCATGTTTCTGTCAGTATAATTACGTCGTAGGAGTTCGACAGAATGTTCATGTACAAAGTATGCAGCTTGGTTCGTATACCACCACAGTTCTGATAATATATTAACAAGGTCTTTTTATCCATTTCGGGGTACGAAAATCAAATAATAAGTGTTAAATGATAGCAAATTAAATACAGTGTGAGTAATGCCAGACAGAGAGAATTCATCGGGGAAATAAAGCATGAAAAATGATCCTTTTGAGTTAATATTATTATTGTATGTATACAATTGGAAACAGTGCCCACATAAACATAATGCATTGGTTAATATGTTTACGTTGACAGATATCGTTTGGTAATATGTAGTATACACATTCACAGTTAGCAGTTGAATAATGATAATTAAGTAAATGACACAATGTATATAAACAATACATTTTAGGGGTACATAGTGATTCAGCCCTTTGTTTAGAGATATACTGTAAAAGTTAATTAGTTTAGCGCAGAAAATACAATGTTTTATTAATTCAAAGTAAAACCTTGCACCTGATAGTGTTTTGTTAATTTTAGCTACACGATAACAATTACGTGAAACAAAGTTACACAGCTGGAAGTAGTGAATAGTAAGCGAAAAAAAACAATAAGTTTCAGTATCAATTATTCCTAAACCTTTCTTCGTATTATGCCAAATATATTTACGTGAAAAACCGTTACGATTTAATTTTTTTAATGTCTTGCTCGCTGCGCACTGCAAATATAGGTGATGAGTCAGCTTGGCGTACAAGAACCGTACCGTGTTTGACCCAAACATATTTATAATTGTATTTTTTGGCAGCTTCGCGGCAGAGCCGAAAGAGAAACTTATTCTTCGGTGTTAAATGCTCATTCAAATAGATAGTACGTGGGGTACCAGATAGCATCAATTCATCAGTCTTGATCAGCTTCGTCGCCTTAGCTGCTGTAAGAATGTTATCTCGTAGTATTTTAGATGTCAGTTTTACGATAACATTCTTTGGGTGGGGATTCTTACTATCAATATGTGGCACTCTGTGAGCTGAAAGTATATCGCTTGAATTGATCGGGTGTTTAATAATCGTGCCAATTTTACCCAGCAACGACGTCAGATTTTCTCCTTTATGTTCTGGCAGATTGGCAATCTCAATGTTAAATTGTCGCGCCTGTTGTTCCATCTGGTCTATTTTATTTTCTAGGGATGAGATCTGACTTGTGACACTACCCGCTGATTGAGAGCTTTCCTCGATAGCTTTAAGGCGATTCTCGAATAAATCTTGTCTATTATTCACGTAACTCACAGATTCTTGTATTTCATCCAATCGTAAATTTATGTTTTTTAGTGTTTGATTGATAGACGTCGTCAATCTACTCACTTCTGCCTCTAAAACGACGCTTACAGCATTTTTAACGGACTCAGCTATTGTCGCATCCAAGCTATCTTTCCAGGCGCTAATTTGTTGATTTATACGCGTTTCCGCTGCACTCAGGATCTCTTCATCTAGGTTATGCTGTTTTCGTTTGCGCATATTAATAGACAAGTCATTATCAGATAATAATGACTCTTTTGCCGATGTTAGATCTGGGTTTGATGCAAACGGCTTGTCGTTAGGTCCCGACGGTGATCGCAGTGTTCGCGGCATTTTGTATGTGTTATCTCGTTCTATTCACTGTACAGAGTAATAAGACTATCCTTTTCACACAACGCACGCTATGCACCCGCACCACAAGGTTATCACTCAGTATTTAAAGTGTTTCTTATTGCACCGTAAATAAGGCTCAGAGTTACAACTCCTTTTCAAGTAAGCTGCCGAAGCGCACAAACGTCTGCTCTCAACAAGCACCACGGACGACAATGATGACACTCATGACAGCACTCTTTTCAGATTTAACTGTTTTTTCTGATGATATTATTTCCTTTGAAAAAAAGGCCATAATAAATCTCATTTAATTACTACAACCAAACACGCACAATAACCAGCAAATGAAACAAAAATATATTTCAAGAAATGATGCCGAGAAATGTAAAAACGCCATCTATACTGAGCGGTTGGAAATAAAACCAACGGCTATCCTGGCTTCCTTTCCTTCCCTCGGGAACTTCCTAGTTCCTAAACTCGTCGCCGAAAGGCGCCACTGTCGAAGAAAATGGTTTGCTTTTTACGTTTAACTTTTCGTCTTAACACAATGCTTTGCATAGGAACTGATATAAATAAACTTATTATATGTCATGAAAACAGATGTTTATGAAAATGCCAATACCATGTACAGATTTTCTTAAAATAGTTTAAAATACTTGTAATAATATGTGCATAGTGCGCAACTACCTCAACTTGCTTTTAAGAGAATAAAATAATGCAAAGCCTGTTTCCCTATCAACAAAAAAAACTAACAAACGAATAATTGAAATATGGAACGTTATTTCGTATGAAACAATGGACAGATAGCGCTAATGGATACATATTCAGAAATTGTGAAACGGGCTGTAAATCTAACCACGAGAATAAACACATTCATGACACAGAAGTGCCTAGCTACATATTTAAATTAAGTTTATCTAAACAGACAATTGACCGTCAGATCCACGATTTCTTAATCCCAATCATGTCGATAACGCGTTCCTCAAAATAATAGTATTCAATTGACTTGACCATTTTATTCGGAATTAAAATTCTGTAAGACGCAATTTACTTGAGTGGCGATGCCTTATATTTTTCATTGCCTCTATCCGGCCTTTTGTTTGCGATCGCTGTCTTTCAGCCGCAAATAGTGACGTGAGTCATAAGTCTATAGTATAGACAACTTATCGATAAGTCTTAGCAAATTATTTTGTTCGCTTTACCTATTAAATGTTTTTCAAGTTGTGGTCAAGGGTTTGAGTGTCCAATCAAAATTGAATGAAATGATGCGTAAAAACGGGGCACTGACATTTAGTTTTATGAAAATCCTATGATAACTATGTATGAATGTATATGTATTTGAAGTTATAGAAAAAGTGGATCAGGATAATCGATGAAAAATTGTTAAACATATGTACGCTTTTACACTAGTTTTGAGCATAAAGAGGTGATGCACGACTCTTCTCAGTCGAGATCATGGCAAAAAACCGGCCAAGTGCGAGTCGGACTCGCGCACTGAGGGTTCCGTGCCAACTTTAACTGAATTAGGGATTCTTCTTCCACTTAGCCAAAATACCACAATATTTTGTTGACCGCAAATATAACTTTGTTTTTCATAGTGTTTGTATGAAAGAAAAAGTTATATTTGCGGTTTATAAAAATGTGCTATATCTCAAAAACTATTATTTCGATTTCGCTCAAACCAATTTTCGTTGAAAGTTTTTGTTGAGATGTACATTATGTATTTTTTTCAAAATTTTCACTACCTTAGTTCAAAAGTTAGATGGGGGGGGGGGACGCCCATTTTACCACTTTGGAAGCGTCTATATCTCAAACGTTAGACTTTTAGAAAAAATAGTTTTAGGAACCTCAATGTCATTTTGAAAGACCTATCCATAGACACGATATCCTACCCCACACGTATAGGTTTGGGTAAAAAATTTTTTTTAGGTTTTAGTTTCATGTATGGGAAATCGCCCCCCTCAAAAATCGTTTTTTTTACTTTTAGTACATGGATCGGAAAGCGGTGCATAAGATTGATCTTCTTACCAAGTTTCAGCTGTATAATGCTATAGTTGTAGAATAAAGTGGCTGTGACATACGGATGGACAGACAGACAGACTTGACGAAACTATAAGGGTTCCGTTTTTGCCATTCGGCTACGGAACCCTAAAAGATTAGCTATTTACCTTTTGCTTTTAGCGTTGACTAATTTATAATCTAATCTCATTCTGTTACGGAATTTGAAGCTGAATCAAAAGTTTAAGGCTTTTATCGACTCAACTGAACTATAGAACTTCACTACACTCAGCCTTTAAAAGTAAAAATGAGCAATGACAATAGGGATGAGGAAAAGAAATCGGTCGCATTTTCCCGTTTGATGGGAAAGGCGATGTTATTGTGAAATCTCGTTTGTCACAAAGACGGCATTTGGCTAATTGTATGTAAAAAAGAAAGAAATCGTAGCGATTTTCTTTGAAAATAACGTTTTCTGATATGTTTTTTGGCATTTTGTGACTTTAATGTTAATGTATTTTTATAGCTACACTTGACCTACGGTTTTTGTTATTTTTTAAGATGTAGGTACAGAACTATAGGATAAAATTTTAGTACAATGACTATTTCCTTCGCAAGGATGTCACTATTGTCATTAATAAATTGAGCATTTTATTTATGCAATTGTATGTTGAAACACGATCATCTTAATTTTTTAAAACAGGATTTAAAAATATAAAATAAGTTATTTAATCGAACCGGTTAGTTCAGTAACAAGAAAAAAAATATGATTGTCAAAGCTTTTTGCCTCGAACATGAATAGGCTTAGTAAGTTTTAAGCTAGCTTTCAGTGGAAAATCTAATAGCCATGTGAATGTCACGTTTTTATTACTTCAATCTTTGGTTTATCAATATTCTATGGATACGTTTGGATAAGAACATAAATCTATACTAATATTATAAAGCTGAAGAGTTTGTTTGTTTGTTTGTTTGTTTGTTTGAACGCGCTAATCTCCGAAACTACTGGTTCGAATTGAATCATTATTTTTGTGTTGGATAGTCCAGTTATCGAGAAAGGCTTTAGGCTATATAACATCACGCTACGACCAATAGGAGCAAAGATATAGTGGTAAATGTGTAAAAAACGGGAGAAAGAAGTCACTATTCCACGCGGACGAAGTCGCGAGCAAAAGCTAGTGGCAAAATAAAGTAAAGGTGGAACACTTGTCTGTAGGTTTGAAACAATACTTATTTATTTATTTACCATAGCTACTTCAACGAGCATGGCAAAAAACTGTTTGGATGATTCAAGGGAAACAAACTTAACTATCTGTCAGGTTCCACATGCTGATTATTTCATTTTACCGTGATTACAATGGAACTTCCAGTCATTTGTAATGATTCCAGGCATATATTTTCTAGATATTTGCCCCAATCTTACTTAATGGTATGTGATGATGAAGCTGAGGGTGGATAATGTATGGCTACAATTCACATAAAAACTATGAGGCCTGTAAAATGAAAACTATGCGGAAATGTAAAATGAATACGTTTAGCGCGTGCATTGGCCAACCAATCCAGCAGTTTCAATACCGATTACACGATAAATTGATTACCAATTATCAAGAGTCTGTAACAGTTTTCACATTACCTGCTTCAAAAAGTCGTACCAACATAATTATCGTTTTCGCTGATTACCCAAACGAGCGCTTTCGTATTCCGCGCGAGTCGCCATGATCCTTTGTGCGGGTGACACACAGTCAACTGTTGCTGGCTCCTGTGATTAGCTTAGGCTGGTGCTATTCTTCTTTCCTGGATTTAAACGATTATTTTGGGCTTCTTACGTAACTCGCTCGCGGTCGCATAGAAAATATTACTGTCGTCATGAAACCTCTGAAATAAGTTATTTGTAGCATTTTCCAGCGCTTATAAATAATTATTACACACTGACAAGGCGTCCACCGCGCTTAATCCACCAGCCATACCATACGCAGATATCATCATCAGCTATAATTTATTTTAAAAAAAAAAAACATACATACCCATAATTAGGAACTGAGCCGTTTTAAGGTATTGTATTAAGGTATACTGCACCATATAATACAATGATTGTACTAAGAGCGTATCAGACACAAAAAGCAACACGACACACTCTACTATGACCACTGAACGGATCTACAGCGTTCTGTCTCACAGTTATATGGATGGAGCGTATTTTTCCACGCATGACACGCGACGGTGTTGGTCGGTGACGGAACGGTCTAGCGGGAACAGTGTTATGTATGTATTGCGGAGTAACAAAGTTCTTTATTTTACTTATATAAACTAGTACCAAAATAGTTCAGTGTAGGATCCTCAGCCTTGTCAGTAAGGCTTACATAGTTAGATCCTTTTGAGTCGTTCGTTTTGGGCAGTCACGTCATCCGTGTCAAAGGGACCGCGCGCGTCTTTCCAATCACGTTGCGGTATGCCTTGCATACTAATGAACAGACCGCATATCAGCCTAAGCATTGGGGTACCTTACAGAGTTGATATAGAGGCGATTTTGTTTAGAATGTCCAGTTAGATGTGCCGACGACTGTAATGAATGACCGCTAAAGCGTGACCGATTTCTGAAATATTAATTTTATTTCTTGGTCATGAACTCGAGGTCTCCATACAGTTTCAAAAGAGAACATACCGGCTCGTTTTGTGTCTTGAATTAAAATTACGAATAGTCAATTAGACATTTATTATGGTGGTGGTCTATGGTATATACTCAGTGAACTCAGGTTTAATATCTAGGATGGTTGGAAAGTGTATCAGGAAGTGTATACATGTATAAATTCCAACTTGGCTAATTTTAGGTCTAGTTGAGTTGATAATCAGTAAATTCAAGCCTAACCTACATGTATTAATTTTTTTTTCTTGACTTGAGTATCGCCTGTGTTCTATCGTAGGATTTTAGCTTGACACTATTCCTTGGAACACCTTGTAGTTTAAAACGGATTGCAGAGGATAACCCAATATAATTATAGAGTATTAATAGTGGTCGTATTGACATATCTATCACATCAAGGCAAAACAGCGGCACGAGCCACTCTCACTTTAGCGGTTGAATCGTGAACCCTTGTTTCTTTTATTATGCTTTTTATTATATTTTTCTACTTTAACATTCCTTATAGACCTTCCTCAAGACGTTTTAAGACCTCCTACTCAGATTTCTCGTGACAGGCATGATAATGAATTTCCTCTACAAACTTGGTCATACATAAATTTAATAAAAGGTTCAATTGATAAGTTAATCTCCAAATAGAAGTACATTATTAATGAGTACTTATCTGAGATATTAAACATAATAGCAGCTGTTGGACATACATTTTAAGATTAATTCGCCGATAACGATTTCATTATTCATCTCAATAGTACTGATGAACTATTGAAAAATTACACACAGGACCTCTGGCTAAAGATCGCACAAACGCTCATACACGGACTCATAAAACAAACAAAAGTACGGAGGGATGAACATGGAGATTGCGCAAATCACAGAAGCAGTATAATGTTAATGCTTACTTAAAGCGACGGAAAGTCCAACAACATGTGGATTGTGGATATAATTAGTGATCAAATTAATAACTTTTTAACAGGCTTGTTTGGGCAGCATTAATTTAATTCCAATTCACTTATAGGTAGAAGTGCCTAGATCACTGAATTTTTGCCTTTTTAGTTACAAAAAAACTAATCTTAGAATGGCACTAACAATTATTTTGCAAACTTATAACGTATTGTTTGTCACTGTGATGTAGCATTTTACTACATATTTTTCAGTTTTGTCTTTATACCTATAATTCAAGTCTTGATATAAAAAAACAAGGATATTAATACGGGTGCGGGGTTGAATTATCAATTACAGATGCACACCGCATGTTTTGTTTACTTAAGACGTGGCCTAGTAATAAACAGCATACAAAAGAAAATATTATATATATGCATATAATATACATACATGGTGATATTAATTTTTATTACCAATTGATTATATAACACCAAAAAATAAAACAAAAAACCAAATCAATAAAAACAAATAATCACATTAAGACGGATGCTACTACGGCTTTGAATTTAGCTAAGGATATTGAATGCACATCCTTCTACAGTAAAAGGTTACATAAGGGTTAAATGGTATGTGACCATTGACTGTCACAGTTAAAGTTAAGTTATCTTTTTATGTATATGTTATGTTATTGGCTGATTTGCATTAAGCCAAATGATGTTAAGTAACTTTAGCACCATCTTCTATTCTTTTTCCTTTTGCACATCAAAAAACGGCAATACACACGACCACAAACAGCAACGAACAAAACTGCGGGGTTATTTTAATGTGATTGCAGCGTCCCCCGTCTCGGTTGGAGTTCGCTCGATGCATTATTAATGCATCTTTTACACCTGCAACACACGGCCGGGGTGGCTGGAGAACTTTGCATTGGAGGGCTGATTTGATATGACATTACAAGCCCCGTGCTTTTGATTTAATTACAAAGCTCTGTAGACCGGCCAGATGTATCTAAAATCTATTGAAATACTGAGTGGCTCTGCATTATATGGTCACCTCAAATGATTCAGGTTAATGAACGTATTTATACGAAGAATACTACCTGTATGCCTGCCATCTATCTACCTATAAGGTATCAATTTGGTATCACCACTTAATTACTGTCTAATACTGTGGTAATAACCTTACTGGCACTTTATACGTTCACATCAGATAACATTACATCGCTCGCTAATCCGCCCCGACTTACACAGTACTTATTGTGTTTCACTACTTATTATTTTGGCGTATTTAGAAATTCCCTTTGCCTTCCCAAAGGCGGGGAAAATATTAACTCGTCAAGTATGTGTAAACGAGACACAATAAAAATTCCATTGCTATGCGACTCTCGGCATTCGTTTGATACCTGACTGATTACAACATCAATTAGGGCGCGTTTATATTTTTTGAAATTCTTCAAGTAAAAAAAATTTCGGTGATACTGAGGTTCTTCTGCAAAAGTACAGTAGCCCTTTTTCACTTTATTCGCATACACAATCCAAAATTAACAAATCAAAATCAAAATCCCAAGCTGTGCCTGACACAGTTAAATACATACAAAATGGTTAATATCATTATATATTTTTGTGTAAATGAACTAATGGAATGCAGTAAATACTAGTTTTTTACTAACAAACGTACAACGCATAAGACAACCTTATGCAAAATAGTATTTAGCAATTTTTTATCACGGCAGATAAAATAAACAAAAGATGTTTTTTCCAGTTTGTCAGCTCCGACATTAACCATTGACGAGTTTAAAGGTTACTCGTATGATCAATGTGAGCGCACCCTTTACCTTAGGTTGTGCTGTATTATTAAAATACTTTTGTTACCGTTATGGCCGAAGCTTAAACGCTCAGACTCTTGAATTTTTCATCGCACAGACAGACAAGGGAAGGTCAGACTGAATATTAGATAGATGGCTAGCTAGAACATTGTATCGGTATTGAATACCATTTTATTCTATGCAAGACTTTGTATAAGGTTACTGTGAATAGTAATTATTATTTTTTACTTCCTCGTGCATAATATAGTTTGCAAAATGGAAAATACAGTTATTTTTACAAGCACTAACAAAATTTTGATCCTTGTTATTTATTATATCTCACGTGAAATCAATTCATTATTTAAAAGACTAACCTTTCCATTTTTTTTGTAAATTCCATTATTTTTTAATAAATAATCTGCTTTCATGGACAATCAATTGAAAACTGACGCTAGAGGTTCACAAATTGAGTCATTAACTTTGAGACCCCTCTTTAGAATTACGATCGCGACAGAGCAAAAATAAACAGCAATACACAGGTCACTCTTTGACCCTAAAGCAAAAGTTTATGCATTTTGCTCTCATTTCGCAAATCCACGCTTTACCGAAAAATTGAGTCGGTTCTTAATTATCCCTGCTTAGGGTAAATAAGACAATGGAAATAATTACTAGTCTGATAGTCCAGCATACCACTCGGATTCCAGTCGGTTAGCTCGCTTTCAAGAAGACAATGCGGGCCTGACCTTTTGTAATGTATGAAATCTAATAGAATAGAAAAGTCCCTACAATCTGCGCACAGAAGCCTTAAAAATGAGGGAACGAAGACAAAGAAGTCATTTAACTAATTGCATTTTATTGATCGTAATGTCCTCTTGAAGAATAAGAAACCACCGTCAAAAAAACTAATAAGTAATGGTTTAGATACTTTGAATGCCTTTTCTGAACTGATGAAGAAATAGTTATTAAATCATCCATATACATTCAAATACTACTACTAGTATTATCAAACAACGTATAGATTCTTTATAATTTTCTTAATTTGTTAGCTAAAATGTGTTTCCATCTGGCTTAAATACGAAAATGTATTTTAATTTGAAACATCATAATGATTAGTGGATGCCTACTTATATGAATGCCTCAAAGCGGTTAAAATTTTATGGTAGGTCAACTAGTCTGGTGACTAAAAACTCAAACTAACAGCAGAAATGAATTATTATTTTTAAGTACTAATGAACCAGAACTTAGTTTGATTTATTCCCTCACAAATGAAGAGGGTCCCTTGCTGGGTGAATAATAATTAAGGTTACGGCGAATTTAATTCTTACTAAAAACTAAATTTGTCTTCTATTTCAGCTCGCGTGATTATTTTCCCTAACTTTATCAGAGTGCACCTAGCTGTCAGCACTGGATAAAACGGTTATTAATTGTTTTACTATTTACAGTCAAACTTGAAAACAAATGTCCTCGAAATTTCAACGAACCAACTGCAGACGGTGGTCAAGCTAGCTTAGTTGCTGCACGATTAATGTTGTTTAAAATTTCAGAGAGTTTTCACAGCATGTTGTGAGGGAATTAAAATTAACAAACTACTTAGGGAAAGCAGTTTGCAACAAAATGAACGATGATTTGTGTGCAGCAGACGCAAATTATACATACGAACTTCAAAATAATGAATATTAAGCACAGTCTTGTGACTAAATTGACAAATAGATGTCTTATAATATATTAAACGTGCGTTTGTATTTACTAGATTAGTCAGTTTTGTGTATTAAGTTGTGTCAATCAGGTAAAAAGGTAAATCATCAGCTAACAACAGCAATTATTTTATTTAAAAAAGGCTGCGAGATAATAGGCTACCCAACTTTTCTCATTAACAAAGTTGAGATTCGTTGAGGTAAATGAGGGGAAATAAAGCTAGCTGAAATAACAGTATTATAAACAAGTTTAGGTAACCTTTTTCCTATTTAATAGTGTCAATAAATAATGGCAGATCGAACATAAAACACAACCAAAAATATTATTTGTTTTTCTTTATGATTATTTTTGATGTTTTTTTTTATGAATACTTCTCCACTCGTCTTTGTCTACTGTCTGTATGTAAAGCTCCACTTTTCTTTGTTCACTATAATAAATAAATCAACTCGTTCTTTCCGTGATTCGAAATCATTTACGCCAGTCGCATCTCTATAGTGTAGCGTGACCTATAAACATACTTGGGGCCTGAAAAAATCTTATCGCAACCAAACAAGCCATTATTGTGGTTATAAAAACTGGCATTATTCTAACGTCATAAACCACTCGAAAGCGTATTACATTAAGTATAATACGGCTCATTAACAATACGTTATCGGGGTGTACACGTTTTAATGATACTTTAAAGAGGGCGTTACTATGAATATCGTTAGTTATTTTATCGGGTCCCATGTTTCAGCGGCGAGAGTTAATGTGAGGTGGCACGCGAGACGGGTGATTAAAATTAATAAAATTAGTTCACAGGTGGAGTGGTCAATATTTACACGACTCAAAGGTTTGGGGGGGTTGAGGACACAAATCATTTAAATGCAGGGATGGTTCAAAAACTGTTATGTTAGGACGTTTATCAACTAAATGTTTTATTATTTTCCCTTTTATTACTATTATCTTTATATTCTATCTAACCGAGGAACGTCAAAAAAAATAGTTTTATACAAAGACACCAAAACTATTGTTGTTGTACTAGACCTACATTGTGGCTTTTATTATTGTAATAACACCTCTTTCACATTGAGTAAATAATTCAACGCAGTAATATGAAAACACAACTTGGATCGCCAAAGAATATCAACCTCCCTCCAAATGCAGGGTCTTTTTGCCAAAATTCACGAGGAAAATTCTCACGCGCCAAAAAATACGAATATCCGATGGTAACATCGTACGGCGGCCTCCAAAAAAATCTTATTGAAACTATTAATAAATGATAGGGAAGCGATAACATACCCTTCCTCTTCCACTTTATCAATAACTTCCCAACCCCTGAATATTGCACAAGCGTTTCCAATGAAGATATCTTGAATATTTTATTTGGGAAGGCAAAGAGGCTGACAAAGAAATGCGAGTTGAACGCGGCCTAAACAAACCCGAGATTACTAAGGGCACTCGAAACGGATTGGGAGCAATTTGCGCCTACTTTTATGTTTTTGTTTAAGCACGTAATGCTTAGGTACCAATTCCAGATTTGGGTATCGACGTGACATAAATAATAAGAAAAGGGATGAACCTAGACATTTTACCACACATTTAAACCGTTTTGGTATGATATATAAATAACGGACGTTGCAAATACTTATTCAGCTTGGATATTTCATATTGCACAAGGCGATGACTTACTTCAGGTGACATATTTTACCTTATTATTAGGATACTCATTGTTATTTAAATTATAATCTGTCTGTTAATGAATGATTTGATCCAACAAATGAATTTCAAAGTAGGTGCCAGTAAAAATCCTAATAATATCAAGCAATATAGAAGTTTATATTATGTTACTTTTTAGGGCTGAGCTGTACCTAGGTTACTAGCAGGGTTGCAGGTGGCGGACAGTGAACGGCCACCAGATATGGAATATGTTTAATAAGCAGCCCGACCAAACAGCGACTGGATTACCTGAATGTAGTAGGGAGTCTAGTAGGATAGCTCTATTAATCTTCTCTATTAAAAGCTACAATATTCAGTGACGATCTTTTACCATGGCGAGTAAACGCCGCCATCGAATTCGCGTTCCCCTGGGTGTTAAGTAACAATAACATCAGTACTGGCAAAAGGCTGAAGTTATAGTATATCAAGAAAGGCTTTAACTGGGTATTAAGAGGCGGGTAACCCCTGGTTCTTCAACTGCGGTGTAATGATAGAAACACAAAATTTTTTCCTAATTTTGAGTTTCTATGGAAAAAACTCCATCGACAAGAGCTTAACTCTTAAATTTGATGATGATATGCTATTTTGTTCAGCCATTTTAAGATGCCAGTAGTAGGGCCCCTGAAAGGAAATGCCAGGTCGGCCGGGGCAAGCCCCAAGCTCCGAAATTATTTATTTAATACACTCAAAGGCCTCGCAGTAGTTAGATAATTGTTTCCGTGCAATTTCGCCTTGAAATTTTCAGTTGTACGGTTCAAAGGAATTTTAATATGCTAACCTGAGTACTTATCTGGTGAAGGATGATCGTTTTATAGGCTTAGTTTTCGCACAGTTTAAACGTCAGGTTGACGTTTTTCACAAAACTTTCAATGCTTCAAACTGAATTTCAAAATTTCAGTAATATTAGAATAATGTCTTTGATAAACACCCGGATATCAATTTATTTATACCTCATAAATACACAACCTACGAATTTGGTATGCAGCATTTTGCGTCCTGGGTCACTTACTAAGAAAATTTACGGAGTTTTTTAAATGTTTTCATAGCATGTGATACCTTTAGTATAAGTATAGTCAGGAGAAGTTTTAGTGAAGTTCGAAAAGTTTAGCCATTTGTGTTTGTCTGTTTTTTGTGTTTTTCTTTCGCAGCATAATATAAAAATTCAGGTCAATTTAAAGAAAACTATATTTCGCAACCTCAGAATGAGATTTTGATGTAAGTAAAACCGCAAAATAGTACAGAATAACATATAACAATTTGGAGAAAAACCAACATAGTTTTGAAAACATTATGATTCCATTGCTGAATTTCGGATATTTTTCATGAAAAAGATAACAAAAATATATTAAAAACCCTAAGAGCCTAATTTTTTTTAAAGGCAGGAAACGATTGGAAATGACCTCTACAATAAGCCACTTTAAATTGTCACACATTGTACCAAACACCCTGTATAACAGCAGGACCGTTAAGGTACCTATGACTGCAGTTGGTAACAAATTAAAAAGAACATTTGAGGGGTCGATGCACCTATTTCGCCACAAAGGGTTTTTAAACTTTAATTTCATTTGTTTTAATTAATCTGAAGTTTGCATTCTGACATTTAACTATAACTACTAATTTATGCAGTGCATTATTTCAAGCATATTTAATGCTGTTCTCTTGTTCATTTGTTAAGTTAGCTAATTTGCTAGCTACAATGCTTTCAGACTAAAGCACATTATCTACTTAACGTTTATGATTTAGTAAGGTTCAACTCTGTAAAGAGTTATTTGGGTTTTTAGTGTCATCACATCTCACAAGTAATAATACTCCGTTAACACCTCTGAATTTTATTTTCATACGAACGCAACTTTTAGCTGAAACATGTACTGCACCCATCCTGATAATATAACTCATCATCATCTATGTATCTCATAATAATATTCGGTAGTATTACAATAAATTTCTAACAAAATTGATTGTATCATATTTTTACCACTATATTGTTAAAATTGCCCGATACCTCTTATAAGTGATTAGTAATAAAATCTTGTATTTGTCTTTTGCTGTTCAGGTACAGCAATAAATAGATCTTCACAGCAACAAATAACCAACTACAACTAGACGAATCTTAAATTTAAATTTTTTGTCCAAATAGATATTTACTAAAAAAAACACAAATCCTGACATAATACACTGCACCGTAAGCTCAAAAAAATAAATTGCAGCACCTATATCAAAACAGAAAATACATCACAGCCATGACGGCAGTTTCATTTTAAAAAATTAAGAGGATTTCAGCGCCTCTTGCCGTGTTTTAATAAGACGACCACTTGGGTTGATTTAATTATTTAATAATAAAGCTTTCACACCGTTTCGACTCGGTCTAATTTGCTCATCCCGTCAATGTGGAGTCGCATTCAAATGGGAAAATAATTAGTTTAGTTCATAAAAGACTTTTTTTAAAGCAGGCTGGAGTGACGAGGGTACTTGCGTTTATACAGTGCGGCTTCTATGTGTTCAAAATGGAGCTGAAGTTTATACGTTTCATTTTTTTTTAATATTATATTTTTAATACCCTTGAGAAGTTATTTTTCTGCCACTATTTTTATTGATAATAATCTGGATTAGATACAAATTGTGTTTTCAACATACTCTTAGTCACAAAAACATAGTTAGAATTACCAAAGCACCTCCACATTAAAGGTGCTTTTATATTCTGCGATGTAATCGACGCACATTAAAATTATTGTGATTAACAGAGAGAATTGCAAGCAAAAATTGATTGAAAATGTGTAAAATCTAATGAACACACATTAAGCAAGCTACTTAATTACTCTACTCTGATTCCATCAAACTTACACAAATTAGTCGAACACGAGAGATAAACTTAAAATACATACTTTGATTTGATTACCATTGGTCGCTTACAAAATTATACGCGATATAAATAATACAGTTGTAGCGACTTAGTAGTAGACTTCTTAGACCTGACATACCTTTAAGATGGTAGTGCGTAAGTAAATAATGGCCTCTTTAACAATGTCCTCAATACCATTAACGTTATGTATCTTCACCTTGATACGAAATAACGTTTCATATTTGCATTATTCGCTGGTTAATGCTTATAAGTCGATTAAGAAACAGGTCCTAATTTCTTTGATCATCTACACATGCAGTATTTACTTATCCACAGCATGCAAATTTTTGCTCGCAAATAGTTACCTGTAACAGTGAAAATAAAGTTTTAGCATCAAAGTGAAGCATGAGTTGGTTCTTGTTTATTTCCAAAAACGTAGTACCAGGCTTAGCACAGTACTAAACTATTAACCGACCAAATTAAAAAATATTGTCACAATGACGGCATTTAATAAAGGAGATATAATTTTCTAATTGGTTGAGTAATTGTCTTGGTTTCTACCAGGTGCCATTCTACCTAGTGCTATATATTTTTTGGATTAAGGGGGTTTGAGTCTGTTTAGCAATAAATCAACCACGATTTAATAAAGAGTTTATGATATAAGTGTTAAAAGTAAATGAATAGATGCGCTTTCTCGATCGGATTGCAATAGTAAGGGGACAAATCAAATACAAAGTTTCCGAGTTTTCTCATCCAAAGTTTGTGATCACGTGAGCTACTTCGGTAAGTAAGCACGGCGATATTAAGAGCTATCTAAGTATCGCATTTAATTAGAGTACTTACTCGAAAGAGCCTCTTGTATAGAAGTAAGTTAGTTCGTTGGTAAATGAAAGGACAGTCTAAACCTTTGTACAGAGTTCGTATATTTTTGGAGTAATGAGGGAACAGTTTTTTTAAGGAGTGAGCTCAATCGTGACTCTGTTCTTTTACTCTAATGAGTTCGGTGAGACGCCAGTCCGACATGACCGATGAGAGATCAAGCGCAGGACCAACGGCTTAACGTGTTTGCTGAGGGGTGTCACCGCCACCAAAATCCTGATTCCGAGCTCCGAGTAATTCCGAGTAGCTCCGTGTAATTTGCAAGACAGAAAAACCCAGAAACGGGATTCAAACCTTGGACATCTTGGGTAGTGAACCAGTGGACTACCCGCTACACCAAGCATTTGAGTTTTATCTCATAACACGTTCCTGAAAAACGGTCTTTGATAGATGGACACAGAAATTTAACTTTCAGGTGAAAGAAGGTATTTTTTTACGTTTTTATCTTGTGGAAGCTATGGAACCCTTATTTCCTCGCAAGTTCGTTCCCACCGCATTACAGCTGGTCGCGTTCAGTCGAAATTAAATATCCTTTACTGTCGATTCCGTTCGTTTACGTCTTATTTAACGTCCGGCGTAAAACGGCTGTAAAACCTCACTGTCAAATTACTCCGCGAATTTGATGGCTTATTTATTGTTTTGCGATTCCGCGTTATTGGAGACAAAGTTTTAATTACTTTTGCTTTAAGGATTAGGCTTCGCAACAAAGTATCAAAATGGGGACAACCAGTGGTAATGGGTGGTATTGAATTTTTTCTTCTTTTCAAATTATATAAAAGAAAATGCTTTAAATTAAGAGTATATATAACATTTCATATATAACTACATACATTCTTAATACATATCCAGTTCTGACAAAGAGAATCGTCGAGAAGAAAAGATTACCAAACATAGATGATGACTCACTAACGAGTACTAGGTGCGGTATTTTTGCTACTTTTTACCCTACTGGAATTAGAAAATAAAATTATAGAGTGTAATTTAGCTGTACTCCAAGTCACGTTTGATTCAATCCGAGGCACAATTGATTTAAGTACCTACATGCTTAGAACATGAAATGCTTGGTATGTCAAACTCCTCAAGACATGAGTTTATCACCCTAGGCGCTTGCCCAGACTATTTGGCTATGGCTGGTGTAGCGAGCGAAAATTATATTATTCTAAGCTTGCGAGCTGAGCTAAGCACTTACGTGAATTCATTACAAGCGTGAACACCCCGTGAATAAGCACGATTTGGCAACCAGCATAACATTGGTGCTAAGACCAGTGAAATGGAACGGGAATAGTTTTAAAACAACATCGTGGATGCAATTTTGAGATAAGCCAATTTATGCGTTTCTGTATGTGAATGTGTACTAACTGTGTTACAGATACACGAAAAGAAATACATATAAGATTTAAAACTTTAACGTTGCATTACAGTGAGAGTAAGACATGCCATGATTATTTCTTGTTTACAACCGTTCTGTCTAATTCTTTTATTACTTAGGTACATTATGGTGTGTCCACACCGCCTTGGTGGCATGTGGCGGCGGCCATGCCGCTTATGCTGCAGCGGTAGTTTCCACAATATCTGACAGTTGTTGAGGTAAGCCGCCGCCAATGCCGCCGGCCGGTGTGGATACACCATAAGGTTTGTTGACATTTCAATGTAATGCAGAAGATCATGTTGGCAACACAGTTGATGTCGGGCATCAATGGGGTAATTTGCTTTGTGTTTTGAAGAATAACTTTAAAAAACCGTTTGAACTATCTGTAAATTCAACTAAGACATTTGCGTTTAGTGAAGCATTTCCCAAAACAATTTGGTGACGTCTGCGAGCTGTAGGTGAAAATTATATCCTAAGCGAAGCCGGTTAAGCTGGAGTTGGTCTAAACCTGGTCTACACCTAGCTCGCAACGCCGCTTACATGAATAAATTATAGCAGTGAGAACGCGTCGTAAATATTCCTAAAGGGTTGCTATGTGATGAAGATTGTATCGATAAAATTGTAGAACATAAGAGGTGAAGAGGAATATGAGCAAAACATGTACATGATTATTTATTTATTTACAATATAAAGAGCAATATTTAAAAAAATGTACTGCCGACTGATTATGATGAAGATGACTGATTAGTTATTTGCTTAGCTGCCTGAAAAAACATAACACAACAATTACTTAAATGTAAATAACGGTAGTTTACCTTATTATTTACGTCCTGTTTTACAATGTCCGGTTAGCGTTAAGTTATTCTTAGTTCTAGTTAGCGATATCTGTCCAAGATTTCATACAAAATGACGTTTCATATTTGTATTGTTCGTTGGTTAGTGTTCATTTGTCGAAACAGGCCCTTAGATTAGTTTCATAGTGGCAAACCGCCTTTTAGATAGAAGTAGTTATTTGATACTTATGTAAATCGATATATAAGAATTACCAATATATTAGATCACATCACTATTGTCTGTTGCATCGCGAGCGGGTAATTTACTCAAACATACGTCTTATACGATTTGGCTGTGTTCCCTCTGCTAATGTTTGTTTTCAAATTGATGGGATTTAAGATGTGCTGGCAACTGAGATGAACGTAGCTATAAATGCAGAGACAAGCGTTAAAATGTAACCGATGGTAGGTATTGCCTTGATGGCGTTAAAACTTGTTATACTGACGTCAATCGGAAAATAATAGCTTAATATTATAAACACTATAAAAACAAAATAGACTATAAATAGTACTTTTTTTGAAAAACCTTCAATTACAAACTTCTTTCTGAAGTTGAATGACATTTACTTCATACGACTACCAAAGACTGAGAATATTATTCTCAAGTCAAAGAATACAAGAAATTAATCCTGACAAATACCATTTTTGCCAAAAAAAAAATCCGTTCCAAAATTCAATGAGACAAATCTGGAGAAATCTCGCTGCATCCATCACAATCTCTCTGCATCACCTAGAGGTATGACTGGGAGAGAATGCTTTTAGAATTAAATTCACCTTTTGTACTCTTTTATTTGTGCAATACAGATTTTAAATAAATACATAAATAAAATCTCATACAAAATCGACAACAATTTCATTATCTTCCAAATAAAACTTGGCCATTTCCAATAAAAAACTAAGAAGGCTAGCCTAGAGAAGTTTATACAAGAAAATAAACCCTTGCATGCCCAGGCCCTCAGCATTGACTGAGCTAAGCGCATTGAGCGAGCGAGCGCCCAGAGCGATCCCGAGATTAGTTCCTAACTGGGATGTACGAGTAGACATGACATACTTGCACCGGAGAGGACTTTTAAGGAATTTTTTCCTCTAATATTGACCGAGGAGGATATTTTCCTGGTGCGAAAAAAAGTTTTAGAAAGTACTTAAGGCTGCTGTCTGTCACCTACCTTCTAACAAAGTTCAAATAAAAATTTCTCCCCAAAAATGACTAAACTGACTACTTTTTTTGAATGAATTGTGTAGAAATGAACTATCTCCATAAGATGTCGACTCTGAATTTTTGATTCAATCTTTAAAATGTCTGTAATTTGCAATCATAGAAGCCAAATTGACGGTTTTTCTGGCGCACTCTCCTAGATCACTTGTTGACATCAGCTATCGAAATAACATAAACTTGAAGGGAATTACGTTCTTAAACAAGGTTTCGACTCTGTTTTATTTATTTATCGCTCTGGTTATTCCAAATGAAGATAAAATTGAAACCATGTTTTGGAATAAAATACGCACCTAAAGACAGGCGATTATCTCTGAGATACATTGCACTTATTCTGTGTTATTTGATAAAACAATGTTATAGAGGTTCCTATCTTTGACTCAGCATCTAAATTCTTGATTTTATCTTGTGCAATATATTCAAAATATCTTACTAAAGTAACCTATAAATTTGAGATTTGGAGCTGTCACAAACATTCATCTTCGATCGAAATTTGACAGACAGCGCCGAGCGCTCGGAGGGGAAGGGTGTGTCGCTCGTTGTCTTCGCTGCTACTCTTTTATTTCGTGTATGATACTAATTCCAAATTTGAAAATATCACGCTTTGCACAATTTTTATACGGCGACCAATTCGCTTTGAGGCTTTATGCAACAGGCATAAAGCCATAGTGCATTTGGATCGTCGATGGTCTCTAATTATTACAAAAAAGTATTCGTTCTTTTGTATCGATTAGTAGTTGTATTTAAATGATTAATCAATGTTATGTAAACTTGCATAGAAAGGAATCCTTATTAATACTATAAACAAGAAAGATTTATATGTATGGCGACTATTTCAAGAGGTTCATGAGTTATAACGAAGATCTTTTATCATATACAATTTGTATTTTCGAAACTTGATCAAACAAAATGTGCAGATACTAGGACCAAAATTATCGACAAAAATAATAATAATAAAAAATTGTGGTATATGATGAACAAACTGTTTCTATCACCAAACAGTTAAATGTCAATTTTAGACAAATACTGAATTAATAAGGCCAAGAATAGGCAATAGTACCAATTCTATTGCATATGTATGGGGTTGCAAATTATAACCTTATTTATATAAAATAAAGTAATATCAGTAACACTATTTTATAGTTCAACAACGGTAGACCGATTTTCATGATATTTACTTTATTGAATTGGTATTTACCTCTTACCCCTTAAGTTATTATAAAACAGGGCTGGGGCGCGCCGAGGCTGGATATGAAGCAAAGTTTTCTGTGGTCGAAGTTGTTTTTTTTACTAAAAAGTCTAAAACTCTTCAAAGGACTCCAATTTAGGCAAACCATTTCTTTTTGAAGTCGGTGCCATCGCATGGGCTCTCTCAAGTTCCATCTTAAGCGACATCTATCTGGGCATCGACTCCAAAAAAAAATGGTTTGCCTAAAATGGAGTCCTTTCAAGAGTTTATTTAAGACTTTTTAATGTATTTTGTTTTTGAAGTCGGTTTTATTGAAATAGTATGGTGTTGAAGTGACCATTAACCCAACAAAATTGAAGACAAATAAGGGCTTTTGTTTTAAGTATTTGACTTTGAGTAGTAAACAAGTAAGTTTATAAATTTTCTTACATCATTCGTGCTTTGGATTTTGAATAAGAATAAACGGACGACAAAAAGTAAAAGGTCAGTTTTTCTTAATATAGACCGTATATAGGCGTTACTTAGTTCCACAACCTTTGATACGCACTTGTACGTACATACCATTGGCCATTGGCGTCAATTCCATACTGTGTGGGACTTGTTCATGGCATTAATTCCATACGCTAGTAACAGTGTTTCAATGGTTTAAGGCTAAATAAATAGGGCAATATTTTGCTTATTTAAAATTACTTTTCTTTCTACCACAATCTACAACCACAACCTAACTATAAACTTGTATAGTAAAACGCTTGTTTAAACAGAAGCGTTTCATGTGATGTGTATGTAGTTAATATGAACCTGTATTCAAATTGTACGCAAATGCCATGAAGTTCCATGGTTCTATTCAAGTCCATATTCATATAATATTTCATTATTGAAAAATGTATATGGACAAAATGATATAACACCGGTGTAAGCCAAATAATTAAATAAAAATTATCTTGTTTATCATCTGTTATACATGAAATACTTGAAATCTTGATCGAAATTTTCTTAACTACATTTTCTGAATGTCAGCTATAATAACTTGTGACATATTTCATATATCAAAATACAAATCATATCAAAGAACAGCGTTACACTAAAAAGCATTTATGTGTAAATAAATCCTCATAGCATCCAGCTGGTATGACACGTGGTAGATCAAGCTCAGAACCAATGGCATCATCCACCAATAACCCTTAGTCCCCATTTCTCGTGGAGTTTACATTTGTAAAAAAATACCTACTCTGAGAAGTCACGATTTGGGTGAAGACATAAAGAGGCAGATAACCGGTACCAACCTGTACCGACTGACTAGTGATGTGCCAAGTCATCTATTTTTATTCTCGAAATATTTAAGAAATTCGTTACAACAATCCAAATAAGGACCGACTGACACTAGAAAATTGTTTTAAAACAAGATTCAAATCAAGACTTGAGTCGGAAAAGTCTCTATAAAGCATTTCAATTCCATGAAACAGCCAACACGGCACAACACTGGTTAGTCGTTGCAGATCAGTGCGTGTTACCTGCCTCTATATGACTTCACCCTTTGGATGCATTTCGTTTTTTCTATGCTGTAAGTTTTTTACGTTATTATAACTGTACGTTTGTGTTTAAATCTGTAAATTTAGTTATATAATTATCAAAAGGAAAATGTTCGCGAACGGAATTGACGCGAGCCCTGATTCCGAACTGTATTCACTGTATTCGTAATAGGTATTTTAAATACAAAAAAACTGGTATAACATTAATTTATTACATCGACTTGTATAAGACCATCATTTTCTGTGTTCATCATACGCATAGCCTACTACCTAGAGATAAAGTATCAAAATTGTTTAATTACAGTGAACATTTTTTTGTGTCCCAGACATATAAAATCGCACACACACATTGATAAATTCGGTAAAATCTGAGAATCTCCAGACTGTCATATGGCTCTTAAAGCTGGTACGTTATAGTGCACTTTATTCCTTTTGTGGTTAATTTACTGTTCAGAGCTAATAAACTATTGACTCTAGAAAAAGATAATGCAGCGCGGAGCCTTCTCCGATCTTCTTTCTCCCTTCACCAACCAACTTCCTTCACTAACCAAGGGGTTAGGAACACTATGGGTTATCATCGTGTACAAAATTTAGTTTCGAAATTTAAATAAACACTATTTGACTTCTCTTATTTGTAGTTAATCTGCTAAACTTACGAAATCTTTGCTAATACTCATTTTGATTCGTAGACCTTCAGATTTTCCAGGCTCTCGTAACTTCTAGATTATAACTTACGAATCCTCCTAAACCAAGCAAAATGACTGCTTCGTAACTTCAACTCAATGGAGATAATTAAACTAAGATGAGGTTTAATCTTTGTCTGGTTAAAACACGACAGCCTTAAGTTACTAAGCCTTTATCTGTGACCTAAATTGGATTCTAATTTAGGATTACTGGGTAAAGTTATCTTAACAAAGGTGAGGTAGCCTAAATCCTTTTAATAATCTTAATCAAAATGTAAAATGTAAGTCGGTAATATCAAATGCCTAGCGATATCTCTTTAGTGGTTTCATAATTACGATCTTAGTTAATAATGTTGCGATCTGTATACAAGTTGACTTTAAATAATATAGTTGCGTTTTAAATAATATAATGAGAATTAGACATGACGGTCTAAGCACGAAATATTAATATGAGTAAATGCTACTCACTGCACGACGTTTCGGTCGGTTTCTAAATAATATAGTTTATGAATAACAAAGTATCTTTTTAAATAATATAGTTTATCAATAAACCACGTCATGTCCGTGTTTCTATTAGTCAATTTTTCCCATTATAGCCAAGTCTAGACACAAATGTGTTTTTTTTGTCTTGTATGATAACTATAACCTGGGCACTATTTCATTATGTAGTAAGCTCTGTTTTTTTTTTTGGTAGGACTGCTTGGTTCGTAATGACTTGATAAGTTCTGGTTAACGTTATCTGTCAAATACTTCATATCAAATGATGATATATATTTTAATTATTCGTTGCTTAATGCTTATTTGTCGATGATGAAACATATCCTCAATGTCCTAATATACAAAGCATGTAACAGTATATCCTTTTAAATGATACGATGAATAACACTTTAAATATAAAAAGTCTTACAAGATAAGAGAGACAACTGAATTTGTTCAGATGCGGTAAAGTCGGGAACATTGGGAAAGTATTAGTAAGAATTACACTTCAAATCACTTTGAACCTTATTTTCATAGGAATAAAAGTTTTCCAGTTGCGATGCTGACCACTGAGCCCAGAACATTGGAGTGCTATATAATTCACGGGCTCGAGACCGTACAAATTGTTAGTGTTTGTTTTGTTATTTATACCTAATTTTACACGTGAAAAACGTTACATTGGGACAAAACTCTCGGGAAATCTAAGATAAATTGAAGGCTTACTTAACTTAGTTTGTGCGTGAATACTTAATTTTTTTAAATAACCATTAAAATTATATTTATTCTCACTCCTTTTTAGAAGTCGTTAGAAATGGAAAATGGAAACGTGTTTTGCAAGAATACTCGATCCACCTTGCCTAATACAAACTAAATCAATATTATTCGCGACCTTTACCAAACGTAAGCAAATATCATGCGTTATACTTGCTGCATTAGAAAGCCTATGTCCCACGCTCTTGACGTGGCTTCAGCGACAATAGATCGGGAGCGATAGCATGCGATCCCGATGTTATCGCGGATCGGCGTAAGTCTGCGTGTGTGGTACAAAGGGATAAGCGAAAGAGATTATTTTTCAAGTTAAAACTTCATCTGGTATTGACGGAACCCGTGACTTGGCAAGGTGAGGGTTGATTCAGCCATGTCATCCGACGTTTAAAATAATAGACCATAGTGGATCAACCTGTCCTCTATTTATCTCATTCTCATACACCACATTGAAACGTAATCAGTATCTCATACACCACATTGAAGGTTACCATGTGAAACCGTTTGCGTTAGTGGTGCGGACGGGGGACATGCGAAAGAGTTAATGTGCTAAGGCTCCATTATGTGCCAAGTTATTACGAGCCAGTCTAAATCCAAAACTTCTCCACAATTTTAGAAAAATTAACATAATCTGGTTTAAAAAATAAAATATTTTGTTACCGAAACTGTTAAAAAATTACATGAGAATCAATTAAAAATAAATCAACTATTAAATTCCTTTATGTTGTTCCTCTTTTTAATTTGTTAATAAAAATGTTTGTTGCCGTTACGAATTGTGACTGTGTGTTTGGTACGTAGGTTGCAGGCCTAGACAGCGCTCATGTTCAGACACTACTTAAAAATGGAAGAAAAATCTATGAAATAACATTTCAAAGATAGTAGGTACTTAGATGAGCTTTTAACTTGTACCACACACAGAAACCACAAGGGCCTGACTTACTAGTCTCCATCCACAATGCTCTTAGCTCCAAGCGAAAAATCCCTCATTGTTCTCATACAAATTACATGCATAGAATAATATGAAGATCGTCCGCTTGAAATATTACTACGATCGTAAACTCGACTTAACCTGTAGCCGGCAAACGAAAATAGTGTAGAAGCAGCCTCCTTAAAACGTGTGGGAAAAATGTTTTATATGAAAATTGATGTAAACAAGTAAAATAGGAGGTTATTCGTACATACATTTCGACATTAATGTGTGGGATATAGTTGGAATCATATTTGAGTATGTTGGTCTATAAAGACTTCCAAACACGTGTGCAAAATTTCTAAGGTGTATGTGTTTTTGTCCACGGATTTCTCGATAGCGAGAAGTCATAGCGAAGTGATTATTTTTTAGTTCAATTAGGTATTATATTTCATCTTAGGGTAAAGTGCAAGTTTCATCAAAATCGGTTAAGATGTTTTTGAGATATAGGTTATAACAAAAATCTTAAATTAAAATACTGACTAAAACATTAAAAAACACATTCATCTTTGTTCGAGAAGTTAATTGTTTTGGGGGTCGGTTTGGAATATTGTTTTATTTATTTATTTTATTCTCCATTGCACTAATAAAAGTACAAATGTAGTAATGTAATAAATTACAAATGGCAAATTTAATGCTTAAAGCATTCTCTACCAGTCAATTATTGAGTGAAGCAGAAACGATTGAAGCTTGATTTAGAAACGGTGTCAGTAATTGGAGTTCAGCCTTTTCCAGCGATATAAAGCATAGTAATTATTTAAATTCCAGACTAATGTATAGTGAATCCTAAGGACATGTTTATCAATCATAGTAGACTTAGTAGTAAATCGATCTAGTTCCAGGTCGAACCATTAACATTTTAATCGAAAGCATCGGTTAAGCACAATTTTCCGCCTATCAACTGTTATTAAAGCGTTTACCTAAATTGAGATATAAAATGAATTTTGAAGCGAGTACAGTCGACAATATTAAGATATTTATTTGTCAAAGAAATATTTAGGGTAGACGCCATTGCAATTAACCCAATCGTGGTGGAAGGAAGTACCTAACTTTAATTTGGGTGACAACATCAAAATCAATTAGGAAAAGATTACAACTTAATTTTTTAGATATGTGTCTTATGTGATATATGTCTTACTTGATGATCAGAACAAAATACTATCTTTACGGCTTGTTTCACAATGCTGGTTAGAGTTATCTGCTAGATACTTCATACGAAATGACGTTTTATATTTGAAATTCATTGGGAATTTGGTATTAACCAACTTATTTGTCGATTGTGAAACAAGCCCTTAGTATTTTTTCACTATTTAGGTTTGATACTAGCATATTATAGTTGCTGGTAGATGTTTAAAAAATATAATTGTTCATATAACAATTTAATACCTTTACTATGAACAGCTTATACCTAAATAGATACGCGGGGCATTATATTATAAGAGCTTCTCGATTATTATATTCATTATAATAATATTATGAAGCTTATTGTCGGCATATTTATGAGAAGTGCTTCAAAGAGCTTATTATTAAATATTCCCAGTATTTTGTGGAGTGTGATTAACCTACATAACTATCTTTGTTTACGGTATGAGCCTGGCATAATGTAATTGTTATTGTTAGACGCTATAAAATATTCCATAATCACGGTGTTTATATATAAGTTTGTAAGTCCATCGAATCTTATGTCCTTTGGTGTAGGTAACGGAAAGAAAATAAAAAACCGGTTAAGTGCGTGTCGGACCCGCGCACTGAGGGTTCCGTGCCACCCTTAACTGAATTCAGGGTCCACTTACTTTCACTTAACGAAAACATCACAATATATTGCGACGGCAAAAATAACTTTGTTTTTCATAGTGTTTGTTTGAAAGACAAAGTTATATTTGCGGTTGATAAAAATGTGCAATATCTTAAAAACTACTGGTTCGATCTCCTTCAAACAAATTTTCGTTGCAAGTTTTTGTTGAGATCTACATCATATATTTTTTTCAAAATTTTCACTTTCTTAGTTCAAAAGTTAGATGGGGGGGGACGCCCATTTTACCACTTTGGAAGCGTCTATATCTCAAACCTTACACTTTTAGAAAAAATGGTTTTAGAAACCTCAACATCATTTTAAAAGACCTATCCATAGATACCCCATACGCATAGGTTTGAGTAAAAAAAAAATTTTAGGTTTTAGTTTCATGTATGGGAGCCCCCCCTTAAATATTATTTTTTCTTACTTTTTGTATCTGAATCGGAAAGCGGTAAACAAAATACACCTACCTACTAAGTTTCAGCTATGTGATGCTTATAGTTTCAGAATAAAGTGGCTGTGACATACGGACGGACAGACAGACAGACAGACAGACAGACAGACAGACAGACAGACAGACAGACAGACAGACAGACAGACAGACAGACAGACTTGACGAAACTATAAGGGTTCCGTTTTTTGCCATTTGGCTACGGAACCCTAAAAAGGAATATAGCGTCCCCGTCGTGGCAAAATTAAATAACCAACAAAACCAAAGTTCCGAGATATTTGAGTTTTTGTGATTTTTTTAAACAAAAATGGCGATAACATTCCAAGCCGAAGGAAATTTACTGTAGAGATTTTGATATGTTATGAAGCTGCTTCAACTTCATAATTTAAATAGTCTATCATAATGCTACTTTATATTATTTTAAATATAAAAATAAAAAAGTAATTATTTAGTTCTGCCACAAACGTATTTTATAACAAAATTGCAATTATCAAGTTTTTGTACGTCACTTTTGCAAGTTTTGGCACACAACCAAGTAATACTTTTTTTTATATTACCTACATCATCCCACTGTTGGGCAAAGGTCTGCCCCAATTCTATCCATTTGTCTCTGTCAGCGGCCAACAACACCCAATTTCTCGCAAAGCTGAACAGATCGTCACTCCACCTCGTCTGGTGGTATCCATCGCGTGACGATTTGGGCCCATCTATTCGGGTGCATTCTACACACATGCCCCGCCTACTCCCATTTAAGCTTTGTTGTCTTTTCGCCTACATCTGCTATTCCAGTTCTGGAGCGTATTATGGTATTCCGGAACTTATCGATCCTTTTGATATGGTGAAAGGAACGCCAGGGTACATTTCTTCCAGAAGCCACCTCAAAGGAAATGGACCTGGTTGAATCCGGATGGCACGACGAGAAATGAGATAGACTTCATCATGACTACCAAGAAACGGTTATTTAATGATGTCTCCGTGATCAACTGAATAAAGACCGGTAGGTAGTGTTTACCGGATGGTTCGAGGCACATGGAATTTAATGTCAAATTGGAAAGGTCTCGCTTGATGAGGTCCACGCTCCGACCTACTCGTGCACATATCCAATATCCCAAGAGCTTTCAACTCGAGTTGTCAAACCGCTTTGAGTGCCTAAAGAATTGCGTTTCAGTGGACGAAATAAACAACGAGTTTATGGAAACTATTCAAACGGTGGGGTCTAAGATCTCCTGGCCGTAAAAATCGTCCTCTAAGACTCTCGATCTACACTCTCGACCTTATAGCAGAACGTCGATCTATAGCATTGAAGACCTCCTTTAATGTTGAAAACTACAGTAGGTGAAAAGACGAATATGGAAGTCCCTACGACACGACATTTCTTCCTTTAACACGAACAGTGTTAAAAAACCGATAGATAGAGTGAAAACAAGGCTCCCAAGCAAGAGACATGTCTATTGGGCAAAGCCTGTTGACGAAGCTTAAGACGGAGGGCGGCAGTGTAGCGTCGACAAAAGCAGATGTTTTGAGGGAGATCGAGAAGTTCTATGGGCAGTTGTACACCTCAGTTGCCGAACCCGTTAATAGCTAAGGCCGGACACCCAAAAGCTATCCTGACCCGACACTACACCGAAGACATCCCGGACATCAGCCTCTACGAGATAAGGATGGCCCTGAAACAGCTTAAAAACAACAAGGCACCTGGTGAGGTCGGAATCACAGCAGAGCCTTCAAAAGACTCTTTAATTCCGTGCTGCTTGAGGGCTGCCTGAGTCATGGAACAGGAGTTTGGTGGTGTTATTTTTCAAAAAAAGGAGACAAAAGGTATGACTGGTAGAGAACGCCATATGGCGTTAAGTACACCTTTTGTACAAACTCTGGTTGTGCAATACAGTATAAATAAATAAATAAACAAAACTTACCACCTCAGCCCTGAGCCATGTCAACAAGCTGATTCAAGAGTAATCACAAATCGTCTCTCACGTAGGTTTAATAAGTTCCAGCCTCCCTAACAAGCCGGATTAGGCCTGATGGTCGTTGGGGCAGAAGAGTTCTACATTGGAGACCCTTAGACGACCTTGTAAAGATTGCAGTCTTTGTGGGAAATCGTGGGGGAGGCGTAAGTTCAGCAGTGGACTAGTCCTTTGGCTGATTATGATAAAAATATATAATACAATGTTTTAATGAAAAATTAAACAAGAGCACTTATTCAATTTTGCCACAACCAATTTTTGTAACAATGTTTCCGAGTTAGTTGTGGCAGAATTCAACAAAGTCACTTATTGATTTTGTTGGTAGGTATGTCAAAACCCTCAATTGTAGTTATTTTTTTTTTGTCATTTATTCAGTTTTTCCACGAAACTTTTTTAACAAACCTTGTTGTAATATGTGGTCAATAGAGTTACTAAAATTATGATATCTTCGCGAATATCATACATATTGCAACGAAAAATAGACCAAAATGTAGCTTACACTTTATATTATTTAAAAATAACAAAAAGTGAATTTCGGCAAACGTGTCAGTTATTTAATTTTGACACGATGGGGACGAGATAGTCATCCACGAAGGCGCGCGCCGTTCATTTTTGATTGAGAAAAGCTTGAGGTACGGGGTATGTAGCATATATAAAAATATGAAATACCTAATAAATATTTAACAGTTATATTAATTATAATATCATCAAATATTTGAAAAATCTTGCACAAATGTACTATAAACGATTAGAACGAAAGGTTTCGTGGATGGCAAGTACTAAACCTGCTAGAATACTGTTTGAATGAAATATCGGTGTTATTTACAAAGTGGCCAGAAACCAACTACTTATGTTTGAATGAAAACATCATTACCAATATGAATAAAAATCGAATAGATGTAACAAGGTAGTAATCTCAAATCTTGGTATATATTTATAGTAGAAACTCAACAGAAACTGTTTTAGTTTATGAGTCAAGTGGGTGTGAGTTGAAATTTCTTTGAGAATTCAATAATAATGAGTAAATGATCTAAAATAATTATTTGGACTCCCTTTCACGGTTCCAATAACTGTTTTTTTTATGTATTCTCAGTCTATAGCATTCGGAATTATTTTTTATTGCAATTAAAATGGTATCGGAGACCCATCAAAGGGCGTCATTGTAATTGTTGGCAGAAAACTAGTATTTATAAATTTATTGTTCTTCAGGAGTTATTTATTGTTCATAAAAACAAATGTTCGGAGATTTTTTGTACACTTCCCACCAGTTTCAGAACCGATCCCGTAACTTGCCATTGTTTTTGCAGCCGATTACAGACGAATTAATCACGCGAGTCATAAAAGGGCCCGGCCTGAAATACGGCGCAAAAAACTATAGACCCACGGGGGCAATTTGTTGATTTATTGGCGAACTCGAAAACATCTGTCGTCGGGCTTTAATTGGCACACTTTCCTATTGGTCGGGAGTTTACGGTGATTTAATATTGGTCACGATTCAAAAGTTGCAAGGAAACGGTGAAAGTGATCGAAATTGTAACTACTTTGATTTATCGAAAACATAGTTTCTTATTTACTGCATTTTCATGTTGACTGTGCACATTCATTACATCAAAATAATATTATTAAGGCGAAAGTATGTGAGATTAACTGTATGAATATTTGTTACTCCTACATTCAAAAAGTACTGAAAAGATTTCACAATAGTATAGCTCATAAATTGGAATGGCACAAAGGCTCTATTTATAAAGATATTTTGCGAGTTCCGATATTTACGCGAGTGATGCGACGAGGAACCGCTAATTATGTTTATGTTACCAATCACCATAGGACACGATCGACGATTAACTTTTCAAATAAAAACTGCAGTAGGTATAACAAAAATAACATCATCATCATCATTATCAGCCGAAGGACGTCCACTGCTGAACAAAGGCCTCCCCCATGGCTTTCCACAACGACTGGTTGTGAGCAGTCTGCATCCAGTGCGATCCTGCGAACTTTACAAGGTCGTCTGTCCATCTTGTCGGTGGACGTCCTACGCTGCGCCTTTGGTCGAAGGGTCTCCAATCTAGGACTTTTCTGCCCCAACGGCCATCAGTTCTACGCGCTATGTGCCCTGCTCACTGCCACTTGAGCTCACTGATTCGCAGGGCTATGTCCGTTACCTACATATAAATATTTTTTTTTCTTTGTTCAAACTCATTTATAGTTTATTTTTGTTTTTATAGTGTTTTGTCACCATACAAACTTTTAATAATATAAATTGCACTTGTAAAAAGCAACTGTGAACCAGTGACCTGTGTGTATAGGCATACGCCCGGATAGCGTAAGACACGGGGTTCCTCGTCTGTCATAGGTTCACAGTTGCTTTTTATAAGTGCAATTTATATCAAACTCATTTATTTATTTATACTTTTGTTGCACAACCAAAATTTGTACAAAAGGTAAACTTAACGCCATATGGAATCTCTACCAGACTCATGCTCGAGATTTTAAAATACCTTACAAAAATCCTAACTTTGGGGTATTTTAGAATCGGGTAGGGATGGGATCGGGTAGAGTTGTGATGCGGCCGCAGAATAAGATGGCCTACTACGAAAAACGAAATCGATCAAAACGATAATCGTTTTGCGGATCCAAAGCATTTCGTAGTAGGGATTCCATACTAAAAACCTTTCAGATCCGAAAAACGGATAATCGTATTGACGGATTTCGTTTTTCGTAGTAGACCTCAAGGCCATCTCCGTCACAACCGGAGCGAAGTGATTGGTTACAGTCCACGTGTGACACTATACTCAAATCACGTATGAAATTCGTAAACGACTGACACTTCGTGCGTTAACAGCCACTTATGTTTTTGGTTCGGCACGATTCAAGATATAACTGTTTATGGTGTGGAAATCGGTAAATGGCGTACTTCTTTGTCTTGGATTTTTTGATATTCTTTCCGTTAATGACGCGTTATCAAAGTAAGTACTTGATAATTAATTAGGGTGGCCGTAGCAAAATCAGGATACAAGAAGAACGGAATAGTAAAAAAAATGGCAATATTATTTTATATGTAACGATAACAGTGATGTTATTTATTTATCCGTATAACTTAACTCAACTTAACTTAACCTTACGTAGAAACAAAAAAAAAACAAATACATGCCAGTACCATGATAAAACAGTTTTCGTATTTATTGATTATTGTGACTTTTCTATCCTAAACTTGATGATGAATGAACTTTGAATCTAAATTGAACTATTTTGAAATTTCATCACCAGTAAAAGAAACGGATCTCTAGTAAGTACACAAATAATCACTATCATGAACAGCCTTCCTGATGAAAAGTACCTAAGCCTAAGTACATGGCAGAGGTCTCACCCAGACCTATTTAATGGATACGCTGAGGATCTAAAAAGAAAGGTTAGTAACCGACCTTGCCATCACATCTTAACGACCGTTTAATTCTTCACTAAGTATAAATAAACGGTTAAGAATACTGCATTCTTGTTTCTTAAGTTCAAAATTCACACCAATAGAAATAAACAACAATTCATCCAATTACAAACTGCAAAGTTATCAAAAATGTGTACTCTTTCCATTTCGATCGACTCAAAGTATGAAAAACTTTGAATACAACACAATAGAGTCGGGAAGTTAGTCTGTCCGTTGCATTTTTATACGTTTTTCTCTGTTGCCTGTTGTTTCCTTGCCAGTTGTTCTTTTGGATCGTTTTTCTCGAATTTACATGTTAACCGGTTTTCACTTGAGCGCAGCTCTCTGCTCTTATCTCTTTGTTATTAGTTTTTGTGAAGTTTTTATTTAATCTTGTTGAGAGATGTTTGTATGCAAAATCAGGTGGACTGTTATAGATAGTGCCATCCACGAAGGCACGCGCCGTTCATTTTTGTTAAAGGAAAGCGCGGGATGCGGGGTGTGTGGAAAATATTTTAATATCATATAAAATGTGTTATAATTATATTTATTACAGCACCATCAAATATTGACAAAAGTTGCTCACATGTACTTAAAACGATTATTATTATTGTGGATTGCACTATCTATATACTATCAACATCAGGGTGTTTCCAGAACTGACTACTTTGTTACATATGTGGTTCCTATACATTGAAATTGTGCAGGTTTGAAGCTACATAAAAAATAAACTTAAGTTTTCCAAACACGAGTTTCTGTAACAACTTTTTTTTAAATATTTTGTTAGATAACTTGTAATAGCGTTTTAAAAACAAACAAAATACTGAAAATTCAAATGTAACATTCATACCCAAGATTGATATTAAAACTCAGCGCATTCAGATAGAAAATCAACGCTAAAAACATTATTCATTGAGGACGAAGATCTAGATACCTTTATCCCAAAACTTTGTCTTTGATCTTCTCCCATTCAAACTTCGACACTCCAAAGTTTTATTTAACTAAATTACATTGATACTTTTGAGACACGCAATAACTTCTTTCCAAATTACTTACGAACGTCAGAACTTTATTATACGTTTTCATTCATCCGAAAGCACCGATGTGAAAATGTGGAACGTCGGAAGAACTCCAAAAAGAAATGTTTCGATCAGAACTTTTATTAAACTTGTCAACGGAACTTGGAACTACTTACGTAAACGTAATTTAGTAGAAGTGAATGAAGTGTCCCCAGTTAGTAGAATGTGTTTTGACGTAAGATTGTATTGGTTTGTAAATTGTATAATTATTAAGTAATTTCACAATGTTTATAAATTCTGTTTAGGCTTTTGAAACTGTAAATTTAGTCAATTTGTAATTTCTCTAAAAGCCTGTTTCACAATCTATACTAATATTATAAAGCTGAAGAGTTTGTTTGTTTGTTTGTTTGAACGCGCTAATCTCCGAAACTACTGGTTCGAATTGAATAATTATTTTTGTGTTGGATAGTCTAGTTATCGAGGAAGGCTATAGGCTATATAACATCACGCTACGACCAATAGGAGCAAAGATATAGTGGTAAATGTGTAAAAAACGGGAGAAAGAAGTCACTATTCCACGCGGACGAAGTCGCGGGCAAAAGCTAGTGTCCTAATAAGTAACCAGTAACATTATCTATCTACTTGATACGATGTATGAATGGTTATTTGTCGACGGTAAAACGGGTCTTTTTAGAGATATTCTAAGGTAAACTGGAATATTTTTTAAAGCCGTTACACATTCTCTACATAGTCTACTGATTATTCCTACATTAGTCTTTCTTAAGTCGAGAAAATCAGATATATAGGTACTGTAGTTTTTCGATGCTACTTTTTTCAGGTCACAAAGTTTGGAGCTCTTTTAGAGCTAAGTTTGTTTGAATACAATCTGCTTACATCTGCGCACACAATGGAACTGTTTAAGAGGACACCTTTTTGTCTTTACAGGTATATTACTACTTTTATACAAAGTATAGTATCTATACAAAAAAGCGCTTTAGAATTATGATTGAGAATACTGTACGCGATCTCTTTACTAAGTTTCTGAGGTACATACTTGTAAGTACTATTTTTTTACGACCATTAAACGGACAAACCGTCAAATTACTCTACTCAACGTTCAATTTTTTGCGGGATTCATGCAAAAAAAATGAAATTGATTCGAATACATATGTATAAATTTTATTCTTATTCAATCTTAATCTACACAAACATTTTCAGGACAGTCAGAACTGTCTAAACTGTTGTTGCGACAAGCTCACGCTCAATAAAGTATAGTTGAGTCAAAACTGCGGACTTCCTTACTTCCAGCGCATAATAAAACTTACCGAATACGTAGGAAGTTCACTATAAATCAGAAAGGGCCGAATATGCTTCGCCAAGGGATGGCTAGCGCTAGTGTTGCCTATTATAGTTTGTATCCATATTTGACATCATTCAGTACCTATTAATAGTTTTTCTTACTTACTCACTTTAAGTAAGTCTACTACTTTAAGTAAGTAGTAAGTAAGTAATAGTTTTTCATTATTTAATGAGCAGTTTCATTTCTATATGATTTTAGGTAATTAGAGCATAAACGTCAAAAATGTCGAAACGCCCCTATCCCTTTTTCACTAGATGGCGTTGACGAGTCTGTTTTTATTACGTTCGCAAAAATCGACATTCCATTGAAGATATATGAGATATATATATTTTTTTCAATTGTAAAAGCAACTGTAATGGACAAGGAATAGGGATTTCTCCCGGATAGCGTAAGACACAGGATTCGATTCCTTGTCTGACACAGTTTCTTCTTACAGGTGCAATTCATAAGATCTATTTTATCGTTGACAGTATTAGTATTACTATCGATATTGGCTAACATACGTCACCTAATTCAAGTTTCATTATATCGAGAACCAAATTATCGATAGATGTACAACACTCCATCGCTAAGGGATGGCTAACACGGAAAAATGATTTTTTATGTTTTCAACGGATCGAAGGTGGTTTGTGAATCTTTGAACTGCTATTTGGGTCAGCGGCTTATACAAAAAAAGGAGATTATCTGGTAAACGAGGGCTTGTTATCTTTTTGGTAAATGTAATGACGAGGTTTTAGTATATAATATAAAAGAGATAAGTCCAAAGATAAAGAAACCGGGTCGATCATTGTAATGAGTTTTGAATAAAACAGAGTACTCTTGATTCGCATGAAATTTCAAGAAGGAGCTGCCACTACCGCTTAATAGAGCGCCTATAACTGCCTATCCCCACTCTATCTGCCGTTAGTATACCAACGCATTTACATGCGGTATGCAAAATTTGCATATGCTATGTTTCGCTATAGATTTGCTAAATGCGATAGTTGCATTTTTGCCAGTCAGCATCGGCCAACCGCATCTTGTGAACTTACAGCGTGGGCATAAAACTCCAACGCTAATTCGGCTCTACCTTTATAGGTATTTTTACCTTAAACAAAAGAAAATTCCTGAAGCCATTTTTTCGGAAACCGCCTAATCCCTGAGTAACAAAGTCCCACGAACAGGCTCAAACTAACGCAATAAATAATACTTGGCCAATTCTGTCGCCGATTCTTTGCTTAGTCAACTTTACTTACTTCCGAACGGAGTATTGCTTAAGTTATATTAGGAAAGTGGAAATCAGGACACAGTCAAAATGGAAACAGCATGTTTGACTCACCACTCGCAAATATAATGAAACAAGCGGTTCCTGCGAGCTACGAGAAGTTGCTGGCGACAAATCCAACAAAACAAAAATCATGAATCAAATGACAAATAAACAAAATAAAAGTCTACCCGTTCTCGAGTTATAAGTGGTGTAGCTAACACAACTTTCTTTACTATTCTTTTTTTGTTTTTTTTTTGTTCCTTGACTCTATTTCTTTTTCTTTTCTTTGAAGAAGATTCTATCTTGGTATAAAAACTAATCAAGCCTTTATTTAGATCTCCAGTGGCAAGATGAACAAAGAACCTTGTTAAGATGGTAAGATCACTCTGGATGATGATTGATTGCAAATTAAGACCTATTTATGTCGTGGAAAACCATTAGTGAGGCTTTTGTGCAGCAGGGGTTATCATGTTGCTTATGATGATGGTCTTCTCTTCTTCTGCTTTGCCTTTTTCCTTTTCATTTAGGGTCGGCCCTTTTCGTTTTAAGGCGCCATGACATGTTTATGATGATGGAAATTGTGTTTTACCCCTTGACTCTATCTTTCTTCTTGCGCAAATATAATGATCATCGCAACTCTATAAAATTCAAGACGAAGTAATTTATAAGTGATTTTTCAGTGTGCGTGGTAGCTATAGCAATATTCCAATTATACCCACATCTATATTACACAGGTATGGAACTGCTGTATCATTTTATACTGTGATACGAATTAACCCCACCACGTGAACGGATTTAACGGTTTGATTTGTTATTTCCAAGTTGTTTAAACTCGGAAGCCGAGAGGATTTTCTTTGAAACTCTCCTTTGGTTGGAATGTAAATATAACAAAGGATCTTAAGATTTTATTCTGGCTTTAAGATTAACAGACAATTTTCGTGGCTGTTCATTGAGAATAAGTACTTGAAGTGCTTATAGAACTCTGCTGGTAAATATCTGAATGAAAATAGCGAAGAGGAGTTAAGTAACAAGAGAAACAGATTCACAAAGTTTACATTTTAAGTTGTGAAGTTACGAGTACTTTAAGCAACGAATTAAAAATAGATAGAAACACGAATTCAAGCTTTTTTATGCTATTTGGAAAACACAAAATATCAGATCTGCCGTTTAAAGAAAACGGTAATGTTACTGTAATGATAACGTGGCCACAATTAGTACAACGTTCTCCAAGAAAGGACTTTGGAATTTTCACGAGATGGAGCGTGTCTCACTTGGTTTTAATTTTTTTATAAAATCACTTCCAGGACTAAAAATCAATAGAGCACATAAATCAAAAATGTAATTTGGTAATACTTCGTTAAATTTCATGTTTTTGATTTAATAATAATAATAATATAAGCTGTTAAAGATGTAAAACTAAAATTCAAGCGTCTTTTACTACCTGTTTTGACAAAGTGAATTTATTTATGTAACATAATGCAAAAAATATTTTTTTTAGGTTTTTTGATGGCCGCTACTTTGTAACAAAATAAAAATGGTGGTCCGAAAAATGAGCCAAAAGTTCCATTCGCCCACTCGCCCCTTTCTTCGAAACCTTATTCATTTCAAACATTCTGTTTAGCACATTCAAGGCACAAATTATTCGGCTATCTGATCTGAAACTGAACTCAGTTAAATTTTACTCGAACAAACGAAACAGATGGTAACACAAATAGTAATACCATTTGTTGCAATTAACTTTTTTAGTGCAGTCCATTTTGTTTACACTAAAAATCCCACTGTTGTTTATTCGGTACGTTTTATATCCAATACCGGATTAATAAACCCATTTTAAGAGCTGCCGAAAATTTTTATGCAATACCAGCACCTATAGCACAGTGGGTAAAAATATGAATTTTCTACATCGCAGCGTCGAAAACAATGTTAGCGGCGTTGCAGTTTGAAATATTTTTTAATTTACCGCCGTTGGCGTGCTTTCATTAACGGCAAATGCAATACCTTTGAAGTCTGCAGGTAGGTGCAGATGTGATGCACGAATGCGTAGGGCACATTATAATTTCGCCCCTCGCGATAACAATCGTTGTGGCTTTTGGTTTGTACTCGTATATTGCGAATATTTTGCGGTTGGTTTGTACTTTTGTTAATATTCACCTATACTAAACTAATATAACTTAAAAATAAGAAATAGCTTGAGGCTGTTTGGATGTCTAGAAGTCTTACAAACAATAAATAAAAAATAAAAGTTGAGAACAGGACCAATGCAAAACAATTGTTTAAGGAATTATTAGAATAGTCAAATTCAAATTAAAATTTCTTTATATACTCACACATACATTGAAAAACAACATGAGATGAAGTAAAAGCAAAAAAAAAATTATACATATCTTAAGCAATGTAAGTGAGAGTCTGATGCCTATGCTAGGTATCAAATGCCATAAAACTATACTTTTCAGGCTTCGCGAGTTCACGACTGGGCATTTTATAGAGTTTGTTTTTCAAAAAGCATTAATTTTTTGGAATAAAATAATAAATTTATGGTGCCATCTGGTGGAAAATTCTCATTTTTAATTTCCACGAGGATGATGCCTACAGTAATACAATAAAGGGAAATTTGCGATTCCTTTTGCGATCACTCCATCAAGCGTCACAGTGGGCACATTAAAAATGTATGCAAACGCTCCCTGCGCTCCGAGAAGGGTGCTAGTGAGGCGACTAATAGCCGAAAGTTGGCCGAAACATAAGGGCATTCGTCATATTTTGAGATAAATTTCATTAAAACTAAAATTGATTGACTGATTGTAAGTGCAAAAATTTTAAAAGGATTTTCAATTTTTTTTCCAATTATAGTGATTCGTTGTTTGTTTTGTGTGTGTGGGGCCTGTAATTCTACTAATATTCTAGATGCGAAATGACTTTTCACTTTGAAGCCTGGATCATTTGGTATTTGGATTTCTTCGAAATGACGACCTCGGCAGAAACCTTTAAAAATCGATGGATCACATTAATACAAAACAAATAAATAGTACTGTGGTAAATCTTTTTAGAGTGTCAGATTTTCGAATTATAAGATGAAAAATGAAAATGAAAAATATCTTCTTTCACAGCTTGTTTATGGCGGTTTGAGAGATTTTATTATAACTCACTTAAAAAAAACATTTGATTATTAAACTAATGTGATTTTTTAAGGTTTAATTATTGATGGCCATTACTTCCTAACAAAATTATAAGCCCAAAAAGTGAGTCAGAAGTTCTATACCCATTTACTAGGGTGTATAGATGTTTGTTACTCCTTTACACTAAAACTACCAAATTATTTTGATGAAACTACAATTATATAGCTCATACTTTGAAATAGCACATAGTCTACATAATGATTTTCTCTGAGATTAGATATTTACGTGGGTCATGTTTTTTTTCGTACTACTTACCTGACCAAATTGAAATTAACCAAAATGGTATCCGATAAATATACAATACATCACTACCCTTCGAGCAAACTTGACAAAGTAGGTTCGCTAACTTCGTCTTTCCAATAAAACTTGTACCGCCAGAGTAATCTCGGCGAAGCGTGATCACGTGTGTACCGCGAATAAATATGTTCTCGTTGTAACATTTTCAAGACTTTTGGAGATGCATCATTGTTGTATGCGATGTGCCAAGTTGTTGATGCTTCTGGGATGTCAATCTCAGATCGTCTTTTGTAATTACAGTGGGTCTGATTCTTGTGATACACCGTAAATGTATCTTTTTCTTTAAATTAAATGAAAAGAGACAGACTACAATTATTAAGAGACGTCAAATTAACTGCTGTCAGTTGCAAGGAAAATGTGAAAATCCATAGACAATTTAGCGGGGTCATCAAAAGGTCGTCACAAAATTATCGATGGATTAACATTAAACAGCTGCTTAGTTTGACATTTCTAAATCATTGTAGATTGTCTCTTTTTTTTAATTTTCTGGAAACTGTTTTGTTTTTAAATTATGGATCTGTAGTTTTTTGTTTTTTAGGGTTCCGTAATCGCTGATTTGACTCATTGGAATATAATTGACTCATTGGAATATAAATATTTTTTTGGTTCTCCGTGACTGCCTATATTATTTACATAGGTAGGTGTAGCATCGTAACGGTTAATAATAGCGGGTGCAAATGGATAGCACCTTACCTTAGTAGGTAATCAGCGATGTTTCTGTGCGCGACTTATAAAATGCAATCGCACCTTATTATGCATTGTCTTAACCAGGCACCGAACTTATGACCTTTGCAACAAGAACGAGGCCGCTCTCTACCGGTCACTGTGTCATTTTTATTGACAGTAAAATTTCTACATTATTGTTGTTTTTGTTTGAAAAACAGTCATTTTAGTGCTTTTTTTAGTGATAATAAAATTGTATCGCGTTTGTTGTTCGTATTTATTATGCATTTTTTACATTATATAAAATTTAAGATGTCACGACACGAAAATTATACCATAATATATTGATAACGAACAAAGAAAGAAATAATAAAATATGCGTTTAAAGGCTTATTTCGCAATCGAGAAATAAGCACAAACTAATGGTAATTTTGTATGAATTATCTGCCCAATAACTGGGACATACTTAGGCATTGTGAAAAGGCCAGAAATCAATATGACATACTAGAGAAATGAATTAATATTTTTTTATGGCCAGAATTTTGTTTACTTGGGCATTCATTTTATAGAATGCTTTTTTCTCTTCACAAACATATACAATTGAGGGATGCCTTAAGCTACAGATAGCGAACTTCATAATGACTCCCAATGTATGGAGATTATCCCTAAATCAAAGATGTTCCAAAAAGTCTGCACAATGCCCAACGGGATCTATTCAAAGATTAATGAGACGTGGGTGCTTTTTATAAAGCACGGTACCTACTTGATGTTAAATTTAGGATTTTCCATAGATCCTATTCTATTTATTGCATGATGTTATTACCATACACAAACCAAATTTAAGAGCAGGCTAAATATCCAAATGGTATTAAATTTGGATCAAAAATTACTATTATCACATCAAGTAGGGGCCGACTTCGCAAAATAATAGATAGTGTACGATTTATTTGTATTAACATCTAAATCCGTAAAGAAACACCTAAAAGTTCAATATAACCTTAAAGCATATACTTTTAGCGTTACCTACATAATGAAGTTTTCTAATAAATAACTATTAAGTTTATGTATGTTTGTAAGTTATTAAAAATACAAGCCACTTAATCCGCACATTAATCACAACTTCAAATTATTTAAGCGTCGTCAATTTGACGTCGTAAAAGGCACAATACCATAAATCGACCATAATCGCAGCACGAGTGTCGATTTACGAAGACGTTTCTATAGGTATAGGTCATTATACATAATTCTCGTTCCATAAGAACATAATTTGCCATCTTTTGCCATAAATTTCCTTTAATAACATGTCAGGTGGCGAGCTTCTAAAGAATTCCGTTGAGATTTTAAAAGAGGCTGTCGGAGAATTTATGAAAGTGACTGTCAAATTACTGAAGGTTAATAAAATACAATGGAGCGAGTGACGATATATCATTTTTACTAAATGCTTAGTCAGGAGATATTATACAAGTTAACGCACAATTTAAAGGTAAACGCTACTGATGCTTAAAATGATCGTAAATATTTTGATAATGAAAAGTTTATTACGCATTTTGGATGCTTTATGATGGGAGTTTTAAGCTTTTCTTATTTTTAAGTAAACTTTTATAAATGAAATGCGATTTTAATTTTGTTATTATCATTGTAATATAAGACATGTATCATAAGAAATTCAGACATTTCTTGTACTCAAAATTATTCAATTATTTTATTGAAAGTTATCTGTACCTTTTTTGTTATACCTTATGCGATAGCTCTACCAATCTCGTTCTACAAAAAAATACCTTTACCAATAGCCATTTTGACATTTGGTTAAGATATTTTTTCTTTAAAACACACACAATCGCAAATATTCATTGATAACGACATTTAACCATGAGTTAAGTTGACTATCGATCACGAAATCAGGTCTAAGTAAGCATCATCTTCCAAGGAAGAACGAGTTACCGTAAGAATAATAATTTCTCGAGCGCTCGTGAAAATGTGATACTTATTAGTTTCAGATCGCACCAACAAAATGTAAGGTTATTGAAATGTCAGCCATGCGGCCGAAGTCTGTAGGTAATTATAATTTCATAGTATTTTTAGGGTTCCGTAGCCGAATGGCAAAGAACTGAATCCTTATAGTTTCGTCAAGTCTGTCTGTCTGTCTGTCCGTCCGTATGTCACAGTCACTTTATTCTTAAACTTTTAGCGTTACGCAGCTGAAACTTGGTAGGTAGGTGTATCTTATTTACCGCTTTCCGATTCAGATACAAAAATTTAATAAAAATACATTTACCATACACGAAACTAAAACCTAAATACAATTTTTTACTCAAACCTATGCGTGTGGGATGTTTATAGATAGGTCTTTTAAAATAACATTGAGGTTTCTAAAACCATTTTTCTACAAGTAAAAAAATTTTGAAATAAATATATGATGTAGACAACAAAAAATCTTTCAACGAAAATTGGTTTCAATGAGATCGAACCAGTAGTTTTTGAGATATTGCACATTTTCATCAACCGCAAATATAACATTGTCATTCATACAAACACTATGAAAAACAAAGTTATTTTTACTGTCACAAAATATTGTGATGTTTTCGTTAGGTGAAAGTAAGTGGATCCTGAATTCAGCTAAGGGTGGCAGGGAACCGTCAGTACGCGGGTCCGACTCGCACTTAGGCGTTTTTTATTTCTTCATCTCACAGGCATTGAAAAAAAAACATATTGGTAGAAGGAATTTTCTTGATTTCAATCTCTTGGATCTAGCAGACGTTCTCCTAACTTACTTTTGCAATAAAAACCATGCCAAAACTAAATCGAAAGTACACATCTCTTTACCTAAATTGGTCAAGTTTTTTAAAAGTTATTCTCCTTCATACGTAAAAAATCTGTCCTTGCATTTCTCTCTGTAAAGATAATCCTCACAAGGTTTTATAGCAATTAAAAAGTTAAATGGATTGGCAAGAGTGGGGATTTGTGCTTTGAATTTAATTTAACTAAACTGCTTTATCATCGGCTGTTTCCTTTATTGGGAACAATACTATTGGAATCATGCCGTATTTGTTATACGGCATAGTTTAACACGTTCCGGGACACTACTCCAGACACAATAGATGTTTTATTGTTTTCACGCCTGTAGGCGGGCACTGTCCCGGAACGTGTTAAGAGGTTGAAGCTCTTAGTTAATAGTGAAATCTTTGCAATGTGAAACTTCAAACTTCTCAAAAAGGATGTTAACGATGAAACGTTGATATGAGAGCCTCTCATTTCTCCGGTATTTTTTTAGTTGTGTCATCATCATCATCATTATCAGCCAAAGGACGTCCACCGCTGATCATAGCCCTTCCCCACATTTATTTTCCACACCGACCGATCACAAGCGGTCTTCATCTAGTGTGATCCTGCGATCTTCACAAGGTCGTCTGTCCATCTTGTCGGTGGACGTCCTACACTGCGCCTTTGGTCGAAGGGTCTCCAATCTAGAACTTCCCTCCAATAAATGCCTTTGCTATCTTTCTTTCTTTTTTCTTAATTTGTACCTAAGTAGTAAAACAAAATAATACACAATTGCGTGCAGTTAGCTCTAAACGTGTGATCAATGCCAATCATCACAAAAGCATCTGTCTTCAAATAGTCTCTACTCTGGAAGACTGCACACAATTCAAAACACACCTATCTCTTTCACTAGCGAGGTCATGTTATCAAGAGCGACAGGGAGGGATAGATAATAAGGATATTGAATAACATAGTAAGGCATATGAATCAATATCTGCCGAACTCTGAAGAGCATTGTGGCAGGTCCTATGTAGTTAATTAGCCGAAGCATTGATTGACATTGTACAGACGCAACACCTGATACCAACATTAATTGTTCCATTGCTATCAAGATGATATACCTAGGTATGCATATGTGATAAGAAATACTCACCTCACATTTACTTATTATACACGCTGTTTTGTGTCAAACATTTCATATCGCAAAACAATGTAGCGTGACACGCAATGCTCAAGCATTGTTCAAGCAATGCGCAATGTGGCAATCGACACTTACAAAGTTCTTTTAAATAAAGTTACGAAGTAAGGAAATTTCTTCTTTGTGTTACGAATATCGTTGATAATCGTTGTTTAAACGATTATGACGAGGGCGTGTCCTATAAATACCTTACAACATATACTCGTAACATGACTTAGGTTCAAATGTGTGTGTGTTAATCACACAAACATTTGCCCCTTGCAGGATTCGAACTGCGATCGCTGGTGAAGTACAGGAGCTACACCAAGCATGTCGTCAAATGTAGCAATAGCAACGGGCTGCGGTCAAAATGCCTGTATGTATTGCAGAACGCAAGCGGTCACTCAAAACCTATGTATGTAGGTTTAATTGAATTCTCGCTTGGCAAGTACATGTATTAAAGTGTCAGATACATGTCAGATGTAATAAGAAAGCGTAAAGTTGACGCCCCATGATTGTATTCAATGAAAGTCAAAGGTCAGAGAAACATGCTAAAAGCCTGTAAGAATATTACTTGTATGGTATGATACCTACTTACATCTGGAGGTGATAAAATGAAATATAAATTTAAAATCACAATATTGGTAATTATTACTGACGTTTTTTAAAGTTGTGTATGCAGGTTAACAACTATCTACGTTGAGTATAATAGTTTTATTGTATAAATAAGAAACTTCTGTATGTTGCCGATTAACTGTTCTAACTGTTGTGTACCATATATTTTTAATATTGCACAATTCTTGTGTCTTCCGAGGAAATGAGAGTCGACAATAGCTATTTTTTCAGTGTCGGAGACTCTTTGACCGCATTTGCGAGCGTAAAATATTTAATAAGGCCTATAAAAAACGACAGACTATTGACATTTTGTTCATAAAAATGTTATGTAGTGAAATATTTTGTAGGTACTTATGTTTATAAAATAATACAAAGCCTTTTAATACCTTTAACAGTTGGCCTGATCACCATCGGCAAATAAGCACTAACCAATGAATAATTCAAATATGGAACGTCATTTCGAATAAAGTATTGGGCAAATACTAAACGCTATTCAGAACATATCATGATATTGTGAAACAAGCTGTAAATAAAATATTAAAAGATTAAAACACTTTACGGATTTATTTCGTGCATATTTATTTTAAAAAAAACACCTGACGTTTCGAAGATCATTAGTCAGTCTGCCTACTTGACTTAAGAACCAAATAAGATTGTGTTTAAAAAACATAGCATAACTCACAGAAATAGCAGCAATATATATCATCATGGCAAACTAACGTGTACTAAATTTTACATTTTTATCCTATCTTACAGTTTAAATTATTATTTTTCCTATATATCTGAACCCGTAGATATAATTCTTCGTCTGCAATCGCCCTTAGGCCTACATAAGCCTGTAACAGCGACTTATATAATGTCGGTTAGTTCGTGACCGCTAGTGTAAGGTAACGCCGCTTTTAACTGTACTCACTAATTACTTAAGCACTGTTTCACGCCCGGGCTAGGTCATAACTCAAACAGGTAAATTAACTTATGCCTAGATTTTTATAAAAACCTCTGTAAAGGGTATTAAAACAATGCACACCCCACAGCCAATTGATTGCAAATGTATTTTTTTTTTTTGGTAAATAAAACATAACATTTTGCTTGTAAAGATGACAAATAAACTAAAAAGTACTTATTATTTATCGCAAGTATATCATGATTGAGCTCCATTTGTATACCTATGGCTGAAGATGCGGTTAATATTGATGTGTACATAGAAGTTATTTCATATATTTAAACTTAGGACGTTCAATTTAATTAAATTAATTATATAATTGTAATGTGAGTTTAAGAATACAATGACAAAGTAATGCCTAAGGAATGAGGATGACAAGGGCTTTGTTTTATGTTCAATTAGAAAAATCGCTGCTGGTTTTTAACTTAACCAACAAAAAAATATATCTTATCCTGTAGTCCTGGCACAAAGCCTTAAAAAAATTCAACGACGTGTTTCATAATTTACATTCTGCATTTCACGTACGCCCTTAGCATGAAACTCTTGACATTTATGATGTACTAGCGGCCGCCCGCAACTTCGTCTGCGCGTTTTGGTTTACTTCGATCCCATAGGTCGTACGTAGCGTATTGTTTTATAGCCTGCAGTTATTGAACTACCTTTAACACCTTGCCCGATTAATATTATAAAAGCCATCTAACACACACTCATGATTCTAATCGGACCAGTAGGCATATCCTAGATTAGTGCGTGCAAAGTTGAAACTAACAAAAATCTCTTTAACTTTATAATATTAAAATAGAAGTAAAGATAAAATGTTGCTTTATTTCATGAGCACATAGCTCGGCCTTTAATCTGGTGAAAGTTACAAAGAGGTTTTATCTTTGTACAACGAAATTGAAATACTGCACCTATCGTCAATTATTTTTCTTTCGGGTGCAAGAATTCATCAGATTTACCAGGTCACTTTGAAGCATATCACAGTTGCCTAATACAACCATAAAACAGCCTAGTCTACTCCCGCTGTAGGTACCTATCTTATGAGTTACACTCGAGCTTTATCATTTCTAGTAAGTAATCTAATCACCATGTACAACCTTTTTTCTCTATGGTAATCGTCACAAAGAAAGTTTATAAATGTGACGGAAAACCCATAGAGAAGTATTGACTACTCAAATGTCAAAACCAGGAGCGTAAACAAATTGTCAATTTTGTAAAAATAAACAAAATAGTGATGTCCTGCTTATTGCACGAAATTTTTTGATATCGATATCCGGACTGCTTTGCAAAAACATTTTAGTTGATAATTTTCCTTGGTTTTGTCTTTGTGTTGACCTATTGTCGTAAAAGTATTCACCACTGAAACAAAACTAATGTAAACTTCTATTTGTAATCAATAAAATCGGCTAGACAAGTTAAAAAATATATATATTTACTTAAATTGTGTTTTAAGTTGCTCTTACATATCACACTTCACCATACAAATTACCTAAAACATAAAATAATTAAATTTGCCTTTTGCTAAATAACTTTTTTATAAAGAAAATTATTCATACTCGAAATATCAGCAAGATGTAAACATTAATCAAGTAAGTGCATTTAGTTAAATCCTAGCTATTCCGCTAAATTTTTAAATTGAAATGATCTGAAACAAAAATTATGCATTATTATTCATTTCATCTCAATAAAACATTAAAACATAGGGATATACTTCAAATCTAAGCCTCCTCCTCAGCCTCGGGTAAGATGACCCTCAGATCAAGATATCGATATCGATAAACAAAACATTACGCATCACCGCACTATTTTATAGTATAAAATAAATAAGTTTTTAAACATTTAACTTGATGCTATTTGGTATTAGAAACGCTGCTACTATAAATTCAGTTTAAATAAACTACTTACCGAACTTCATTTCATCGTTGAAAACCCGTGACAAAATAATGATTTGTAAAATCTTTTCGTTTGACCTCATCCATCACACATATCTCACATTGTCTTAAGCTATTTATTATTATCAAACACAAATACAGATTTGCACAGTTATTACAAGAATATTATTGTGAGACTATTTTTCATTAAATTTAATGGAAAACACCATTGTAAACACAAATCATATCCAAGTGTACCGCACTGACGTTTTGTGACTTTGAATTTGACAACTGAGTGAGAGGGACAGTAGTGGATGTGAGTGAGATGAAAGTAAGTAAAATAAAAAGCACCGAGAAGTATTGATATAAATCATCCCCAAAATAACATTCTTCCCCTTTTTAACCCCGTTACAAGATAAATTTCAATAAAATTTGATACACAATTTTCTTTGATTTTTTATAGAATGATTTTATGCAAAATTTAAATTAGATCGGACCAAGGAATCACGTTGTCCCATACAAACTTTGCACCCCTTTTTCAACCACTTAGGGGTGAAATTTTTAAAAATCCGTTCTTATCGGATCCCTTCGTCATACAAAGAACACACCTTCCAAGTTTCAGGTCTCTACGATAAGCGGTTTAGGCTGTGCGTTGATCCGTCAGTCAGTCATTCAGGACAAAGCCTTTTATATGTATAGACTAGCGGCCGCCCGCGACTTCGTCTGCGCGTTTTGGTTTACTTCGATCCCATAGGTCGTAGCGTACTGTTTTATAGCCTGGAGTCATTGAACTACCTTTATAACCTTACCCAATTAATATTTCGTAAGCCATCTTACACACACTCATGATTCTAATCGGACCAGTAGAGTAGGCAGATCCTAGATTAGTGCGTGCAAAGTTTAAACTAATAAAAATCTCTTCTACTATTAAAATATATAAATAGAAGTAAATATAAAATGTTGCCATATTTTATGAGCACATATCTCGGCCTTTAATCTGGTGAAAATTACAAAGAGGTATTATCTTTGTACAACGCAATCGAAATACTGCACCTATCGTCAATTATTTTTCTTTCGGGTGCTAGAATTCATCAGATTTACCAAGCTAATCACAGTTGCCTTATACAACCATACAAAAGGTCAGTGCCAGGGAGAAGCAGCTTTCCCTCAAGTCTACTCCCACTGTAGGTCTTCTCTTCTTATGATCTTAAGAGTTACCCTTGAGCTTTATCATTATTCTAGTAAGTAATCACCATGTTACAACCTTTTTTCTCTATGGTAATCACAAAGTTTATAAATGTGACGGAAAACCATAGAGAAGAATAGACTACTCAAATGTCAAAACCAGGCGCGTAAATAGTGATGTCCTGCTTATTGCACGAAGTTTTTTGATATCGATATCCGGACTGCTTTGCAAAAAAAAATTTAGTTGATATTTTTTTCTTGATTTTGTCTTTGTGTTGACCTATTGACGTAAAAGTATTCACCACTAAATTAAAACCAATGTAAACTTATATTTGTAATCAATAAAATCGGCTAGACCAGTTAAAAATATATTTATTTACTTAAATTGTATTTTAAGTTGCTCTTATATATCACACTTCACCATACAAATTGCCTAAAAATATTGATCAAGTAAGTGCATTTAGTTAAATCCTAGTTATTCCGCTTAATTTATAAATTGAAATGACCTGAAACAAAAATTATGCATTATTATTAATGTCATCTCAATAAAACATTAAAACATAGGGATATACTTCAAATCTAAGCCTCCTCCTCCGCCACGGCTGAGATGACCCTCAGATCAAGATATCAATATCGATATCGATAAACAAAACATTACGCATCACCGCACTATTTTATAGTATAAAATAAATAAGTTTTAAAACATTTAACTTGATGCTATTTGGTATAAGAAACGCTGCTACTATTTAGTTTAAATAAACTACTTACCGAACTTCATTTTATCATTGAAAACCCGTGACAAAATAATGTTTTGTAGAGTCTTTTCGTTTGACCTCATCACACATATCTCACATTGTCTCAAGCTATTTATTATTAACAAACACGAATACAGATTTGCACAGTAATTACAAGAATATTATTATAAGAGTATGTTTCATTAAAATTATTGGAAAACACCATTGAAAACACAAATAATATCCAAGTGCACCGCATTGACGTTTTGTGACTTTGAATTTGACAACTGAGTGAGGGAGACGTTTGAGTAGTGGATGTGAGTGAGATGAAAGTTAATAAAATAAAAAGCACCGAGAAGTATTGATATCTATTTTGTAGCAAATCATCCCCAAAATAACTTTCTACCCCTCTTTAACCCCGTTATAAGATCAATTTAAATAAAATTTGATACACATTTTTCGTTAATTTTCTTAAAGAATGTTTATGCAAAATTTTAAAAAGATTGGACCAAGGAATCACGTTGTCCCATACAAACTTTGCACCCCTTTTTCAACCCCTTAGGGGTGAAATTTCAGAAAATCCGTTCTTATCGGATCCCTTCGTCATACAAAGAACACACCCTCCAAGTTTCAGGTCTCCACGATCAGCGGTTTAGGCTGTGCGTTGATCCGTCAGTCAGTCATTCAGGACAAAGCCTTTTATATGTATAGATTAGAACGTTTCATTAAAATTTCATTAAACTTTGCCTTTTCTTAATTTACGAGTAAATTGGTAGTTCGTAAGTAATTTAAAATATTTTTCTTATTGTAACTACAAATATTATTCATATGTGCTACAAGCTTATACTACACGTAACATGAGCTTATTTCTGCTAAGCCTATGAATGGTAGAGAGTGCAACAGGCGTTTAATCCACCATTTGTATCCACCCTTTCTAGTAAAGCAATAATTCTTATTAATAAGATGCATTAATAAGATTAATTGCTACTTAATTATCAATGAAATTAAATTTTCTGCAAGTAGCAACGGACGGAACAACTTAAAAATACACATCTTCAACACATGACATAACGTAGCAATGAAAAGCTGTGTTTCCATACAACAATATTCGATCTCACAACTCACAACACAAAAAAGCGTATAAAAACAACGCGCGTTTCGTCAATCATTCGAAGCATGAATGTTTTCATTCCATTTTTCTGGCAGGACTCTATCAGACGTAGGGTTGCCACACGCAGATTTTATTAAGTAAACCAAAACAAATGTATGTTAACATCAATTTTCAAAATATTCATTCTATAATGTCAATTCTCTTTGTCTTGCGTATCGGTGCGTTGTTTAGTCACATAAAACCTTATTTTGTAGATAATGCTAAAATTAAAACTTTGTAACCCGTAAATCCTGGGTTCAATATTCTGGAATAATTTAGAAAACGCATGAAGGTGAACAATCCACGTATTTATTTTAATATGTTCAAATATTTTAAAATTGCACTTCGTCTTGAGGTGAATTGCAATATTAGAAATTGCTTGGACTATGTCATACACATATATGCATAACCGTCGTTGTGCCTCATCAAACCTTCAGGAATTATGTTGTATAGGTAAGGTAGGAAAAAGTTAACAAGTGAATTTTTTTCTATACTTCACATAACCCTAAGCTGACAACCCTATCCTTGCACCGTCTGTTTGCATAAGACCGCAATACAAACTCTATCCCCCGTGCATCATTCGTTCGAAATGCAACCTTCACATCAACATCACAGAGTTCCTCATCAGTTAATGCACTGCATCATATTTGACATGTCCAAAACTTTCCATACATGTATCTACGATGCATTATTAATCACGACCGTCCCTTTATGGTAAAGAGGCTTACCATACACCATAACTACCCAGTAGAAGGATACAACAGTAGGACTAAGAATAATGCGCTAACTGGCAGTCAATGGAAGATTTTTCTTTAATAAATTCAATTCTTAAAATTCGTTTTTCTCAGTTTGTCGAAAAAAATCTTTATTTTATTTTATTTTTATTTAAGAACAATACAGTTCTTAAATAAAAATCTCAAATCTCAAGTATAGTAAGTAATCTCAATCTCAAGTAACAGTGTACAAAGGTGGACTTAGTGCTAAAAACAATCTTGACATTCCTTTTTAACGAAATGATTCATATTAAAATAAGATCAATATAAAACTCTCTACCTACATAGGTAATTAATATTTTATTCCGGCCTTTTAAATTATTGTTAAGTATTGCCTGTCCATAGTCAAGTTAAATTAATTATGTTAAAAAAACTTTTCTTCAGTACAATCGAACAACCACAAACTGTACAGCCTGTATACACCCGATCGGTAGCTCGACGTCAGCTGAATTGTAACTTGCTCGAGCGCGTAAGCAATGAATACGGGAGACGAACATCTGATTATATCGTTCCGCGACTCATAAATAAACTGCCTACTGAAGTAAGGGATAATCTGACAGTTAAAAATATTAAAAACAAGCTTAAAATACATTTTCTAAATTCTGTTTCGAAAGTTTAATAATTATTAAAATGTAAAAACAAAAGCACGTATTCGTCCAACTCTTTTTTTTGTCGTTTAAAGATGTGTGTTGTTAAAAAGGTAAATTGTGTCATTATTATAATATAATCGTCTAAAAAGTTAGCCTGCATTATACTCGTACTTTAATTATTTGTTTAAGATGTTGATCGACGTAAGCTTACAACTTAGTAAAATTACAAACCTTAGTGGTTTTATACTAAGTTCATACCTACTTGTTTTGTAAGATTTTTTATTTGTTAATAAACGGACAGAAAAAAATTTAAACATTGAAATATGTTTAAATTAAATTGATAATTAATTTTATTCACTGCTTTTTTTTTAGTTTTTAAAACTTTTTTTACCATATTCGAAAAGAAAACTGTATAATACAGCCAATATCAATGCGATTACGTCAAATCTAAACACTGCCTTCATCATTAGCCACAGGATGTCCACTTCTGAACATAGGCATCCTTCATGGCTTTTAATAGTGAGTAGGAGCTCTTTTTTTAATCACTAGCTTGGATATGGCGTGTGATATTCATTGATTAAAGTCAAATTTTGACCAAACAGGAGGGATTTAAAAAAATAAAGCTAGATTTTGTGAGTCTATATTTCGCAAGATTTTAGTAGAATATTTATAAGTTTTCACCATATCCAAGCACGTGATTCAAAAATAGAGCTACGGAAGTACGAAACAAACTTACGAGTAATATTTTAGTGCTACTTAATAATTGCAATAATTATAATTTAATTAAAAATCAAGCCTGCGTAACTTATTAAACCTACTGTATAGTCTCGCATTATAAATCCCGGTATGGCATCCAATGCATGCGTCCAGTGGCAATTATCCTAAACCACTTATTAGTGAATAATTTAACGTATCAGATTGAGCCACAAAAGGAGGGATCTAGAGATTCATAGCTCTACTGGGAGCTTGCTCTTTGATTAGTGTGACCTTTATGTAGAGATAGGATTATGATTGAAAAATTGATGTCTGTATTGATAAGGTTTTTGAATGCGAATGCCATTTTGATGGTTGACAGTGGTTTTTTATGTGCCGAATGATATATGTACTTAATGTTTATTAAGTTTGTTGTTAATTTAAGGCAGCCTACTACTTAATACGCTTTAAAAATACGAATCGTCTCTTATTTTTACTCTGTTAAAACACTATATAGCCAGAAAGACGTGTGTTTGTACATAACTTTTTGAAAAGAGGAGTCGAATTACGGTTTAATTGTGCTTGTAATGAAAGTAATACAGAGTTAACCATTGATTGATTACAAACAAATTGTATAAACTGTAGTAGGAGACTAAAGGCCCGTTTTACCATCGACAAATAAGCACTAACCAACGATAATTCAAATGGAACGTCATTTTGTATGAAGCACTGGACAGATAACGTTTACCAGAACTTATTAGGACATTGTGAATCATACCGTTAGCCTAACTTCGTTGAGATCGGCAAAGGTAGCCTATGTATGTGCTCTCATTATTTTAATTTCATTATAAATTGCATTTGTAAAAAAAGCAACTGCGTCAGACAAGGAATCGAATCCTGTGTCTTACTAACGCTATCCGGGCGTATGCCTTAACCACTCCGCCACCGACACATTGACAAGCCTGTTGAATTTTGGAAGCGCTTTCTTTAAAGTTCAAGCGTAAGATGCGTCACTTTATCAATGTAGAGCAAGGAAAAATAAAATTATTTAAATTCATGATTGATTCCTGCACTTACGTACTTGGCATGCCACAACAATGCTACCGCTAAAATTTTCAATCAGCCAAACATTTACTAATCGCAGCTTTGTATGCAAATGCAATTAACACAATTTTAGGAATACATAATGGAATAAACTGTTTGTGAGGGATTCCAATCAGCGGATGAATATTGATAAGGATTTGAATAGATTAAATGGTGACGGATATTGATGCTTTGGCACTGAATGGTAACAAAAAATACTGCATACTCAATACAGGTTACAAAATGAAGCATTTGAATTGTTTGGTTGCGAAATATACCTATTTATACTCCAGGGGCTCTATTTTGACTCTATACTTGCGTCAATATATCGTGTGATTTTCTTTGATTGATTTTCAAATGAAAATTAATTGAAATCATGGCAAAGATTTAAAATACGAGTAAGATAATTGAATTTTTGAATAGTTTGAACTACTCGCATCTATATTAAGCGTGATTTTCTTTGATTTTAAATTTATTTTTGAACAAAATTCACTCAGAATATTGACGAGAGTGATTCAAAAGCAGAGATCCTGGAAACAACAGATTAAAATCGGTAAAAACAAATCTTAGGTAGAGGTAGTCTTTGTCATTTGTAGTTTAAAAAGACATGATATTTTTGAATGTTTAGATTTTCTATTTATAATATTTTTGTTATGATGATCTACAATTTTAATGCGATATCGTTTTTTAGTTGATAATAAAAGCTTAGGAAATTCCGAAGCAAAATCATCCAAAGTCGATCACTCATCCATGTAGGAAGTCAAAGCCCTCAGAGCTAGTCCTCTGAGACATACGAGCTCTGAATGCTCAAATACCAAGGTAAGACGTATTATTTAGATAGTAGAAGGAACGCTATCAATTTTAAGAAGCTTGTAACATTAAAATTCAATAATTATATCTTAAAGAATTGGAGGAGACCTTTGCCCAGCAGTGGGATGATGTAGGTTAGATAGAAAAAAACTTATACGTTTAAGGTTGGATAGGCTGCCGGCGGTCGCGTCAGCAAAATAATGATAAAAGAATGTTTACAAACACATCTGTGAAGGTTTAATATACTCGTAAAATCTACTACAGATGATACCTATGTTGAAATTGATAAATAAAACGGAAAATTCGGCAAAATTAGCCATGATATTCAAAACATACAATTACAATGAGATGCGAATTGTGATGGACAAACAAAACAATGTTTCGGCTGTGTTTACAAACGATAGACAGAGTAAGTAGGTAAATAGTTTTAATAATGGTTAGCGCTTTTAATTTAAGTAATCAATTTGCTACTTATAAGTGTTAAATAAACTTTTTTATGTGATTTCATAAATTTGTGGTATTGAGCATTAAGTATTTCATACAGTCATTTGACCAATAGAATTTTTTTTTTCTTAAAAAATACATACAATGAAAAAAAAAACAGTTCATCAAACTGGATGATGGCCATAAACGAAAAAAAAACAGCAACACGTCAAAACTTTTCGCACCGACCGACCCGTAAAAGTTTGGGCGCCAAATGTTGCACTTACCTTAAAATTCCCTGCGGGTAGACAATCTTTTGCTCCTTCTTCCTCCTCCTGCACTCACTCTCCACTCTTTTATCACTTTCACGGTCACGTATCGTGTGGTACCTCGGTTGGTAACTTTCGAGTTGCGAGTAAAGGCGCGCGCGTGGCGCGGGAGACGGCCCGCGTTGCGACATAGGGGCTACACGTTCACTCTCTCCGAAAGTCGGAGTTACACTGATCCTTTGAGCGACCCCCGGCCGACGCTTCTCGTCCACAAAAGCTACACGAGGAGGCCGCGGTTGCATCAAGCTGATTTTCTTCTTCTTAGCCGTGGATGCCACGTAGAAAAAGTACCCGTTGCGATCCATTTTCGGGGCTATTGCCTTGACCTGAAACAAGTTTTCGTGTTAATTGGGATTACAATTTGGTTGCAGATGGGGAAAACTTTCGGAGCTATTTATGTAGGCTTGCAAGTTTTTAGCTACTTTTTTACTGATTGATAACAAATGCAACAAATATTTGAAAGATTTAAGGTGAAAGAGAGATAAGAAGAAAGGTGCTTTGTTTCAATATTAAAACTTTTAAGTTCGCCATTGCGGAGCGTACAACGCTTGGAAGTTGGGTGCGTTAGTTTTCCATTGTATTGCCTTTATTTTTACTGTAAATTTTTAATTTTCACTAAAATACAAGTATACTGATATATACATAGTTAGTATTTAAATATCATTTATATCATTTTCCTATATTTTCCCAGTCGGACCTAAACAAAAGTTGCCCCAAACTATCCGTATTACAACCGTGATCACTATTATGCACCAGTCAAAGCATATCACGTCCCTTTCAACTACACAAATAGTCAAAGAAAGAGTTTACACGAGCGTAAAATTTCCTTTCTCGCATGGCAGGGAAACGGTGGCCTGCGAAAATGTTATTCAATGTATTCCCTCGTTTTTCGATCCTTTCAATATATCGCCGTGTTCGCATCCGTCAAAACAATAGCTTCATCGGAGCGAGTTACACTAAGGTTAGAGTTAAAGTTATAGTTAAGTGTTAGACGAATTAAAGTTATAGTTAACGGCTACGCTTATACGTCTTACTCAAGTATGTGCCGCCATAAGCTCCCTTATTTTAAAAAATACCATGGTTAGCACCGTACTTATTACGTGACCAGATTTGAAATTGAGTCGTAGTGTTTTCATTAAAACAGGTATACTTTTCTAATTGAACGGGTAAATTTGGTCTTGGCATAAACCTGGTTCTATCTTAATTATAATAAGGCAGCTTGAGTTTTAGACTGTTTCTTGCTATTGGTTGCACCATGAAGGTTGGCTTGAAGAAATTGAAGGTTGGCTTAAAGAACACCGCCGCCGACTCTAGAGGTATTGCTATAAAAAATATTTTTCCTGACGAAGACATGTATCATTCACTGAATGTGGTGGGCAAGAAAGTTTGTCTACATATTAATCTAATTATATCAAAAAGCATGTTCGTGAGACGGTTAAAAAAGTTATAGTTAACGGTCACAATCACTGTAAGATGATAAAGTTATGATTATAGTGCAACCGACTCCCGGTGTTTTCGCATCCGTCAAAACAATAGCTTATCGGCGTTTGAAAGGTGAAAAGCGGAGCGAGCAATTCTCGTTGTTGCGCTCGCTCGGATCGCTCGCGATCGGATAATGGGCCTTTGTACGCATGTTGACTTTTGTCGTGTGCTTTATAAACTATTTTATTTTCAACGGAGTATTCAGTGGACAAATGTTCTGTGGAAGCATATCTTACACTTGGAAATATATGTCACTGTATAGTGTGCAGGAAAACTTATTTACTGTACAGCGGACGCAACACATGTCAATGGGCTGCCAAATTACTACCGTATAACTTATCTATGAACTAACCTATTATTTACAAAAGGGCATAACAAAAAAAACAAGTAGCACTACACATAGCAAGAAAGTAAATAAAACGCTTATCTACGTGTCTAATCTCTCTACCCAAAGGTTGTCTGAAAAAAAAGCTTAAAGTGATAAGACCGCCTAAATTCTACATTTCCTTTAAACAAATTAGTTAATTCACTAATGTTATTTGCAACAAAGAGTTACCTATCTATCTACGTGCTATTAGATAAGCGTTTTGCTTACTTTCTTCGACTTCAAAAAAGAAGATTATTATTACCTGAGCTTTCCCTTGTACTAGTTACCTTTATAATTACTTATGGCAATCAGGTTTTTTTTATTAATATTTTATTGCAATTCTCATTTCAAGGGTCGTAAAGTTAAAATGGTCAGAAAAGCACGGGGGAAAACTACTATTTCCATACATACATAAGTTCACTGAATATAATAGAAAGATCGCGTGTGCCGTTAATTTGTTGTTTTGACGCTTTTGTTTTTAAGTGGGGAATATTCAGTAGTTTGTTCGCTGTTATGGATCGGCCGCTTTTTATCGGCTCGCTCTTGTTTATGAATTTCGTTTTCCTCCTTTTATTGCCGGCTCAACTAATTTGAATATAAATTTTAAAAACAGTTTGTGGTGTATGTCACGATACCACAATAAAATACGAATAAAATAAAGGCTTATAATAGTCGTCGTAAAATATGAAATGAAAGCTATACTTTTTAAACTATTTTAACACCATCTGAAAGATAATGTTAAAAATAATGTCGATTTTTCTAAATCGCACCCTTTACTGAAGTAAGTTTTCTTTTTATGTCTTTGTTAGATAATTTTGAGGAAAGCAAGGAAAGAAATATTTACACATAGATACTATTTTGCGATAGCAATTCAGTATTATTCCACATTACATACTTCGTATTTTTAATGCTACTAGTTGAAGCAAAAGCTCCTAATCAAAATGCAAAGAAGCAATAAACAACGTCAACATTCAACACAACTTAACGTTACATCAATGTCAATCGCTACAAATGTTATTCCCGGATCTGCATTCTGGTTGGACAGCGCATATTTAACCCTTCCATCGCCTGTCGAGTCCTCATCGACCTCTATTAACCATGTGACAGACCCGCAATGGATGTAACACTTACTGCTGATTTACCTTTGGCAATGCGATGTCAGTTGAATAGAGATACAAGGCGGACACACTGTTGGGTAGAATGGAAAACATCATTTTAGTTGTAGAAAGAAGACGAAGAAACTTTATTTATTATACTTAGGGTTGTCAATTTTCATGAATACGTTTGAAAAATTCGCTTGCTGAATCGCTTTACTCTTGATCATGGTCTAATCTAGATTGAGACAATCTAGATTAGATCTAATCTAGATTAAGACAATCTAGATTAGACCTTGATTTAACGAGATCTTCAGAGAAGTGAGCATCAAGAGGCTTTTTGTCATTAAAAGCTTACTATGGTAGTAACCACTAATAAGGTTTCTTAGGGCATTAGTTGAGTTAACAATAATCACGCAACTGGGCCTTAACAGCAAAAATGATAAGCTTCCAGACATTTAACCCCATATGTGTCGCATGTCACAGCGCATTCTGCGACGATGTTATCGCGCCTGGCCGCAGCGTCTTTCTGCTGGATGCTGACTTGCCGCTCAATGCTCCCAAAGCCTCTGTCTACCACATCTGTGTGCTCCAGACCACGTCTGGAGAAAGAAAAAGAGAGAAGGTGGAAACCATCAGGTTTTAGTATTATATATTTCCAGGTAAAACCCACCTGGGCTTACTGAAGTTGTACCAGAAATACGCAACCATCATTTCTGTTCTACATTTTCTTATAGGTACTTATGGGCAAAAGGATAATTCGCTGTCAGTTAAAATATCCGACAGCACTATTAAGTAATTCCATTTGAATGTTTTCAAGAAAAATCTAAGTAAAGAGCAGTAAAGAGAAATGTATCTATCTATCTAAAGGTGTATACTGGTTTGGGTAAATATCGGGCTATTATGGTACGATAGTGAAAAGTTAGCCTTCCAGACCTACCAGAGCACCCCAACCAAGGTTTCTTGTCAAAATAATATGGTTGCAGTTTTTTTTTTTACCAGAAGAACCGGTAAGCTTTCAAACATTTAACCCCGTATGTGTCGCATGTCACAGCGCATTCTGCGACGATGTTATCGCGCCTGCCCCGCGGCGTCTTTCTGAATGCTAACTGGCCGCTCAATGCTCGCAAAGCCTCTATCTACCACATCTGAGTGCTCCAGACCCCGCTTTGATACGGCTGTACCCCGCAGGTATTTTTCTCTGCGATTTAGATTATACTGTGCCCTGTTTAGCTAACAACGCGCGGAATGTTTCGTGCTTTTTGTAATTAGTTCATGCTGGGTGTGGAATGCAACTGTTTTCTGCTAATTTTGGTGGTTGTCTTGTGTATCTTTTATAATTAAAGATAACTTTAGATATTTCAGCACTTTCCACAAAACCGAGTAAAATATTACATTAAATATAATATTTTTTAAATACCGAGAGAAACAGGTCAGACTGAGAGCTGAATTATCATAATAAATAATATGCCGATACATTAAAATACCGTAAATGAGTGCAGTAGGCTTAGTGTAAAAAGGTAAGTCGTCTTATAAAATTCAATCACTAACTATTTTGTCTGAAAATGCAGTAAAATACGTCTTACTTTTTATTTATTTTAAAACTTACATAGCTTCTGCTTGACGAATGTAAATGAAATTGAAAATTACCTACATTTACTTAAGAAGTGAAAAACCAAAATAGTGGGTTAACTTTGGACCTCTGTTACAAGTTATACTGTATCTCATTACATTGTAAGTAATATTTTTAACGGAAAACCGGTAGTGTTTCGGCAATAAATGATGGATGTTCCTTCAACAAAGGCTATGGTAATAAACCTATTTAAATAAATCATATTATTTTTTTAAGAGGCTTCATTATTTCCGTTTTTAAATTATTAATGTTAATAATGAACCGTAACGATTGATGATCCGTAGTTTTATATTGACGAAATTTATTCAGTAAAATTCGTTTTCTTGATATCCTCAATATAAATTAATGCTGAATAATGATGAGTTACCCATATAAAACAACATATGGATAGGCAACATGCTTATCCATATTATGTTGTTTTATATGGGGATATAATGGATAAATTTTATTTAATTGTATCTACAAAAATATGATTTTATGCAGCAAACATTTTAAATGCATAATATAGGTAAGCGTAGGAAGATACACACTGCCACCATAATATAACTGTATTTGTGGACACATTGTTTCAATGATGACTTGACGAATAATGAATGTGTAAATGAATGACATCAAAAATCTATTTTTATTATAAGTAAGTCAGAGTGAACAGGGTTCTTCTTCGACTCCGTCTTAGTCGCACTTGGCTTGGTCTGGAGTCAAGAGCCAACCCATACTAAATTAAAAAAAAAAAAAAACTAATTAATTTTATTTTGTGTAATTTGCATGCTATAAATAAAATAGCTAAATAGGCTTAAGATACACAACTCTTAACATCTGCTTTTTGTATATACCCTATTTAATGGCAAATAAAGAATTTTGAAATTGAATTTGAATAGGTATAAGTATAAAAACCTGCCTATTTCACAATGTCTGAATAAGTTACTATTATAAGCGTCCACTAATTCAAAGAAATGACGTTCCATATTTAAAAACACTTCGTTGGTTAAAGCTTATTTTGGGGATGGTGAAAAGGGCCTTAATATCTTATTATACTATTTAAAAGTGTGTGAAAAATTTTGTCTCAAAACAAATGTTGTCTTTGTCTTCTTAATCAAGTAGGCTAAAGCTTAAACTTGGTGGGTATTAAGACCTGTCTTCCACTATCGCAAGGAGTGTTCATTAAAATACTAGTTCCACCATCCAAGCTCAAATTGAAACGGGCGAGGACAGCAAACAGTACTAGTCTGATCGCGGTCGCCAGCACAAAAGTGTATTTGCCGTCGGTACTGGTAATCCCGACACCGGACACTCCTTGCGAATGTTTGTGCGGACCGTACAAATCTCTGCGCGACAGTGTAAAATCACTGTGTATAGTTACTTGGTTCTGGGATCGGGCTTGTTTGAGTGAGTATGTAATTATATATGTCTTAAGAGAACAAGTTCGCAATTATAAGTATGTAGGTAGTAGTACCACCTCTCAAGATTAATCATAAAAAATACTCGTTTTTAATGTTTTATTTTATAAGATAAAGTTCTTAATTCCTCCTTTGTCTCGATTGCAGTGGTATAAGCTGCATCCTTAGGGTGAGCGAGTAAATATTTGGGAGGGAGGCACAAAGACGTCTCAGTGCTGTTAATTGCCATACAGCTGTAGTCTGAAGCAGCAAAATTGGTCATTTCGCCTCGATAAGTTTGTGACAACTCATATTCAGTTTTTTTGCTGCATCGAAATACTTGTAAGTACATATATCTAAAAAAAATATTAGAATTGATTTTATTTTATTCAAAACGTCCTCTAAATAAATAAAAAACGATTTATTTCTAAGAGTTTTTCGAGCACCAACTGGTGTTCGACGAGCAAAACTTGTTCAGACTACTGCCCCAAGTGTATACAGTCGAAGTCTTGTTTAGAGATACCCTCTGTTGCTGTCTTCTCATCCTTATAAGAACAAAAAATACATGAACGTATTGTCTCATTTTAAAGCTAACACAGCTGAAATAATTTTTTACCACAAAGATTTAAGCTGAATCATACTTATCTGACAAAGGACAGTTAAGTAAGTAAAAATGAAGATGAAAGTTTCTACGGGACTTGAACTGGACTTAGTGAAGTTGGCGACTTAATAGATAGCCCCAGGATTCGCACAGGTCAAGAAGTTGTATTGCAGCATTTTTATTTATTAAATTTTTGGGTTAACTTAATGATTTGATAGCTATAATCATCGTAGAATTAACCCTATTTTTTTATTAATAAGTAAATTTTTCATTTCTCATTCATTTCTTTCCACTCATTCATTTCATTTCTCACCACAAAGTAATTTTACAATACATTAATACAATTAAATTGAAACACAATTATTACTTGTGGGAGACTGGTGTCTAAACTAGACAGGTAATCTGTCTGTATCTCAGAGCACCAGGCCCCCGCAACATTTAAAGTTGACACAATTTACATTTTTATGTACTACAAATCAAATGTATCTCTTTAATTAATACAATTTACTTTTACCTTTACCATTGTTCCTACAATCTTAAACAGCTTAATTCTCGCCGATTCCAGCAATAAAACACTCGTGTACCGTAAAAATCTTTCACAAAGTAATCTCAAGCTGTATCTCGCATTAATAAGGCGCAAGTGAATGCACCCTCGGTAATGCGTTTCTCGCGTGATCGCTGCCAAAGAGCAAATGGAGACAGAAGGGTCACTGTAATTTTGCTTCGATTTTCTAGTCGGCCCTTAATTAAATGAGTCAGTTTCATGACTATTTATTTGCAAGTAAGATAGCATGACACAGAAAGGACTCAGTTGATAATGAGCCGGCTTTAGTATTACACTAATGGGCAAAAACTCTAATCCTGCGTTACAGCAACAAGTTCATGAATTATAATTTGTATCGGATTAAAAAAACATGAACTAAACGCGACATTAGATGCAGCGGTTTAGTAGAGCTATTTATTTCAGTCTAATTGCCATCGATAAACTAAGAAATATAGCTAAACTCTTGCAGTAAATTTTTATGGTTGAAACTTTTTACAGATCTTTAAGTTGAAAGAAAAAGTGCAGGCTAAGTATTATATAGTAATGGAGATTAGGCATGGTTAAGCAGGTTTATATTTTTTTGGATTTTTCAGTCATTATTCGATTTAATTGATATTAACGTACTCAGTAGCAGTTTTTTTGAATTTAATATCATCTATCATGTATAGCGTAGCCGTAAAAATTTGTTGAGTGAACATACTGCATTTCCATATTCTGTGTCTCCGTGCAATTAGCCCGCCGTTATTTTATAAGGGCGGTCGTTAATGTGTAATAATTCCGTCTGAGAAGGCTCTTAATTGGAAGATTATACGATGAACTAATTAGTGTTTGTCGCGGATAGATAATTAGTCAAAGGCCTTCTTATAATATAACTGTTACTATAATTATTATTTGCTTTGATGATGACTGATGCAATGTATTTTTTTCTTATTTTGGACATAGTTTACGAAAATTAACCTTATCAATATGAGTTAGGATCCGTTATATTAAAACATGTTGTATTTTGAATGATAACTTATTTTCGAGGTTGCCAATAATATATTAGTTCATAATAATATTCATAAATCGACCACGCTAATCTTTTTAGGCAGTATTTTATTTAAAAGGGAAAAATAAGCTTTACTATGAGTCGGTATAAGCAAAGTTTTAAAATTGCATTCTTATTTAAAAAATAACCCCACTAAGAAACATCGTCTCTTTCTTCTAAAGAACTCTCATAGACCGAATTCTTTTGTGCACTTTTTAAAATAAAACCATCATGAGCTAGCATAACAAGCAGGTAAAGGTTCAGTACTTAAATAAATTAAGAAAACTGTGAAATTAAAAGTTTTATGATGATTATTTAACAATTAGGCAACAAGTTTCTCATATACCTTATGAAATGGGATATTATAATGTGTACCAAAAAACTATAAATAAATAATTATTCTGATTTCTTCTTGTTACTTCCAATTAATACTACTTATTTCAATTTTAAAGGCTCGATGACTACTAGAAATACACATTTCTTTTTTTCAAAATACAATACCAATGAATTCTAAATTACGCACGGAACCCTAAAAAGCACCAACTGGGATTATAAAAGTCTTGTACCGGATCGCTTTGATGTTATTTTTTATTAAAAAATATAAGGACTCCTGAATTACCAATTTCGAAGTCTGAGGTATATTCTTTTGAAAGTATTTTCATAAAGAGAAAATGCTTAGAAAGTGTTGTGAAATAGACGTAGTGGTCCAAAATCAAAATCATTTTTCAATGCAAAAATAATATTTTTGCTCATATGTAATGTGTAGGTAAACTTTAGTTGCAATTACTGGGTAACAGGTAACTAATTATTGTAGGTAATACGTATCTTAAGACTACTAAGTCCTTTTTCGCACGCATAAAAAGTTTGTTATTTCGGCAACACGTGAGAATATCGGTAAATGCTCTTGCTTGGCCAATACAAGGAAGAACTTTCATTAACGGCGGTTAACGCTAATGACGGTTAGAAATATGTACATTGTAAATAGCAACCAATAAGAAAACATTAGGTGTATATAACTTTACAGTCTCCAAAAGAAAAAAAAATCCCTTGACATTGAAAACCGTTCTCTCCATTTCGCTCATAAAATCTGTGCAAGTCTATCACCCCGCAGCAAGGGTGCGTCAAGGTTAAATTGATTGATTCCCATCGAGCCTCCATTCCAACACTCCAAGGTACAGTCCACCTTTGACTATCACCTTTATTTCCTTAAACAGACGGTCTTTTTTCAATGGTAAGGATGACTGTACAAGTTTGTGGTATGAATACGGCTTTATTTCAACCAGACATTTTGAAATTTGCAGGGAGTGTATGATAAAGTATGATGTTGGATTTGATTTTCTTTTTAAAAGTCCGAAAAACTTGCTGTTTTAAATTCAAGTTGTGCATAGTATCCTGACCCAAATATCTATCCAGTATTACATCCACCATAACATTTTATAAAACTGTGTCAAATCGATGGTGTCAAATAGAGAATATTATTATAGTAAAATTAAACATGCACTTTTGAATATTAGAGACACAATGAAAAATTTTTGTGTCTAAGGCCCGGTTGCGTGATCGTTATAACCCAACTAATGGTTAAATTTTGAATAACAAATACTTATAATCAATGTCAGAATGGCTGCTTTAATGACCATCAGGGTATTTTTTTAAAAACACGCATAATTGGTAATAATCATCCTCTGATAAGAAAAATTCCCCATTACTTGAGTTACCTATCGATCACGTTAGGCAAAAGTTCAACCTTCAGATAATTTCTTAAAGTCCATACATAGTGTACCTCCATCTTTCGTGAGAAACTACTTTACTGCTCTAATTACTTGACAGCCGGTTTGATATCATCAGCTAACTTAATAAGTCGAGTGGAGCACTCTTCCGAGGCACTTAGCTTGAGAAATGTGAAGCTAATTTAGTGAATCTTGAAAGGTTAATTGCAACATATTTAATTCTATATTAAAATATCCATGTTATGGAAATATAGTGGGTTTTGTCAAATTAGGTGAACTAGGACTGCTAGCACCCGGTTGGTATAGAAAACTATTGGGTTGCGAAAGAAACATCGAGCCGTTCTGACAATAAGTTATAAAGTGATGTGAGGGTTGCAGAAATACCTACATTCGGACCGCCCGCGCCGGCGATGCTGCAATTCACCTCGGCAACTTCGGCCACCACGGTTTTTGCAATACAGGCGAAACGTCGAGCAATATGTAGCATTTACTCGTACTCAGTGATATTTAAATTAAAATAAAATATTTTAAAATATCATTGCATTTACGCATAATTTTCGTGTTAAGATCCGTCATGTCTAATTTTCATTGTAATGCAACGCGACGGTTTAAAATCTTATATTAAAACGTGAGAAAGCTTATACTTCAGCAATGAATGATAATGATGATGATGACTGTAATTTAAAAGCGTTAAAAATGGTAACAAGTTTTAGGTGTCCCAGTGGTGGGTGCACCCAGCATACCACCTATATACCTCTTCTTCATTGTTCAATGGATCTTCATATCTGCATCATCATCTAATTTAAGAGCCAAGCTCTTGTCGGTGGAGTTTTTTCCATTCTTTACGCTCTTCCGTCATTCTCTTGACTTCTTGATACGACGCAACATTCAACTTTTGCTTTATTTGATGCATATAGCTTATTCTTGGTCTTCCTCTCTTCCTTTTTCCTTCTATTCTTCCCTCTATTATCGTTCTGATGAAACTGTCGTGTCGTATCAAGTGTCCCATATCTATCTGTGTATCTGCATACTTATGGAAAAATAAAACTCCAATGTCTCCGATCAAAATTCATTATTGACACAACCAAACATCCACAAGAATGGGCTGAGATCCTAAGACACAATCTACGTCTTACAATTTCCCATTTCTCCCCAGTTTCCCATCATCAAATTTTCATCTCCCCAAAATGCTCAACAACCATAATCCTGAATCACAATGCGTCAAGGGCAGAATCGGCCCCTTATTTGTGCGGCAAACATAAAGGAGGCGGTATTAATCTTCTATTGCTTGAAGACAGCCCCCTGCAGTTTACATCTAGCCTTCAAATAGCACGGTGGCCTGTTGTTCTATCTTGGAGCACACGGTTGGCCAGATTCATGAGCAAAAATGCTATTTTACTCAGTAAAAGACGGTAACAATCTATACAGTGTTCTTATACGTTAAAATATAAGCTCAAATATGATTACTTTTATCACCTGCGCTTTATATGGTACTGAAACATTATTAAAACCTTTTGCTGTTCCTAATCTAAAACAAGGCAAACAAACCACCTAACAATAATTAATAATTACTAACACCTTGTTATCTAACCCTATTATTCATAAAAACGCAAACAGTATATAAAACCTGCTTTAATTATTACACTGTTTGTTTATTAGACTGTTTGCGTTATTATGAATAACGGGGTTAAACTATACTTTCCGTTCTTTTTTTCGATTTAAATAACAGAAATAAAAACAACAAAATTACTGCCTTTCTAAGCAAGGTTCTTAGCTTTTACCACAAGCCTATAAAGAACATTAACCTAGTACATGTCAGGTTCTCCAAACTTCCTTGCAATGTGTATCACAAACAGCAGAAAGCAACCCTCGATGTCGTCGCCGTAATGCACTTTTTTAAGTGATTTCTTTTATTACGAGGCACGAACATGAAAAACCCGAATATGAAAAATCCATATCTGGTGAAAAGTGCTCTTTTACGATCTAAGTTTTATGGAGTAATGAAAAACGGATGATTAAATTAATGGTCATGCGATCTGCGATCAAATATCAGTTATGAGCAGAGGCGCCTCTGAAGTAAATAAAGATATTTCATTGCAAATAAAAATCATTTTTTTACAGTTATAACTTTATTCAGTATTACAAACTAGCTTTTGCCCGCGACTTCGTCCGCGTGGAATAGTGACTTCTTTCTCCCGTTTTTTACACATTTACCACTATATCTTTGCTCCTATTGGTCGTAGCGTGATGTTATATAGCCTATAGCCTTCCTCGATAACTGCACTATCCAACACTAAAAGAATTATTCAATTCGAACCAGTAGTTCCGGAGATTAGCGCGTTCAAACAAACAAACAAACAAACAAACAAACAAACAAACAAACTCTTCAGCTTTATAATATTAGTATAGATGAAGCATCTATTTTCAAAGGGTATAATAAATAGTATGTTAATGTTTAAACTTTTGTGTTGTAACCAATTCCTTTGTTTGGAAATTAGCTAAATTACCTAACCTAACTAAATAAAACTGGTAGTTAATTTTCGATGTCAGATAAAAAGACAAAATTTACCCTGTATATCTATGCTTATGTAATTTGCATTCGTTGAGAAAAATAAAAGTGGGTTCTAAAACTTGTGACGAGTTATTTTACTGCCGTCAATATTCTGCAATTTTATTCTTTGACCAATACCGGCTGGCTTCGGTGCACATTTACGACCGATGGGCAGCGTTCGAGTATTGGAAAACTTATATTATTTTATCTAACCATTATGGTTTATTCGGTGTTGTAAAAGACAATAATGGGAGGCGGACCATACGGTTTATAGTGTCAGTAAATTCTTCCGATATCATATTTTTATGAGATTAAACTTCGCCCCATCCTGACCCCATGACAATAATTTAGATTGCAAAAATAAAAGTTGTTATTTACTAATAGTTTTTTTTTATTCCGTAGTCACATGGAAACATTAGAGTTTCGCCAAGTCAATCCGTAAGTCCGTTTGTCCGCGGTTCAGCTTAGACAAACCTTTGGTACTAGAAAACTGTAATTTGGCATGAGTGTGTATTCCAATCATGAAGCCAAAGGAAAAATATAGTTTTGATTTTTTTTATTTCGACGATATTTTTTTATTATTTATCCTATAGTGTGGGTATCGTTTGATAAGCCTTTTAAAATTATCATAAGTTTGGAAACATCATTATTTTGATTTGGCAACTCGTTTTTTTTATATTCAATTTTAAAGCGCAAATTTTTAAAGACTGCAGAAGGCCTACTACGAATAACGAAACACGTAGACACGATACTCGTTTTGCGGATCCAAAGCACTTCGTAGTAAGGATTCCATACTAAAAATGTTTCAGATACGAAAAACGATAATCATATTGACGGATATCGATTTTCGTAGTAGAACTCCAGTATCCCCACGCCTGCCACTTAAAGATTGTTTGTGGATACGTGAAAAAAATCACGGCAGTAGCATATACCTCTACGGTGAATTTAGAAGAAAATCTATCACGGCTTTGTTGAGTAAACACCAGTCCTCGATCACAACAAAACTTCTGACACTCTGTATTATTTTACGTGTCCAGTAGTACCAAATGCATATAATGATGTCTACTAGCCCATTAGCAGGACTCACATATCTGATTTATGACAGAGGAGTGCATCGTCATTGTTTGTAACTGCGACCACTGGTGCGGTTAATACGCGCCATTGTGAAAGTGCGAATGCAGAAATTATCATTTCACTTGTATATTTGATTTTAGTCGAATAAGGCTACAGATTACTCACGCCAGATAGGCCCATTGTACCTTACAGAGTAACATACCTCACAAAATAATACCAAAAACATACTTATTCAATGCGCTGATATAATTATTGGAAAGACGCAAGTAAGTTTGTACTAGTATAACAATAGTCCCCTAGCCGATTTCGCCCTCGGTGGCCAGTCACAACGACTAACCTATTGCGTGGGACATATTATAGTGCACAAGTGTGTGCGCAAGCACAGGTGCACTCTCTATTCCTATCACTCTCAAATTCCGATGGGACAGCAATCTGACACGACCGGAGAGAGATCAGGCGCAGGACCAACGGCTTTACGTGCTTTCCGAGGCACGGGGACTAGTTGTATACTACTTGTATACATTACTAGTATACACTACTTGTATAAACTACTAGTATACAACATACGTAAAGGAAACTGTTTACCTGGAACTATGTTCAAACGTTGTTTTATGCAGATTCCCTTACCACGAAACCATTATTACCTAGTTATTCGCTGCAAAATAAAGTAAACATTTCAGAAGTACCTAACAATTGTGTTTTAAAGGAAAATGTTAAAAATGCTACAAGTTATGAAGACCGCGGATTGTGGTCACCGAAGCACTTCAAGTAATAACGTCACACAGGGTTGCCACCATCAAAATCACCCAGAAGCCCACTTCATGTTGATGTACGGACAGCAGCAGCACGTCAAGGTAAACACTACGGTATCTTATGCTGTTATAATAAGGGCTAGTTTGCAACAAGACGTTTACCTGATGTGCTGGCAACAGTACTTTATGCTTACAGTTTGCTTGCCTAGACTTTTGTAGACATTACCGGAAATAGATGCCGACACGATTGATATTTAGAATTATTGCTGAACGATATTTATCTCGTAGCAAGCGTGTCACTCGAGCTCATACGAAAAATGTAAGCTCAAGTGGCAGTGGGCAGAGCATACAGCGCGTAGAACTTGTGCCCGATGGTGCAAAATAGTTCTAGATTGGAGACCCTTTGACCAAAAGTGCAGCGTAGGACGTCCACCGATAAGATGGACAGATGACCTTGTAATGATTGCAGGATCGCACTGGATGCAGACCGCTCACAACCGGTCGTTTTGGAAGGCCGTGGGGGAGGCCTATGTTTAGCAGTGGACGTCCTTCGGCTGATAATGATGATGATGATGATACGAACAATATCTAACTATAACCGTAAAGTGTTAAATTGATAACCCTTGCCATAAAATGCTTTAAAGAGCCCGCTCTGTCTGAGAAGCGGTCGACGTAATCCGGATTTAAAAATATTATATAGAAACAGGTGATTCTGAGTGGTAAGCCATTGTCGCTTGTCTAACAAGTATTAGAAAATACTTGAATTTTCAACATAGTCATTTTTAATATTTTTTTCTCGAGGCAGGAATCTTTTTGAAGTAGCTTTACTTTAAATGTTTTTTTTTATCTATGACATAATATTAAAAGGGTTACATGAAAATAAGTTTAAAATAATATTATCACCCGGACGATACGTTTTATTTATTATGAACTATTTAACTTCATATAAAGCTAAAATATTTACGGTAAAAAAACTATAGCTATAATATAAAATTCAGAGGTAGAAAGTGCAAAAGCATTTACCAACGATAAATAACTATGGCTACAATATAATTTAGGGTTACAGAGTTCACAACTTATTATACATATAGCGTGTTACACCGGTAAAGAAAATGCTGTATTACATTCGTGTAGGTAAAAACTAATTTTGCGCTCGTCAATCAATTAGCGGGGAGCATAGTTTTTGCTTCTCAGACAGATGGCAGAGATTAAATATGAAGACAGAATGTCCTTTCGCTATCGTAATAAATCTTACCTAATCGTAAGCTATCTCACCTAATCAGCAGGAGTGAAATACCTTCCCAGAATCGCTAATTAAAATTGGAATTGAATCTAGAAAAGGCAAGGTTATTGCCAGTAACTAAATAGGTTACTTGTTGTATTCTATTCACGAACCGTCTCTCATCGGACTTATAAAATCCAGCAAGCAATAAAATTCTTGTCGTAACGTCATTTTCCTTTACTTTAACATTGGAAATAACAGGGCTTATATAAGTTTGAATCACGGTAACAGCCTAAATTCGTAGAATACATTCAGAACAAAAAAGTATGATAATTTTCATTATACCCACTCTCGAATTCCAGGTATAGGCATAAACCAAGGCACAAACGTAGGCAGTCCCTTTCTCGAGATATGATTTAATAATCTAAGTTAATATCAACTTCTGGGAAACTTTCTCCCTTATATTTTCTCCCTAATTTCTTTGGCTATGGGCAAAATATGAAGGTGGTAAAGTATGAGAGGGATTGCGTTAATGTACGGCCGGAGAGAACCTAAGTAGTTTTTCGTGGAAAAATAGCACTTGTGAATTAAAATATTGATTCTGGTATAACGTAGAATATTGTATAACTTAACAGTTATTTTATTTTTTTATATACATGTCAGTGTTTATTTCAAAACTAGCGAACCCAGCGAACTTTGTTTCACCCGTGGTGACGAATCTAACAAAGTAAAAATCATGAAAATCGGTCTACCCGTTAATTTTATTTTTTTTTTCTTTCGCACTTTGTCCTGACGGTAACAAATACAACAAAAAAGAATTAGTGAAATCGGTCTAGCCGTTCACGCGTGATGACGTGACCAATGGAAATGAAGATTCATTTTTATTTAAAGAAGAAAGGTGTGAGATAAGAAAGAAAAACCGAACTAAATACATTTTATAGGTACAAATTTTATATCTGATCAAGCCAAGGTCTTGAAAGGTTGATGGTTCATCCGAGATTACAATTTTACTTTTACAAACGTTTTTACCATCTAGTCGTGTTTTGCTGCTAGAAAACAAAACATGATCTCTACTAAAAAGCGAGTATTTTTCTTTCGTTTTTAGCATACTTAACTGATTTTACGATGTATTGCATAAAAGGAGGCAAAAAGATCAAGATTGCTGTCTCCACGACAAAAGTTCGACATAAAATCAACCAGCTCGATAAGCCAACCCTTTTTATCTTTTTTGACTCCAAATTCACTTAATGGAATTGAACACTGAACCTTTCACTTAACAATCTCGTATTTATCTACTTATACTTTATAATTCAGCAAAAAACTGTTTAGACATAAAAGAAAATGGGTGGGTCGATTTTCACCATCACCATCACCATTACCATCACCATTTTACTTTTTCGAATTCGACTACACTATATAAGCTGTTTTTTTATAAACGGGTGAAATTTTAACAGAACATTTAATTTAATAATATATAGTGCACTTGTAAAAAGCAACTGTGACTCTATGACAGACGAGGAATTGAACCCCGTGTCTTACGCTATCCGGGCGTATGCCTATACCACTCGGCCACCGTCACATTAACAAGCCTGTTGAATTTTGCAAGTGATTTTTAACGCGTAGGCTGCGTGACATCATCAATATTGCGAGATTGCTCTCACAATATCCGAACAAAAATATTTTTACAAATATTTTAACAATCAGTTAAGATGATGAAAGCTAATTTATAGTTTATTTTTGGTTTTATAGTGCTTTGTCACCATACAAACTTAATAATATAAAGTGCACTTGTAAAAAGCAACTGTGACTCTGTGACAGACGAGGAATTGAACCCCTATAAAAACAAAAATAACGAAAAACACTATAAAAACAAAAACAAAAATAAACAAGAACATCTAATTTTTTTAAAGAAATCGGGCCCTATTTTAAAAAAAATTTAAAACGGGCTAGTTAAAGAGAGAGAGAGTTAGTAAAAAGAGAGAGATGATGACGTTGGGATGTTTCAGACTAGACACAGGATGCTTTTAAAAATATTGTTTTTTATATAAATTGCACTTGTAAAAAGACAACTGTGAACCTATGACAGACGAGAAATTGAACCCCGTGTCTTACGCTATCCGATTGTTAAAATATTTGTAAAAATATTTTCCTTCAGATATTGTGAGAGCAATCTCGCAACATTGATGATGTCACGCAGCCTACGCGTTAAAAAGCACTTGCAAAAATTCAACAGGCTTGTTAATGTGACGGTGGCCGAGTGGTATAGGCATACGCCCGGATAGCGTAAGACACGGGGTTCAATTCCTCGTCTGTCACAGGTTCACAGTTGTCTTTTTACAAGTGCAATTTATATTATTAAGTTTGTATGGTGACAAACACTATCAAAATAAAAATAAACTATATTGTTTTTTTTGTTAGGAAAAATAAAAATAAAAACTAGCCCGTTTTTAAGGAAAAAAATGAAAGGGCCCGGTTTCTCTAAAGTAATTTGAAGTTCTGTTAAAGTTTTACCCGTTTGTAAAAAAACACCTTTTTAAGGTTCAGGTACCTGTAAGAGTAAACGCTACATTGGAATAGGTACTCAACAAATTCTAATAGACATAACACGCCAACCCTAACCATTCATAAACCCATAAATGCCAAATCCTCATCACAGGACCAATTATTCGTGCAATTTGGGTGGCTCTTTAAAAGCAATTAGTATTCCATTGATCCAGCTAATCTGCTCATGCCATGCCCACCTGGGGCTGTCATTAATAAGGAGATGACCACGACCCGGCTATTTATGTAACTTCATCACTGTCATATTGAATGAAGAGAATCCATTTAAAAGAGATCACTTTACAGCTGCCCTAAACAGTTGTTAAAATGACTTAGGCCTGTTTTATATGTTTCTCGTAAGCGTTATCTGTCTAATACAGCGTACGAAATGACGTTCCATATTTGAAATTTTCGTTAGTAAGTCGATGGTGAAACATACTACTACGGTCCATTTACGAACCGTAACTTTTTAACAAGTATATTTTTAAACTGCACTGATTTTGACATATTCCATTCAAAAGCACGACAATCAAAGAAGTGCGATGGTAAGTAAAGAGCCTACTCGGAGACTTGCGCCAGCGCGATCGCTTTTAAGCTACTAGTACGAGAGCCCACGACCAAAATTTTTGTCTCATAGCAATATGACCAAAACCGCATCAAATCGATAGATACGATTATCTTGAACTCAAAAATACCAATATCAGAAATTTTCCGCGTAGCGTTTGATCTGACCGAATTTTCAAAATTGTCAAAGAATTTTACCGAACTGCATCATAGCAATATGTCTGATTTGCAGACTGTAGTTAAATGATAGATCTGAGATACCAGAAACATATTTTTCAGACGTTAGTGGTGTAGCGCAAACCCGTAAAATCACTTACAAAAATAAAAAATGAGACAAAAAAAATGTCTCATAGCAATACGTCTGAAAATCTTTTTTATTAGTAAATTTTGGTTATTTGATGCGAATAAAACAATTTTCAGACGGAAATGTGAACGCATTAAATTTTGAGACCGTTTTGAAAATGTTAACAAATTTTACCGATCGGTATCATAGCAATATGTCTGAAAATTGTTGGACATGATAAAATAAGTTGTCCACATGTGCAAAAAATTTATATCAGACAAATTAAGTGTATTTTCAAAAATGCGCTCAGGCTATATGCTACGCGCAAAATGTCTGAAAACAGGTTTTTGGTAATCATGGCAGCAATACGAAAAGTTGAAAAAAAAAAATTATCCGTATTGCTATGATACAGGTCGGCTAAATTTGTTGACATTTTCAAAAATGCGCTCAGGCTATATGCTACGCGCAAAATGTCTGAAAACAAACTTTTTCGTAATACAATTATAAAATCTATGTACATTTTCACTATCAGACGTATTGCTATAATACCGACTGTCTTTTTTTATTGACACAGCAGAAATGGCCTCCCACGCAGTTGCTACACTTTCGACCGTTACTACACGCGTAGTCGCGTTCAGAATCATACAATCTAACAATTTTATAGGGTTTTTGCCGTATTGCTATGAGACATGGTTTTGGTCGTGGGCTCTCGTACAATTGCACTACGGGTTTTGTTAACCGATTTGTTTTAAAAGATACTACAACTTATTCAGTATGCAACAAAAGTAACTATAACGATAACTTCTTAATTAATAATTGTATTTACTTTATTTTTTTAAGAACATAAGACCCCAAATAATCTGAGATATAAGTATTAATTAGTCATACAGGATAAAGTATTTGGTAACAAACACAAACTATCTAGATTTGTACCTACTAATAAAATAATATCGTATGGCTTAAACCATGTATTAGGTTCTCTATTGTTACTTTTATCAACATATATCCTTCATAAATACAATGCAATGAACAATTAAACACAAGATTTCTACAGGCATCGTTGAGTATATCCTATACAGATGTCAGCTGAGAATCCCCGCTGTCATCTCACAAATCAACGTCTGGAACACATGGCCCAAGTTATAATTGGCGTCAAAGTAATCAACAAGACAAACTCGGATTAATTAGCAATGTCGCGAGCCCGGGTGAAAAATAAACTGGGGGAATCCGGGGTAAAGGGTATAGTGAGCTTAGAGACGAATAATTTATAAAAAAAATCGTTTAAGCCCTAATGCTGGTTTGACAGCCAATACTATCGAATTTGACAAATGTTTGTTGGTGTATTATAACGTGGTATACTTTATAAAAACAAAGCGCAAAAGGCAAGGTTTTCTTGCTAAAAGATAATGAAATTACCACTTTTATAAAACTGAAGAGTTTGTTTGTTTGAACGCGCTAATATCAGAAACCACTGGACCGGTTTTTTAAGAATATTCGTGCGTTACACAGCTATTTATCAAAGAAGGCCATATGCTTAAACATTACGCTACAACGGGAGGGGAGGGTATAAACTAAAAACGCGTTGAAGCAGTCACGGGAGACCGTTAGTTTATTCAAAATAAGGTATTTGTCCATTACTTATTAATTTTCTTCTATAATTGGTAACCAAAATTACCATAGATAGGTCATACAGCACAGGTCAACGCAACGCAATCTTTTGTTTGACCTCTACGCAACCTTAAAACCTCTTACTTCTTATACCTATATCGAAAGTAGTAATAAATTATCACTTACATTCCCATACAGAAAGACTGAGATGACTCCTCTTCTCAGAACGAGGGTTGCTAACTTGATAACCTCCCCTAATCTCACCTACTAGGGGCGAGATTTATTAATCAATCCCTAAACGCATTTTAACCGGCAAATTGAAAAATTATGTGTCGACATCTTACTACTGAGTCGGCACCCTTAGTTGGTTTAGTTCGATAAACAGATTAAAACGGATGTGTTAAAATATGCCAAAGGTTGGTGTATGGTGATGTATGATAAGACATTGAATAAGTTTTTAATGTAGGGGACAATACAATTGGTGAGCTCTTCCTTTCAAACTTCCTTTCAAATTTAAATAAACTTTATTTTTCTTACTTTAAAAAGGTTACATAATTTTCTGTGCCAATAGAAAATTTGATTGTCATGTTTTTATGAGATATGGTGGGTATAGCATGAACATAATTACGTTTCCAAACATTCTTATCGTAACTTGCTTTAAAAATTAGAAATAGATTCATAACATAACACTCATGTCGTAGTACTTACCTAAGTTCAGATAAATTATGTAGCCTATTACCCTAACGCAGGAAAGTCCAGGGGCCCTATTTTGAATCACTCGCTTTGAAATGGCGAGTGATTTTCGTTCGACAACGAGTAATTTCCATTGAATTTTAAGTCATCTTCGAACGAAAATCACTCGCTATCTTGAAGCGAGTGATTCAAAAACAGCGGGCCCTCGAATAGGAGGGTAAAGTCTTTAAAATAAATCTGATCAATAGCGTTTCATTATCAAGTGCTAATGATGACAAACGACTCGTAGCGGGGCCTCAAATTGTATTGCAGGGCTCGTGCTGTGACATTATACTTATCCCACTGAGGAACGCATTGATGAAATAGCCCCCTGTATCTTTCACTACCTAAATTGTTGATTACATTAAATAATATTGATAAACATTAAAATTATCCTTGAAAGAAAACATAAAAAGAACAGTTTTCATGACAGTTTTAAGAATACTACGATTTCCTTTTCTCTTTAATTGGTGGGAAAAATGATCTGTAATTGTATGCGTGTTTCTTATTAATTATTTTATTTATTTTTTTAAAACCACATTTAGTTAGGGGTAACCAGTGTCGGAAAGTGTACGGCCACCAGATATGGAGGTTAGCTGCGAATATGTTGAATAAAAATAAATAATAATAATAGTCTCCCTAGCCGATTTCGACTACGGTGGCCAGTCACAAGGACCAACCGACTGCGCGGGACATATTATAGTGCACAAGTGTGTGCGCAAACACAGGTGCACTCTCTATTCCTTTCACTCTCATAGCCCGATGGGACAGCAATCTGACACGACCGGAGAGAGATCAGGCGCAGGACCAACGGCTTTACGTGCTTTCCGAGGCACGGGGGTGAAACACCGCCAACTTCCAAACTCCGGGCTTCCCTGAGAATTTCTAAACAGAAAACTCAGGTACATATTTTTTGACCCGACCCGGGAATCGAACCCAGGACCTCTGGCGCAGCCGTCGCTTTAAAATGCGACCCTCTAACCGCTGCGCCACCGAGGCAGTTATTAAGTTAGTTAAGGCAGGCATGTTGAATAAGCAGTCCTCGACCAAACATCGGCAGAGTTACCAAAATGTAGTGGGGAGTCTAGTGGGATGAGCTCTATATTAAAAGCTTCAATATTCAGTAACGATTTTAATTTATTTCATATTTGAAATGTAAGCTTTTATGACAGTAGCCTTCTGTTTCTTACTTATCGTGGATGTCCACGGAACATTTTGTTGGTGTGTACTAGTACCTACGCATTAATTTCTATGTAAACAATTTTGTACATTACCGTTTGTGTTCTTCCAATAAATAAAAAAATGAAAAAATGATCCTGTGCCATGTCGGGTAAACGCCGCCATCAAATAAGCGTTGCCCTGGTGTTGAGCAGCAACATCAGGACTGGCAGAAGGCTGAAGATATAGTATATCAGGAAAGGCTTTTGACTAGGTATTAAGAGGTGGAAAACCCTCAGTTCTGAAACTGCGGCGCGAAAGGCAAGAGGGAAACCACCTAGTTTTTAAGTTTGATAATGCTTCTTGACACTGTACCTCTATCCTACTACTATTATAAAGGCGAAAGTTTGTAAGTATGGATGTATGGATGTTTGTTACTCTTTCACGTAAAAACTACTGAATGAATTTGAATGAAACTTTAGCACAATATAGCTTATACATCAGAATAACATATAGGCTACAATTTTTGAGGTTTCTAATGTGAGGTCTTAAAAAAACACATTTTTTGCGCTACTAGTCGGGACGAACCTGAAGTCCACGCGAACGAAGTCGCAGGCAAAAGCTATAGGTAAACCGCTTCATTGAGACTTCGCCTGCGGAGTACAGGGGCGCGGGGGGAGGCGATAGCGGGTCGCGCGCAGGGTGCGGACGGCGCGGAAACACCCGCCCGCGCCGCTCGCTAACCGCGCTCTCGTCTCCCCCCGCACCCCTTTGTACCGCAGGCGAGGTCTCAATTTCACGGTCTACCTATAGTACCTCATATATTAAGCACCTATTAATATACTTTGCCTAGTTGCTAATAAAACGACTTCAATATTTTTTATTGCCTCGTTTATTGTGACGTATAATTCATAAGAAAATGTCAAATAAGCAGCACTTTTCAAAAGCTGGCCTCATGTTTTATAAGAGCTGCCCCCTTACTCTGGACACGAAACCCGATCCAATGAATATAGCCATCCCTGTCACACGCATACACGGCCTGGTATGAGTGACAGGGATAGCTATAACCATTGGATCGGATTTTGTGTCCAGAGTAAGGCCTCTGTCTGATAGTAAAGAAGAGACAATATTGAACAGTTTGTTTAGCCCCTATCCAAGCAGGAGGGTGTAGACACTGCACTCCCGACACCCGGACACCCGGGTCGTCTGATATTGTACTCATTGTCCGATCCGGGACATTGGACACCCGGGTTGAGGGAATGATTTGTAATATGACTATCATTGGTATTTTTATTACATGCAATTTGATTTGAGACTGTTTGTTGCGATTCAATTGTACAATTGTGTACATTTTGACTCATTTTATTTTAAGTTTTTTTACTACTGAAGCAAAGCCTGCACGGTGACATTTGACATTTGTATGCCACTGAGGCTGATCATAGCGCACTCTCTTTACCCTGTATTTGTACACTTAACATCTATTTACCTGTGTATCACAAATAAATGATTTGATTTGATTTGATTTGATTTGGTGAAACAGAATTTTACCGCGATAATCATTAATGCTTCACACTATGTAAAACATTTCACGTGATCCCCATTTTTTTGTTCCGTTATCAATCCCGTCAAATTGGCGATTCCAAACGAGGGCACAGTGTACGGACAGCAGGCAAAAGCGTAATTTTTAAACCAATTCAATCTGTATGTGCTACGCAATAAAGTTTAATTTTAATTTGGCCAAAAACACTAAGATGATATGTCTGGTACAATTAATTTATCAATAACTCGATTGGCCACGCATTTTGACGTATTTTTGATGAGCGTGGCGCATTTCGACGCTTTTATGAGGCACGCGAGCGCTTTGCGGATTGACGGACGCCAGTGTACGCGAATACGCGACCCGTAATGATAACATATTTTTTACAATTTTCCTTTTGGTGTTTTTACTCCGGATAGAATAGGGTGGAAGAGAATTTTTATTATTCATGTTTAATGATTTGTTCTGAAAATATCTGTAAAGATATTTGTAAGAAAGAAAGTTAACAAATACACTTAAACTGTTTGAGTATTTGTTATGGAACAAATAATTATGCTACTGAAAACTAGTGCCTTCCACTGAATATTAGTTAATTATATTAACTAACTATTTAATAGTTATAATAACCTCAAAATCTTCGACACCATCTTAGCCGCACTTTGCTATGTCTGGAGTCAAGAGTAAAATCATTCGCGTTTTTTCAAAACCGTAAATGCCAAATTTAACAGTAAGCAGCCATTGTCATATTGGATTAAAGCTGTAGAATCTTAACTGAACATTAAAAAGAACGAATAACTTTTTTACAGCCTTTATAGGGTGGATCCACACTGCTTTGTCTCTTTTGACAGCTACACACGTCGCATTTTTCCCCACTGGCGCTGTAATCGCTCGCACCTGTCACGCGGTATATCACTGCCCAGTGCCCACTGTTCACGTAGGGCTGTCACTAAACTACATTTAAATCATAGAATAACCAATAGAAACCAATAAAAATAAGAAGCACTACATCAAAACGATCAGCATCAGTGGCTAAGCGCAGAAAGTCATAATTAAATTTTAAACGTTATGGATTTGAATGTCCAGGCCCAGCTCGTACGCGAATGAAGGAATAGGACCTAAATAATACTATGAAAATACATTGGTATTATTATTTATAACGTCAAGCTCGTTAATTAGTGAAATGGTGTAGTAAATAAATAATAAATATGCGCCAGATAACACACTAATGGTCATGGTTTCTATAATCAAGGTTTTTATGTAATTTTCAGTAATGCAGCCCTAATCCGAATAAACAATGCATATTTTTAAGCTACTCGAGTACGAGTGCATGCGTGTTTTCCATTCGAGTTGACTTGAACAAGTGCCTTGTTATCGCTTTGAATACACATATGTACCCATAAACATTTTTTAAGGCACGTATAGACCATACGACATTTAATAAATTTAAAACAAGAGTATTCCCACTGACTATTGATCGTCTCGTTTACGTTTATCACTGCATCATTGACTTCAAGTCTGTCTGTAAAAAGCATCTTGGTAAGAAATAAATTTCCATCAATAAAAAATAATATTTCTTTTTCAATTCACCGATATCAGAATTTTGGAATCCCAAATCAATAAGTGTTTTGTCAAAGTCGGCACAAACATGTAATCGTCATCTTCAATCTCCAAGCCGTCACGTTTCCAATTTTCTTGCTAATCCTACTCAACCGGGACCTACTCTAGATGACAAACATATAAATCTAACCGTCCTAGTTACTCAATATGAGTGTGACCGAGATGGGTAGCAGAGTTGTCATTACTGCCATTGGTTTGATTATAAACTCGAATAGCATAACTATACTTATACTTGTCCCATAAAACTGGCCGTTGGATAAAATTAAAAACGGTGACAAAGGAAAACACACTAAAGGAGTAACAATAAGTAGCATTAGGAGGAACAAAACACGTTTCTAATTTTATAGTAATCAATTAGAAAATTCTGTAAAGGATACAGTGCATAAAATAATTATTTGTAAGTTGTTTACATGTTTTAAAGTGGAAAACTATAAGTAAGGTACTTAATTTTAAATCCTTGTACATACTATACTTTGTTGATGTTTACAAATATGCAATTTAATAATAAGAAGCAAAGCGAACGAAACCATTTCGCCGATATTAACACATTAACGCTTTTGAAAACCATGTCAAAACGATTATGTTAATTGCTCAACAAGGTTTAATATTAAAATTTTAAATGTCTTAATTTCATTGCGATCGTTATGTAATTATGATTTTCGCGATATCGTCGACTTGAGAGTTTAAGGTAAGGAGTACAGCACAGTGCTAACTACACCATGATTTATGCAGATGTGACCATGATAACTTCCTTCATCGCCGTGCATCGGAAAGCACGTAAAGCCGTTGGTCCTGCACCTGATCTCTCTCCGGTCGTGTCAGATTGCTGTCCCATCGGACTATGAGATTGAAAGGAATAGAGAGTGCACCTGTTTGTGCACACACTTGTGCACTATAATATGTCCCGCGCAATCGGTTTGTCGTTGAGACTGGCCACCGTAGTCGAAATCGGCAAGGCGGATTATAATTCAGATGAAGCTTGAATTATACCATTAAACTACTATTTTTAGCAAATAGAACTGACACCGCTAAAATATTTTTTGCGCCATGATTTGACGCCACTTGGCATCAACGCATACAAACGGTTTCAAATTCGACATTCAAATTTAAAGAATACGTCACACACTTGTCATCTAGTTGCGGCACATGTTTCTCTATACGTAGTAATAACAACTCATTTGGTAATAATTACTTATTTATGGTAAGTGGCGTCTTATCAAATTTCGTTGTGTCGACTGTGTTCTAACTTCTGTTTTTTTTAAAATTATTAGGTAAGGACCCTTATTTCTATATTGAAAGAAAAACATTTGTTTGCAAAAATATCAACTACCTCTTTAAAAATGCTGAACGAAATATTGTAACACGCTAAATATTACTTATGCTGAATTGCTCGTATCGTCTGGTTTAAATTATCTTAAAAGTCTTAAGTAAGTGTGACATAAGCTTTAAGCTTTTGCAACTTTACTTTGGGAGCTTATCGGTCCGATCGATCACCTCATTATTACCCCTCATTAACTTTCACTTAATAATGTAATTTCGCGGAATGAGTATCGCAATAATTTGTTATCTTGAGATTGGAATATGAGTATGATGAATTCGGCACTTTTGCTTATCGAAATGTCAGGGATCAATACTGAGCGATTTGGAATCGTAAATTCACCAGGATAATTTTATGTTGTGGCTTTTATAAAACGGACATTGTAGGATTTCTTGACCTACATAGGATGTGATTTCATCAATATCTTCTAAAAAATATTTGATATAATCCTAAAAACTTAAGATTAAACTGATTTTTAAATTAAATTCAACGTGTTCTAACAAATAATAATTATAAACCACATAGGTACTTAACACCATTCTGGAAAATGAGTTCATCAGTGATGAACAAAAACAAATCCTGAATCTTAAACTACCTTTATTTTACATGTAATAAAAAATATGAGGATCTTAATTTTACTATACTTTTCATGTAATAAGTCTGCTTAGTAAATATTTTAAACAAGATACATTAAATTCCCATACAAAGCAGATAACACAATTTAAAACAAACTTACATTTCTACTGAAATACCCAAAACCAGTCTCAGATATTTGCATGCGGGAATTACCGCAAGGCTTGGTACAGCTCCGAGTTTAAAGTTTACTCCAAGGCAGAGTTATGGAACCCTTCAGCCCGTATATTTAATCCCCTCTGATTGGTACAAGCAAAGACACAATGCGGATAAAGCTGGTTATTAATGAGCAAATTATGTATCAAATGGTGTAAGAAGGCTACTTAACTTATTTTTGCTACTCTAATAAAGTTCTGGTAAATTATGAGAATTGTTAACTTACAAAAAAATATTAACTGTTTGAGAATAAAGAGTTTTAAATGACAAAACACAGGGATGGAAAATATTCTACGTATGGACGAAAAGATAAACTCTTTCCATTAAAATAGGTCCGACTACAAAAATTTAAAAGTATCGTCAATAAAAGTCTGTCTATTATTTACTCAGGTATATTACTAAAAGATGTTACCTTTAAGCCATTTTACACATATGAATGTTTATATTTATTTATATTTTATTGCACAACGCTGGCATTCACTTTTTGATGTCTCAACCAGCCAGCCACTAAGAAGATTTTTCTCAATCGAGTACTAAACAGAATACATCAGATTACGTGTACTCTTTCTCTTTCCTTTTCATAATCGTGACTGCGATTTAATGTTTCTGTGTCGGCCCGCAAATGGCCTGCCTTATATTGTCCAACACATAAGGTGGTTGTAACAGTGCAATTCGCAGCCTCTTATTGCGTCTCCATCTCCACCTGAGGCCCAATTAAGTGTTAGGACTGTTCAATGCAAGTATTTGTTGGGGGAGTAAGCAAAGATTAATACGTAGCAATCTGTCTACCCAGAGCTTGTGTAGTTTTGACGTCTTGATTGGTAGAATATTTTTTGACAGATGTGCGTTTTGGTTGCAATATCAAAAAGACTTCGAACACGGCGCATCTAAATAGTTGGAACGTGAATATTACTAGGTACTAGCTTTTAGAGATAAGATCGTCTATATTGTACATTTACTTTTAACGAGTTAGTAACTGACATAAATGTGATAGATATGCAATAAAGAGTTATTATTATCTATATACAGGGTGACTTCGAAAACATTGGCAAAAATTTAAACTAAGAAACTACTTATGATTCATAGTCCCTTCCACATATTAAAATGACAATCAATTGTTATAAAATATCATTTGATGAAACCGAGAAAAATCATATTATACACTTTAGAATAATTGATCATTGCTTCAAATTAAACTAACATAGGTATTACATTTTAAGATTTTCTAAAACTGAAAATAATATTGAATCTTCAAAAAAAATTACTCGGCCTAAACGGATCTCGGAAATCAGAGTGATATTTAATGATTTTTCTCGGTTTCATCACATCAATTGATTTTCATTTTAATATGTGGAAGGGACTTTAAATCATGAGTAGGTTCTTAGTTTAAAATATTGCCAATGTTTTCAAAGTCACTCTGTATATCTACTTGTAAATAAATAATGGTTAACTTTAAAAAAAGGTTAAAAAAATATCCTCATTTCATTTGACTCTACAACACACTTTTCTAGATTTATTTTATCGAATTCTTGTGATACAATTTGCCCTGACCGATTACAGATAACGAAAGTAAAATTGAAAGGAATCCTCAGCAATGGCTTGATGTGTGAACGATTGATATACAGAATGTTATGATTGTTAGCAGCAAACAAGAAATTATAGAAAACATAAGCACCTACTTACATAGTCAAATAATTAAAAATTAAATTTAGATCATAGGTCAACATTTATAATGAATTCACTTGCGTTTAAATTGGCAGTAATTTTCGTACAATTATCACCATAGGCGTTTTAAAGAGCATAATTTTATGCCATGCTACTCTTGGCCAAATAATTGTTGGATTATTGTGTGTAAATTTCATTTGTTTTAAATTGTACTTTATTTTGTTCATATTGTAAGTATGTTAGTCTGTAAGGTATTTAATTTATGGGCCAGTGTTTCATTATCTGGTGCCTGAAATAAACGTTTATTATTCGAATTACAAACCATTCATCATATTCTGGAAGACTTAGTTAATTTCTTTATTACCATGATATCCCATACATATACGGATTGGTATTGTCAATACTTATTATAAATAGTACAGCCTGTATACATAAATAATCCACATGACAGGCGCGGCCGCGTCTGCGCGCTGCAAATTGGGTGCGAAATCAAATAAAAACGATGAGCGAGTCACCCTCGCTGACGTGCTATTATGTCTGTACGTATTTTTTACACATCCTGTAGATTGTATATGAAACAACGTTTGACTGATATATTGAAAGAACAGAGAGAAAACTTTTAATTTACTTTGTCAATATTGTATTACGTTGCTCTGATTACAAAGAAAACAGTAGCCATTTCGCATGTTCCTTAAGCATCGGAGGCAATAGTGGTATCACACCAAAACCTGAGACAATGTAGAAAATAATAATATTGCTCATAAACCAACAAAGACCGAAACTGGGACTCCTATTTTCTGTTTAATACTTCAACTGCCTCTCAGTTGATTTTTACATTTGTTTATTGGTAAACACCGACTAGAGGGATTGTAATTATATTCCAAGTGTTTATCTCCTAAGAACTGTTTTTATTTTCAATTATTTTAAGAACTGCACTCGCATCTCATTGAATGATGCAAGGCAAAGGATAAAACCTTGAAGCACTTCAAGCTATGATGAATGGGCTAATAGCACTCACCGTTCACCCACCATGTACATCCAAGATCCCATACACCAGCAACTGATGCATAAACAACTACAGATGGTCAGCCAACCGTAAAAATGATGGTACAAGTGCATCTACTCATTTTCCGTGCGAAAGGAAGGCTTTAATTGAGGTGAAATTGTAGTTAAAATTAATTTATAATGTAAGAGCATGAGACTTAATGGCTCTTATTTATCAAACATCCCATCTTTATGTTTGAAAGCAGAAATATTAACTTAAGAGAGCATCAAATACACTTTACCGTATATTTTAGTTCTTATTTGTTATTTTGAAATAACATAGAAAGTAATGGTTATTTACTCATTTTATTACATACATTTTTGGCTGAATAGGAGATTTCAACTTAATAGTGATGAGGATTTTAAGCAATGTTTTCGATTTTGGATTAGGTATAAAATCAATATTTGTACGCTATTTAGTACAAACAAAAGCACTAGCGTAATCTTTATTGATGTAACGGGGCCCTATACTCGATTGACGTTTAAGTACTAAACGCGTTGCTTTATCCTGTGTAATGGTATTTTCAAACCCCTTATAACTCTTTGTTCGCCACCCATTTTACCGGTTTCTACCAGACCGGGAATTCAGACGAATTAATTCACCTACACAGCTACAGACATACAAAAATTAATCTCCACCACGGGTTTCCAAATTGGACGTGCCATCGATACGTCCCCTAGCGCAGGACACGCAACCAAAACATGGTGTTTGAGATCAAAGAGACAATGCAGAGGGTGAATTTGTCTAGGTGTAGGAGCATCCGGGATCTAGGAAACCTGGATACGGCTGTAGATGTGTGGTGCTAGAACTCTCTGAAAAAGAAAGACGATGCATGGCTTAAATTCAGTCCGGTATACTGGTACAGACCGTTATAAACTTGGTTTCTGTGCAGATTAAGAATTACCATTAATAACATCAGGTGAAGGCAAAAAAGGAATAGCAATACACAACCTTGCTTTTAGTATTTCAAGACTAAATTTTTACTATGTTAAAAGTCTCCATTTTGAGCGAGAAATTCAGCCATCCCTTTCATCTATTCATTGACGTCCAAAAATACGATCTAGATATCGATCTTATTATCTAAAGCAGACCGTGGACAGTCAAATTGTTTGCCAAACTTCTTAAAATCCTAACATTCATCATGATTTTTAAAACACCATACATCATACCTAACCACATCTAGTAAATTTTAAGGCTTCTGTAGCAGTAATAAGTGCGGTCGTGACGACACCGGTGTCATTATCGCGCGATGCACCGAGTCAAGGGCTTAATGCTCGATCTGTTTGTGCGGGGCTGACTGTACTTGACAACCAAACTGTCGATTTTGAACCCTCAATTTAAAGCAACAAGGTTGATGAATAAAGTTGTGTTGATTTTTTTTTATTTGTGACTGTACATGATGAAATATGCACGGCTGTACATGTAAAGGTGCTTTCAATTACTGCGGGGATTTTGGATTAAAATACCTTTCATTTCTGCATGCAATATTGTGACGATGGCTGTATCTATATTCTTAAACGATCGTATGAAAAAGATGGGTATATTAAGCAAATATGTAAATAAAAATATATTGCTCAAACGGAGTAGCTACAGCACACAATTAGCAAAATATTTTCTGCCTTCTAAGACACATTTCTGTGAAAACTATGTTATGATATAGATGCAGTTGCTACTTCACATGTTCGCCATATATTGAATACAAAACTTATCTATAAAACTACTGGAATGTGTTTTCATGTCAATTTTATACCATGTTGGACATGAATGATGTCCAACATGGTATAAAATTGAAAGCCTTCCAAGTCACAGGGACAAAGCGTTAAAATTCATGTGCCGCGCTCTGCAACAGTAAAAAGCCGATGCTACAGTCCAAATTGACGCAGTAGAAATGGTCTGTACTGTACGTAATTACGTTTTTATTTATGCAAAAAATGTTGCGTTGTTAAGTATAGCAATGATAAAAAATCCATAGTTAATATTGGGGCAACTGAACTCTTATTTTTAATCAAATTCATATTATGTGCTGATTGTAATATATTTTTGTAAGATGTAGAACAAACTTTTGATAATATAAAATAAAGTAAAAAAAATAATATATAAAATGGGTTTCAAAAATTACTAACTCATCCCTGATGCTATAAAAAATGCGGTGAAGAACGGATCGTGCATATATATCTACAAAAATCTATTGTTTCTAAGATTGATGAGACTAATCATAACTTAAGGTCCAATTGAACGATTCATGTTGAGTAGAACAATATACTGTGCATGGTTAGGAAGACACGGCCGTAGCCCACATACTACACTAACTACACCTACAACTCCGCAGGGTATCTTTACTGTTCATCATTTGACCGACTTTTTAAGACGAAGTTTGGTTTCGCTAGCCACATCAGAGCGAACCACCACCAATAAACCAAATCTAGAGTGCAGAAGTCGCCGTTGCCGGATACGGTGTGGACGACATGATGATGATGTGATGATGAATGAAGTCAAGAGAAAACCTATAGTACAAATGAGAAAAATAATAAACGGTCATTCTGAGTCGTTCTACAATGCGTGTGGCGCCGCCATCGGAGTGCATCGCGAACAAAAACTTGATAAGCGGATGCAGATATATTTGCATACGCGGAATCGTATGCTTTTCACACTCGCGGTGTCACTCGCCAAAGCGACTACTACGGTTTAAAAAGTCACGCTAAAATTCCTTACTTACCTTCTGTCAATACAGTGTTTAATAGACCTAGTCCTGCATCGTAAAAATATGTTTTATTATAAGACCCAATAAGATAAGATAACTCTTTAATGCACATCACTAAATTCAGTTACATTACACAATCGTTTAAAGAAAACGTACGAATTTAGGCCGTCTTAACGCTTACGAGATCTCTTTTCTACAACTTTTGGGTAAATAAATTATTATTTAAAAGGTATCAATCCACTTTATAAAATGATGAAACTATCGAGATTTCATAGTATTCCAGTTTTCCAGTCCGTCATAAATGATACAAATTTGCCACCATTTGCATGTATGCGAGCTGTTTACAAATCGACACCTCCCTCGCAAAACTCTGTAACTGTTACTTATCGAGAAATACGATTTTAGTATTTTCGTGTTCTCCGAGGTCGGTTTAATAAGGTGGCCTTCATAAAATTTTTAGATTCTCATTAATATTAGTAATTTACAGTTGTATATGTGTCTATCTAGAAAAAGTGTTCCCTGCATATCTGCCTAGCTGTTAGTTAACCGCATATGCGCGGGGCGTATCGAAGCGGACCGGGGGGGATATCTGTCACTTCATCAGTATTGCAGCGGAGAGCGTAGAACGCGGGTGTGTACTCAAGTAAAATATGATTTCATTAAAGAAAACGGCTAGGAAGTGAATACAAACATGTGTTCAAAAAGGATACAATTCAAGGATACTCTAAAAAACGCTTGTTTGATCCAAAAGTCAATAAATACAAATGTGAGGGATTCAAGTAAAATACAAAATCCAGCTAAGTTAATAAGATGATTAACTAGAATATTTTTCAACTGAATTAAAATTATACCAACATAATGTTTTGTACACTGCTTGTTTTTTGTGGTATTTAGATGTAAAACTTACGGCAATCTAATAAATTCTACTAATCCGACGCAAATACACGTAACTGGACCAGTTTCAGAGTTATGCTTCGTAATTCATAATGACGCTTGCCACTTAAAGAGTTTTGCTACGGAAGATTTGCAATGCTTTTTGCTTTAACTGACACTTACAGACTTATGTGCCGTATGGCTTTACTATAATTTTTGTTCCAATTGCCTCTTACATACTTATGCACTGGAGGTTTATTTTAAAAATATTATTTAAGTACCACTTAGGTTGATTTGCTTCGTATTAGTTAATTCATTATTTTATATGTATCTGTCACTTAAGTATAATTACGTGGTAAAACAAATTTGAGCATGCCCCCTAAGTCTTTAGTGTTATTACTTTTTCAGAGTCACTTTTTCTGTGAGTACACACTTCACAGAAGAAGAGGAAATATTTTGGGCGAATAATAACCTAGTTCTGCAGAAAGCAGCTAACTAGCACATTTTCGAAAATCGAGTTATTAACAAAGCCATGCTAAATTCGACATGCCAGATTTTTTGAAAAGACAGCCATGTCAATATCTCTTTTAACGGCGGAGACACGAGCCATCAAATGCAGCCATTCAACAAAAAGCATTTTGTAAAAATCAGTAATTATAGCGCCAAATGCAGCCAATTTCGACATAAACTGCCTAACCTATATTGCATAAGTCAGCCTGCTATATGGCTGTTTCGCACAAAATTCTAAATGTTAGGAGGTATCGGGAATCGAGTTTCGTAAAAAACAGCAAGTGTACGTTGGCTGTTTTTTGTAAATTTTATATTTGTTACGAGCCCATCCTTAGCTTTTTCCTACGACATCCAGGCTGTTTTTATCAAATTTTAACATTACTTAATTTATGCGTTGGGTATTGAGTAATTTTCGAACTTTGCACGTAACTCCACCACTCCACCACTCCACTCCACTTTACCCAAAGGTTGTCTGGAAGAGATCGCTTTTAGCGATAAGGCCGCCTTAGTTGTACATTTACTTTGAGGTTAAAACTGTAATTTACTTTGTGTTGTACAATAAAGAGTTATATTATTATTATTATTATTATTATACCCACTTAAAACCAGTCAGTGTTTACTGGCGCCATTTATGAGGATTACCCTTAGCTCCCTAAGCTTAGCCCCTGGGTATTCTTTCACAGCCTCGCCTCTGACTGAGACACGTAGTTTGCGAGCTCCACCTGTATTCAGGAGAAAATTATTTATCCTGTTATCCAGCAGACAGCGAATGGGACACACACACACCACCGTCATGGGTTTCCTTTAGCGAGCGGCAAACCGTCCACCATACACTATCACCATGTCGACCTCTCGAGACCCATCTAGGAGTGACAGGTGTAGGGCATCGAGCCTTATTCGGTTTGTTCAGGAAGTCGGCGATGAATCATCAGTGTTGGCTTGGGCAGCTGAGCGCGATGCACACAAAGAGAAAGTCTGGAGTAAATTCTTCATATCGGGGCGGTCGTAGCACTAATGGTAGAGAGATAGGAGGCGGTGCTCACCTTTTGTGAGACCGTAATCTCCCAGAAGGAGCGGCGGAGAGGTAGCAGGAGGCTCCGGCACTGATGCATCGGTGTGTTGGCTGAAGAGCCAACACACCGATGCATCGGTGCCGGCTAGACACACTTCTAGGGTATGCTGACCCGTATCTTCATCGGCTAGGCAGTGATAACATCTTGATTCTGGATCACTGTTGATGTGGTGCAGATATTTGCCAAAGCTCGCTAAAGTGACCTGTTTAAATCTGAATAGCTTGGTGTGTTAGGCGTTCATGTTGGCGCCTCAGACTTCCCTCGAGCAAAGTATAGCAGCGAGCAAATATATAATGCGGTGCCCACGTTTCAATTGATTATCTGCAGGTTCCAGATCTGCATAGCCTTGTCCTTCAGTTTGAGGCGCTCCACCTCAACTTCTCAGGGTTTTGGCCTCAAGTCCAGAGGCTTTTGTTTCTCGTGTCACTCAAAGACGGTGGCGAGAACCACGGCATCGAGCGCCTAGACTTCGTACCGGCTATGGCAGCAGCTGCATTTTCCGCTACTGTACGGTAGCTCCGAATTACTGTAAGGGCCTGTATAACGCCATGGACCGCAGAAAGCCCATATTGGCATATAGGCGTCTACTAGCGGCACCCACCAATGTTCGGCATTTGTCTGCCCCAGCAGCTTACTTTCGAAATGGGCGGTGAACTTCCAGCGTCCATCAAGCCGAAATACTTAAGCGGTTTTCTTTTCTTAATCCTGACCCCAATAGGCTAGTTTCCACTAAAAACAAATCAGAATATTGGTAGGTCTAGTGATGAATTATGGTTAAGATATGTCATAAAACCAATTAATTTATGAATTTTAATTAGGATTATTAATATTTTAAATTATTTAGTTTCTCTAAAACGCACATTTGGCCACGTGACCGCAAACGCCTATCAAAGGATGTGACGTGATGCCTTGTCCGATGGCGGTTTTTTTGCTGTCATTGACAACTCTTTATATTATTTTGCTGACAAAAAGACTTTCGAACTTACGCCATGACGTCATTAAGTACGCCGGTCCTACAGATAAAATACTACATAATAAAACCATGAGACTCCCACGCACCCCTTAATTATGTGGGTCCAAAGCACTTCTTCATAGTTCAGACTTCAAAGTTCATACTAACAAAACTAGGTATCTATAAATTTAAAAATATCTCATCCTATTCATAAAGCATTAAGTACCACTTACGAAATAAAATACGTCCATTCTTCCATTACATAACTTCCTATTTGCCACTTACTGACTTTATCAGATATTTTTTTCCGAAGCAAAACTCTGTAAATGACACTTGAATAAAAAAAAACTTATTAAATCCGACGCATAATTCTTTAAGTGTGATATCTTAATATCTGTTAGTAATTTGATAAAACCAACAAATAAATCTGAATATAGTCGTCAAAAACAGCCCTTATGCCAAATTTCAAGGTGATAGTTTCAAGGGTAAGAGCACAGTGCGCATTTGAAGTTTCAATCGGCTCTCCTGTAAAATTTGCGATTTCAAGTTAGCGACTTTTGCGTAGGAGGTGTCGAAATCATATGTTCCACGCGTTTCTGCTCCCGGCTGGATGCTCTTCAACACAAAACTTAGCTTGGATAAACAAATACACACCTTTTAATGAGTGAGCACCATTGTTTGGATTAAACTTTTTACAGTATTAATAGTAAACTTAAATGAATACGTCTCTTATGATAATCATAAAAGGCGTATTAACAATACGCCCCTTTAAATAATATTTTATTTGGGTAATAAAATGACGCACTTCAATAATATTTTTTTTGCACTGACAAAATAAAGTACAAATGGCTGACTTAATTAAAGCATTCTCTACCAGTCAACCATTGGGTGAAGCAGAGACGAATTTTACGATTCAGGTTCAAGCATGCAAAAAATAGTTAAACTTTTTCTTAAGCATATTCTCTGAAACTCACTAATCGTAAAACATGGGTGTTGTCGGAAAACGCGAACGCGATTACTTTAGAGCCTTTACACACTGCGACTTTTACCAGCGATGCAAACGCGATGCAGTCGCGATGCGCATCGATGCAGTCGCAAAATGTCAACCTTTACACACTGCGCTACTTTTAGCTATTCGCCTGCGGCCATCTTGAATTCCGAATGACGTCAACTGCGATACGCCCCTCCCACTTTAATGGCCCTTGACGACTCCGGTTACAAAAACAAGAGCGATAAGCGAACGCTAAGTGGCATGTGTGCGTAATTTATGTCGATGAGTTCCTCGAAACACAAGCTAGCTCGTTGTATTCAAGTAGAAACAGCTGCGTCTTTGTAATACTAACAATGTTTTGCTCAAGTTACCGGATCGATTTAATTTCGACAGTTTACATTCAAACTCTAAGGTATAGGAAATAAAGCACATTTTTGCTTGACATCAAATTACCCGCCAAAATGTCTGAGTTAAAAAAATAATTAAAAAAAATATTTCTATGGCGGGCGGTCTGCTGTTGCTAATCATGCCTTCCTTGTTTATCTCGCAGTGCTCTGTATCATTCTGACGCTACTTGCGTACGCGGGAACCGTTGACTGCGGCGGGAATTCGATAACACAGAAAAGCGAACATATTATGTCTTGTCCGCAGTTCCGGTTTTTTGACAGCAGACATAATATGTCTGCGCCGCAGGCGAATAGTTAGCATCGATGCAGTCGCGATGCTAACGCGTGTTAGCATCGATGCAGAAAAGCGGTAGCAATGCAATATCGATGCGTATCGCGTTTCCAAAACGCCCGTTAGTATCGATGCTAAAAGTCGCAGTGTGTAAAGGGTTTTATGACTTAAAGCCGTGAGTATTTTAAGTGAATATTTATTCTTGTTTTGCTTTAAGCAAAACATTATCTGCTTAGGAATTTCACAAAGTGAGATGATACATGAGTAAGTATAAGTAATTACTTCATTTATAGCTTTGTTCGGATTGGCATTGGCAGTTAACAAACGTAAACACATGCCCGACACCAAACCCGGGACACTGTCCAAATATTATTTCTGTCTTTCAGATCAAAGTCAACAGTTCAAATGTTGATATGAACAGTGCAATGATTAAGCATACGAAGAAGATACTTGTCTAAGTTTGATCATAATGTATAATGGTTATTTATTTATATAACGCCTTTAGCACACCAACGCATTCGCGTGCGGCAGCGATGCGGCTAAACGACACCGACAAGGATGCAGCTTTCACATCTAGCATGTAAGAGCGAGACAAAGCATACAATAATGCCACATGCATACAAATGTCACATTCCGCATGCGAATGCGGAAACTTTTTAAATTAGGAAAACCTTTTAAACTAACGAAATTTACGACGTTACATAATGTTTATCATCATATCATTAAATATTTTTAAAAATAATATTAAAATATTAAACAAAATATAAAAGTTGGCGACAATTTAAGTAATGTTGCTTCCATACTCTTTCGGCAATGTTCCCGGTAACGGCATATCTAAGTAACTGTTGGTACAATACGTTGGGTAATAATAGTAATAATAATAGTAACACGTAGTACACGTAGGACAAGGTACAATAGTAGAGTTCACCAACAATTATCAATAACTCTATGGCAACAGAGACAGATAGTCAGCTTTTTGTTTTCTGTCACGCAGATGTGTGCACTATTTGAGGGTGCCCAGATGTTCCAAGGTTGGTTTTCACGGGGCTTAAATGAGGCCAATTAATTTTAATTGTGTTTTTTTGCAAACGTGACAGCACGGGGACAGCATGTTTGACAATAGGGACGTGCTGTGAAGCTGTTTGGGAGTGTTAATGGACCGCAAATGAGGGTACCATGTGTATATTGCCTTATTTTTCTTAATTAATCTTTCACTGTATAAAGTTGGGTTTCGTAACAGGGTCCAAGTAAAACAGTAAGTAAGTAGGGTAACTCCATGTAGTTTTATTATTCTGTGTCCATGTAAAAAAAAACTTCATAGTGGGAATGACTAAATTGCATTTTTTATTCTCAACTGCTGCTATTTTCTGCACTGTGATATATAATTTCAAGGGTAATTTAATTTTAAATCAATACAGGAACTACAACTTCATAAATAAAAGCAAAGGGTTCCAGTTTCGCTAGTTCGAAAATTTTGAATGTAACATAAAATATTTGTAGTTGTATTTGATTTTTTAATTCCACAATATTATTTTAGGTACATAGGTACATAATTGCAATGTTCCTCAATCAAAATTAAAAGCATCCTGCGTCAATGACGTTACAATGAAAATGAAAAATTTACCCAGTATCCGTAGGTAATTTACCTTTTCTAGGTACTTTTATCTCCCCTCCCCTGATCGAATCGCCGTGTCGATCAAAATCATTTGTACAGCAATGCTGGTTACCGCCGGATATCGAGAGCGCGGGGGCAAAAATTAATAAGAGGTAACTAGTGTTGTACCAAAACTTTTCGTTGTTTGCACCTAGATAATATTAAAATAATAAAAGTTTTTTTTGTGTGAATATAGTAATTTGCATTTCCGACTCTAGAATTTATAGGTACATATAAGGGGAGTATCAAAAGACTTAACGAAACCTCGCATTCAGTACGTCAGACCAAATCGTATATCGATATATGTTTTGTTACGAAAAAAAAAACATTTTTTTAAGACACTGGCTGTCAATACATCAGTAACGCGTCAACTAAAGAAGGTAAAACTAAAACAATCTACTTTTACTAATCGTCGATTACATCATCATTATCAGCCGAAGGACGTCCACTGCTGAACGGCCTATGTTCAGCAGTGGACGTCCCCCATGGCTTTCCACAGCGGCCGGTTGTAAGCGGTCTGCATCCAGTGCGATCCTGCGATCTTTACAAGGTCGTTTGTCCATCTTATCGGTGGACGTCCTACGCTGCGCCTTTGCGATTACATCGATTCTTACCAATCACCTATGCAACTCGATTTATTAGTGCATTAGGGTCTGTTTACGAAAAAAAATCCACCAATCCAATTTTTTTTAAATCCACTGGCCATCAATACATCAGTAACGCATCAACTAAAGAAGGTAAAACTAAAACAATCTATTTTTACTAATCGTCGATTACATCGATTCTTACTAAACACCTATGGTTATCGATTTATTAATCATCGCCAACACTAAAGGAAACGATGTTTTAACGACACACAGACAAATTGATGCGGAACAAGCGTTTGGTATCGAGGGCGATTCCCATTTCCGAACCGTGACGGGGATGTGATTCCGATAGTATGTAAAGTTATGTGGAAACAATGCTTTTTTTACACTTATTAATGTATTTAATTTTAAATTATAAACGTAAGTTCTACTTGAGCTTTTGAAGTCCGTACTTTATCTACTACCTACCACCAAGTTTGATACGAAAGTCAGTCAAGGGTGATGAAAAAACAGTACAAATATTTTCATATTCAATATTTTGGTGTCCAATATTTACTCCATGAACATGTTGTATTAAAACCTATTATAACATTATGGTGAAAACCAAACTAAACTGAAAAAAAATACATAATATCACCATCTAAAAAGTGATTGTAATAAATCAAAGTATCAATTCATCATTTTCCAGCGATCACTTCATATTAAACATCATACTTCAAGCTTGGTTCAAGATGTATTTTTCTTTGAAAATTTTTAGCTGCACCCTCAGAAAACCCTTACTACGAGTTCACGATCTAATAAAAATTGTATTACTAGTTCTTAGCTTTTTCACGACCGTTTTTTCCGCCACTGATTAAATTCTCTGCATTCCCAAGCGGTTGACTGGAAGAGAATGCCATAAGGCATTAAGTCCGCCAATTGTACAACTTACAGTGCAATAAAGTTTAAATAAATCTTTTTGTATCAGGTTGCGTGCGTTACGTAAAATACTGTGCCAACATCAAAAGAGAGACTAATTATGAGAGGTGATGTTTTCTTCCAATGCTGTCTTGACGCTTGATTTATTGGACCCAATGAAAGCACGCATAGATTCAGAGTCGGAAAATCATAATATTTTTATAGTGTTGTATACGAGTGGCAATTGGAATAGATGGGTTATAGGTACTATCGAGGCCGCCTAACAACCTTTATAGCCAAAACGCATCACGCGTCATTTTCTGTTCACAGTGACGCCCGTTCTTGCGTCGTTTGTGTAAGCGATTTCCAATCGAAAAGCACCAGAGACCTCAACTCTATAAAGTCTAACATTAGTAGAGGTGGCGGATTTACTCCCCTATAAAAACTTCCGACGCTATTTGAAATTCATTCTTCAACGTGTGATGTTATAAAAATACCGGTAGATGCGGCTCTGACTAGGTTCGGGTATAAATTATGCACCCTTCCAGAATCGCTTGATGCATTAACGGCCACTTTGATACCATTTTAGAGGTAAATTGAAGTTAAACATGTATTATGGACGTGTTTACATAAACTTGCATTGTTTGGTTTGGGTTATGATGATCGTAGGCATTATAGGCTTCCTCAATTTAGTAATTTCATGGGCAGATAGACTTTACAACTGCAGGTATTTTTACTGACGTCAAAAAGGAGGTTATAAATTAAACCAGGGTCCAAATACAGCTATTTGAATCGTTACAACATCGTAATGGAATTGCTTTTTTCACATAAGAGCCATACTGAAACTGTCAAAAATAGCAAATCCAATGATTTTGTTATGATTTTAATAGCAGAATTGACTTGTGTGATATCGTTGGAATTTGATAAATTTATTATATTTGATAGTTTGATTTGTTTTAATTTTGTGTAGATATTATTTCTGTAACTGTTGATCTTTATTTTCATTGTTTCTGTTGTGAAGCGTGCGTATGACGTGTGTGTGTTTGTGCTGTCCTTTTACCAATAAATGCTTTTTCTTTTCTTTTCAAAAACCTTAGAGGATTCTATGCACGTGTGCTAAACGTATGGTTCCAGTTTAATGCTAAATAAAATTTATAAGAGCATTTTATCCCTTAAATGCCTCTTACTTAAGTTCGTCGTTGAGAATCTAGGGCAAGTTGGGGACGCTTAGCTTTTACCTCCATAATGGAACGGTGAATATAAATTACATGATTTTTAGGTTTGGTATCATTGATAATTCATTTGTTTTATGCCGTACCTATGTGGTTTTTATTGTCTTTATTCTTTATAATACAAACAATAACTTTTTTACTAATATCTCGAAGACAAAAGAACCGATTTTGGTTAAAATAACCAAAAAAATATTATCTCGAAATGACTTACCGTTTTCGAAAAATGCGTGAATAAACATACACCTAATAACACCTATGTTTGCACACGAGTTTAGAAATTTAAATAGATAATCATACTCAAATATTATCGGAGTTGGAGTTACAACAATATCACATAGGTACGTACAAACCGAATTGATAACCTCCTTTATTCCCCTCGGGTAAAATTATATAGAGCAGCTTTAACTTGTTCCTTTCCATATGCATTTCAGAGTATTTACCATACCTACTATAGTAAGATTAATTTCGTTGTTTCTAAATTTATTTCCCCCAAAGACCTTCATAACTCGAGTGAATAGGCAAATCAACTCCTTCCTTCGTAAGTAATTACTGTGAAGTCTATAAGACTTCTGTATTTTCGACAATAACCATCTCCGTCACTCATGCGAGTACAGCAATATATGTGAGTGAAATAGATGAACTCAAAATTACTAACAAAGGCTTACAGAGTAGTGGCATTGGGATGGATAGTATTAAAAGTAAATAAAATCCGAGATTTTAGTTTATTCACCTGCTTTATTACATATTGCCAATCGTTTTTTATCACTTTGCTTTCGAAGCCTTTTCCTGAAGGAACAGCTTGTATATTAACAGACGTAAAATGGAATTTGTAAAAGCTGTCATCAAAATTTAAAAATGAATTGGTCCAAGTTTAGAGTTTGAAGCTATGGATGTGTTTGGCAAGATTGTGTCGTGATATTTTTTAATCTTGCACTTTACATAGATCTTAGAATTCTTCTGCCCAGCTAATACATTTGCTTAGCAAATTGTAGCCTTACCTCCTTTGCTTCAAAATTAAGCAAGTTTCATGTGTTGTTGTTTGACCAAATTGTAATTAATTGCATACGTGAGCTCCCTATTGTTACACGGTTTGAGATTTATGTCTTTTTTTATGATATGAGGTGACATGAGGTGTTATGAGCCAAACTCCACCACGCGGGCTCAGCCCTGATTGGTAAAGAGGTGTTTAGCAAGGCAAGCAACCAACATTGCTTTCAGATTTTATCAAGTCGCATATATTTGTAGGACAAAAAATACATAAAAGATTTTACATTCTAGATCTTAATCTGAATAAAGATAATATTGTGTTACGTTTACGTAAGTTTGTTGTATTTTGACAAAATGTCTTTCAATAATTACGCATAAAAATTAATCTAAGTGTTTTAAAGTCAGGGGGTCGATTCTCACATGATCAAACTTCGTTTCGTGTGGTAATTCGATTAGGAGTATCACTGTTTTACCGAAAAAAAAACAAGTTATATATCCACGTAAAAAAACTTCCGCACAAAATAAATCAAAGTGCATAGAAATTGTGACCCGGATAAAGCATTAACTGTATTTTCTTTGAAAAAGAAAATTCAATCGGTGAACTTTTTACGTATATGAACTGCACGAGAATCGGCCTCCAGGTGTAACTAATATCAGTCTATAATTTAAAGTCTCACGGCTGTAACAATGACAATCAACTAATTAAACCGCATTAATACAGTAGTATAGTCTTGGATCCAACTTTAAAACCAAAATACGAATGCCTTTGTAACAACAAGTTCACTTTATCTAATTTCAAATTGAAAAGTCACCGCGAAATGTTTTCAAACGAATTCACACCAAAGGACAAGTCCCAAACGAGGGATCGGAATATTTCCATAGCAAAAAACACCTTCGCATAATGTGTTCGGCGAGACGCGAGGATTAGCACCCGGTTCGCCTCAATCACAGCCAATGCTCGTAGACTAAAGAGGACAGACAGTACACTTTTTAACCCCCGACGCAAAAAGAGCGGTGTTCGTTCACTATCGGCTCGGCTACACGGGCCCGACGAAGCCCGACCGTGACATTTCACATCGGACTACCGCTTCGTTCATCATCGGCTCGGCTTTACCAGAGGCGAGCGGGGCACGACAAAGTCCGACCGCGACACTTTGGATCGGACCATCGCGATTACTACGCTCGTTTAATCTTGTTACCACAACTTGGTAGTCGTAGATTATATTCTAATCAACTTCTATTCATACGGTCTACTGCTTAATTATTTACCGTACTGAGCCAGTTTTCGAACAAAAGTGTTATTTATTTGACTGCTATGTGTAAGTAGGTGTGTTTGTGTCTGTCTCCAAAGTAGCGTAGCTTCTCAACGGGTCGACGAATTTGCTTGCGTTTTTTTATTTATTTAAAAGAGAGTTCTAGAATTAGTTCGTTTGGTAGTAATCGACAAAGCAATCTCGGAGATATTTTCCTTTTGTCATTTGCGGTAGAATCCTAGAACCAAATATTTCAGTTAATAATTACGAATTACGATAAATTCTGCATATAACTCTTTCACTTATTATTTCATAAGCTTCATAACATATATTTTTTCTTTTTTTTAACTTTTTTTTTAAATTTTTGTTTACTTCAAGTTCAAAAGGAAAATACAAACCCTTTTAGGACACTTCAAACTCGTACAAACTGTGCTGGCTGTTACACCCCCGTCACGGTAGGCTTGATCAAACGTCTAGCCGAGGTTACTGTGCTAGAAATCGGGATTATTCATCAAATCCCGACTGTTTCCGGTAGGGCGGGCCTGAAAAGACACTAATGAGCTAATGCATGCTACGTGCGGTCCCGGGTTCGATTATTGTGATTGCCAGTTGACTACCGTGCCTATGTTAATTGGATGCTGCTTGATTTTCTGATATTTCTGATGAATTTATTTAGGTTATAGATATTTTTCGTGAGGAATAAAGCTTATTACTGTTTACGTAGTCCGTTAAGATATTCCAATTATTTTTCGCAATTTCATTGATATGTCTTCAAAAAATGATATGAATATAAATACTGAAGTAAGTATAAGAAATCTTAAAAAAATACATATCGATAAAGTCTTAAAGTTATTGCATAACCAAGGGAAATATGGACTTAATTGTATAAAATAAATGAATTTAATATTTACCCAAATAATATGTAGCCAATGCGCGATAACTAGACATAATATCAGTAAAATATGTTGCAGAAAATATTAACCAATTATTACAAGTTCAAAAATCAAAACCGACATTCCCGCAAAATCAATAGCCTAATCGGAACATTACCGGCGGATAGAAAGTCATCCAAACCGACGTATAAATAAATTCACACTCTATTAAGCTTGGCCACAGTATATTCGTATATAAAATCAGTATACCTACTTAAGATTTCAATGATTGACTTTTAATGACTCTTTTCTTTGTGCATTGACGAGAGTGATATTATCTATAGTTTTTTTTTTATTTGAAATGGGTTCGCTCTTGTCTCCAGGCTAGACCAGTGGCATAGACAGAGACGACGATGGAGCAAGCTTACCCAGAAAAAGCCTGTTCACTCTAACTTTGAAAATTTTAGGGTTATAATCCATTGGAAACACTGATGCGGGTAGTTTAGTCTAAATATCATCTAAACTGCTGCTTCCAAGTGTGTCGTTTGTTTGTTGTGTCGTTTTTAATTTTGACTCAACATGTATGAAAAGAATTAAAAAAAACTTCCTGACTTTGACAACTATCCTTAACTTATTTCGTCAAATTTGATAACGTCAAAATTTCATTCTCTGTGCGGCTAATTTATACTAAGACCTCTGTTAAAAATGTTACGTTTTCTTTTTCATCACAGTTCATTAGTTATCTGGGATATTATCTATGCTTATTTGATTTGAATGCAGCGATTTTATTGAGTAATTGTTTTGTTAAAGAATATTAATTTGTTCTTTTTATAATTTATTATTTATATGAATATTAATTTGTACTTTTTCAAGTCGAAGTCAAGTTAGCCTCCCACTGCTGGGAAAAGGCCTTACCTCAAATGTGAGGTAGTATGAGCCATACTCCACCACGCGGGCTCAGTGCGGATTGGCAGAGGGGTGTTTTGCAAGGCAAGCGACCAACCTTGCTGTCAGATTTTATTAAGCCGCCTATAGGGACTTTTTAAAAGAAAAAAAGTAGTATTTGCCTTATCATCAATAGTAACTTACTGAAACCTCCGGTAGTTATGGTGTAATTACATACTTCACGAATTCGGATCGGACGTAGTGCGAATCCTCTGTGAGCAAATCTTACTGAATACAATTTAAACTGGGTATTATTGACTGACTCAGCAAATGGAAGCGAATTAGGTAGAAGGGTCATGGCGCCACCTAGTGACGACAGGGGATAAATCTTAGGTAATATATTATGGCGGCGATGCTATAGACTGAGACAAAGTGAGGCTGATTGAAATACTACTGCATTCAATTGAATTGCATTGAGATCTTAAGGTGAGGGATTGAGAAATGAGGGTGTGTTTTAGTGCAATTGAAGCGTCATACATAAGACATAAACATACGTAAGCCCAAAGACGCAGCGTAGGACGTCCACCGACAAGTTGGACAGACGACCTTGTAAGGATCGCAGTATCAAACTGGATGCAGACCGCGAGTGATCGGTCGCTGTAGAAAGCCATGGGGGAGGCCTATGTTCAGCAGTGGACGTCCTTTGGCTGATGATGATGATGATGATGATGACAAAAGAGTTAAGTTCAATATACGAAGTAAACAATTTTAGAAAGCCCTTTTCTAGCCACAAATGAATAGTGTTAAAATAGTCGTTTTAAATTCTTTTAAGTTTATTTTTAAAGTCTTTACATGATCACTTTGCAATTGATTTAAAGGGTAATATTTAAATGAATGTAAATAAAAGCTCCAACCCAACATGGTAATGTGTATCATGTTCCTTCTGCATAATCCCTTACCTACATTTAAAGACATTGCACCCTATATAGTAAAAGGTCAGTTTAGTCACTGACCAAAGAAAGTCACTTCCCTAATGTCTTACAATTAGAGCTACAAATTCGAACATGAGGTCCTACTATGATAGACAGTGTTATAGTTTTAAAGTCTTTTGAAGTCTCAAAAGGGTACCTAATAGATAAACAGTAAGTTGTTACTACTACGTATAGAGAAGCTATGCCAAGCAAAAAATTTGTCACAAAATACGACGACAAAATTGTGACGTTTTCTTTGGAATTTGAATTTCGAATTATGAATTCATACTACGAGTTGATGACCGTGTCATCAGTTCCATACGCCAGTAATAGTAGTTCAATGTAGATAAATGAAGATAATAGCCGCGGTCCAATAGCGTAAAAGCTAGGGCTATACTCGAAGTAACTAGACACTAGATTAACGAATACTCTAAAACTATAATACGTACTTTTTTTTCAAACCACGTTAAGAGCCATAACAGCTTACACTTCACGTCTTCTTTTTAAAGTAGAGCCCTTTTTGTTTCATGTCATGTGTGCAAGCGAATTTGATTTGAAAGTGGTTAGGCACCAGTGACCTCGACCGTATACACCGTACGAGTAGTCCCAAATAGAGAAATAGAAACCGCTGGATTTCAGTTAAAAGCGCTGCTTACTATGCCAAAAATATACAAAAGTAGTGATGACTATACGGAATAATTTCATAGCCCAAAGGTTGTCTTGAAATTGCTTGTATGTATAAAATCAGGTATAAAACAGCCTGAATTGTTTTCCTATAAACGAATTTGTAACAGCCCATGTGCTATGCAACAAAGAGTTATCTTATCTTATCTTACTACCGAAGACTATCAGAGTAGAACCTATGGTCTTATAACAATGGATCTTCAGATACGGAGCGGCGCCTGCGCACTTATGGTATTTCCTGAGGCCGGCGCTGTAATTGTCGCGAATCGAGACGAATGGTACTGTCTTGGTATGATGTTAGGCCAATAATAAAAGGCGATAGTAGTAGAAATTGGGGGACCTGGATCAACAGAGATCCAGGTACCCCCAATTTCTCTTTTCACTATTTAACTTTCATCATTTCAAGTTTTCATCTATTTATTTTATTACAATTCCACTATTCATTTTTATAAGTAGTAGTATTAGTTAATACTACTAACTCTTACTAACTTCTTTGTTGAAAGTACATTAAATGGTAAAAAAAATAAAACAAATATTTTAGGATGAAAAATTGTATTTCTAAATAAAGTAACACAACGCTTTATAAAAGGTACATTTAAACAACTAATACATTGTTTTCTTTACACCATTTATCCAAACAGAATACATTTTTCAAAGCACAGATTTTGTTGTGATACACACAACTTTTGATATCTAAACAATTTGAATATTGTTCATACAATTTTATAAAACTAGGACAATTTCTATTTTCTACATTATAAACGATATCATGATTAACCATATCTTTTAACCATAACACTTTTTCATACCCTTTAGTAAATATATGTTTGTTCTTTAAAAGGTCTTCGATAATATTTTTATAGTCCGAAAAAGCCACATTTCCCTGATTCCATAAAACTCCTCTATTTTTCTCTATCCAAGCTACTTGTAAGCGTTCTTTTTTCGTTAAATTATAAAATGGGTATGGTGGTTTTATCAAGAGAATAAAAACACATCTCTTCCCCAATATAGCTATTTCTTTTGGAATGAATTGATTCTGTTCGTTTTTGAATCCTTGTACATCAACAATCACATTCATGATAATTTTCTAACGATGTTACTTAGAGGTTGGTATTCAAAAATGCGATCATTGATAATCAGACAGTAAGCAGTTGTATTATCCGGTATCGGTTCAGAACATTCAATTTCTAAACGAACATCGATAGGTCCAGTTTTGAGTGTATCGTTTTGTCTTGAGCAATCGATTACGAACAGTGGAGCCTTTTCTTTGAATTGAATTAAGTTAAGCAACGGATCAATACCAGCGCCGTAATACGACTGACGAAATTTAGCATACATTTCATATAATATATTATATTTACCCTCACCAAATTTGAGATTAAGTGAATCGTATGGAAAATATTGTGAATTTAAAAAAAGCTTTATGTTTGTAACATTACAATGATCAAAAAAGGATGAACTTTTAGCTTTATTAGATTTTCTGTTAGTTTGTAAGGCAAAAATTACATATCTTGGTTTCTCTAACTGAGAGGCAGTTTTGACTGACCAAGAATGTTTAGTCGTTTTTGGTAATAATGGATATTCGTACAAATCCCAATTTCTAAAGGCCAACTGTAGTGCACGATTTTTTTCTAAATGCTTAAGTAACAATAATTTATTACGATCAGAAACCTTTATATGCGGAACTCGCCACTGAATTTTCTGGATTTCTATTTCTATGCTATCATTGTTCTCCAAAAGTACGCAGTTTAAGATAGAGCTGCTTCTATGTAGTATAAGCTCATGTCTGCAATTGATAATGATCTTGTTATAGTCTTCCGCAAATCCTAATATTTTATTTAATGGGACAATAGCACTAAAATGTCCGTCTTTTATTTTACTCCCATTTAAATTCCAGCCCCATACCGTTGCAGCCTTATTTTCCCCCTCATTCATTGAGATGTAGGATTTAATTGATGTTGTAACACCAGCATTTTTAATGCGATCAATTTCTACACCATTTAATTCATACCGAATATCTTGAAATAAATATGAGATAGGATTGTTTATAAAACTAATCTCCTTCTGTATGGCTTTTCCTGTTGAATCCTTAGAAGTCACGCTCGCATAACCTTCTATGTAAATAGAACTGGCAGACGGCAGCACATATATATCTTGCTGATGAATGGGTATTCTAATTTCATCATTATCTTTAAAGCCAGTACTGTAAGGATTGTAACTATGGACTTCATAACTTTCGATTGAGTTATCATGATGTGGTAAATCTGTGATTTGTAACATTTTGTAATTTTAAACCAAGAGATTGTAAAAACTTTTTATTTTCTTCAGTAATTTTTCTTTTTTTTGTTGTGCAAACACGTCTTATACCCTTCGATAAAGAATGTAGAATATCACGTTTGCTTTTAAAAACCACACTTTTATTAAATACAATCATGTTTTATTATATGATGACGATAATAAAATATAAACTTACTACAATTAGCAATGCAATTTTAGCGTTGTAGTTCCTTTAAAGTTTAAAGGATGATAAGAGAGTGTACTTATGGTAATATTATGATTGTTATTTATATGTGTATCAGCCAGAACAGAAAATAGCTTCACTGCAATCTTTTCTCCCAGAATGACTTTAAAAAACTTAAACATAGATGACCGCAGTTATATAAATTGTTTTTTTGCAAATTGTCATAGTTATAATTTAAATCTTTTCCTAAATATTTAATTATTTCCTTAGGTGGTTTTAAGTTACCGTAACTATCAAAATATTCTACATCATTGTCAAATTTAGCGTAGGCTACCCAATGAGTACCTGAGTTTTCGGCTGTGTCGAGATTTATGACACCACATTCTATCGGAAAAGGTTTATGTGGTAGTTGATCTCTCATATATACACCTCGAAAAAAAGGAATACTATTAGAGTGTTTCATTATATCGATATTAGTTAAAGCTCTTTTGGGTAGCCTATAATTTAGTTTTTTTTCTTTGTGACACAAATTCCCAAGCCATCTTTGTATGGTTTCACATGTAATCCTTTGCCAATGCATACTGCCTCTATATTCTTATTATGTCTTACAAGTTCTGACAACTGTTTTTTCGCTGATTTAAATTCATTTATAGCTTTCGCGATTCCTGCTGCACCTCCAACTAAACTACCTGCAGCAGATAAGCCAGCAAATATTGGTATTAAAGGGAGAAACCCACCGGTTTTTGGTACAGGTATAATTCTTGGTATATTGATTGGAGAATCTGATGCTAACTCTTGTGCTGTTGCGCATGCTAATTGTAATAAATCTTTTTTACATTTAGGTTTTATCTTAGAAATATGTTTTTTCGTGCGTGAAACAATATTTTTGAATGTCTTCTTAACACTCCCACTAGATGATATTCTGTTTTGTGCATCGTCTTTGTTATCCGAGTCATCTAAAGCTTTAGTAGTTCGTTTTTTTTTCATTTTCTTAAAATTTTAAGTGATAACACAGAAGAAAGGGACTTTTTAAACAGTAAGAAGTCTTTATCGTGTAAAGAACAAATACAAAGTGAAGCAATATCAACAAGCAATGAATTTAAATAAGCATAAAATCAAGTGATGGAATACTGAGTATCATTTACAATACATTCGTTTTTTTATCCAACTATTCTCGCTACTTGGTAGCCCCAACCATTTGACATACACAAGATTTCCTTTTCTTCTTAGGACTCTTTCCACCAAATAAATGTCATTATATTTAGTTTTTTGGAGTTCTTGGGAATAAAACGCTCCTAGTATTGGACGAGATTTCGAGTCTTCTATCAAATACGTTGGAGGATTTGTATCTTGTACTTTTATGTTTTTAAATATTTCCGTCGACCAGTTAGGTGTATATCCTTTATCAAAACAAGCTTTATGCTTGCTTATTCTTACGGAATCACCAACCCGAAACTTAATACGTGTAATGGTTTTCTGATTATTAACTTGCTCTCTGTATCTTTGTAATACTTTTGTTTTGTTTTCATGAGAAATTGTTGCAGGAGATTGACCTACAGTTCTATGCACTTCATTATTGTATTGATGCATGATATTTTTAAGTAATCCATTATTCCATTTATAATTGCCGTTTAAGTTAAACGCTTTATACATTTTACCTTTCAATGTTCTAATGAATCTTTCAACAATGCAAGCTTTCTTTGTAGAATATGTGGAGTAATGGTTTATATTATACATATTCACAACGTTTTTAAATTTATCATTATAGAATTCTTTTCCATGGTCAGTTTGTAAATTTTTCGGGATTCGCCCATTTTGTTATAACATTTCAAAAGCTTTTGATACGCACTCTTTACTTTTTTGCTTTAATGCAATAGCCCATGCAAACTTTGTAAAGCAATCGATAACGGCTAATATATATTTATTTCCATTATTAGCTCGCGACATTGCTCCCATCTCTATTAGGTCTGCTTGCCATAGATCGTCTATATCTTTTATGATAACATTTCTTCGAGGATAATTAATCCTTGCATTTTTACATATTTCGTTTACTACATCTGCTTTGCTCATAATGTTTAGTTAATTTTACTGATAGATCTCTAATATGAATGTTTCTTTCAATCCTGTTTATTTTGTTAGCTAATACTCTAACACATTTATCGATGTTCGTTATATTTACTAAGATTTCAGCTTTCAATTTATCAATATTTTCCTTGTGAGTGCTAGCAAAATCTTCTAATTCACTTAACCTTTTGAAAACGTCTGTGTTTCTTTCATATTTGCTATTACATTTTATGGGTTCAGAAAGATTGTGTATGCCTTCATTCATCGTCAAAGATTTTTTTACGACTAATTGATAAGTATGGTTTTCCAACGTTTTTATTATTTTATAATAGAAGCTTCTTTTAATTCTTCAATTATTGATAATATTTCATTATTATGATTGGTGTTGCCAGCACTTTGTGAAGCAATTAATAGTTTAAGTCTTTCGATTAATTCGTTAGGGTCATCCCAAAATACATAATCAGTGTCACTTTTATATTTTTTGTATGCGGGTATATACCCACCTTTTTTACCTTCTTTGTTTTATACGAATAATTATATTTCACTCTACTTTTATCGGAAATTAAAGGTTTGATAATTTTACAGTATTTTAAACCTTTGTCACCCTTTATTTGCCCATTTGGACTAAAATTTCGTTTATGAACATTAGTATACTGAAGTATGTCTTTATATATGATTTTATCTGTTTCACTTATTACTCCGAGATTCGGTTTATTACGAATAAGGAGTTCTTTCAAGCCTGGAGTTAATTCATAATCTCTATCACCTATGCTTACAACATAGCTTTTATCTGATGTTGATGCGTTGCTCTTGGAAGCAATAGTAACTTCTTGATTACCCATCATTAACTTTTTGTTTTGACTTCGTATTCCAAAGGGTATATTAATATCATTATCATAGATGTCCATTACTTCTTCCTTATCCAATGACATTAAAGAATTACTAATATTTTCACATGATTTTTTACCATCATCACTATCAAAATATACATATTCTAAACTTTCACTTGAATTCTCAAGTATGTTCTTGCTATACTTATCATAGGCTGAAGACAAACTTAAATCTTGTAAGGTATCATTTGTGTTCATATCTATCGAAACATTTAGTGTAGGTTTATCCTTATCATTTGCTTTAATCATTGTCTCCAAATTATCAGTTATAGGTTTAAATGCCTTTTTAAATTTCATATTAGCAACATCTTCATTATTTTGAATTTGTTTTATTTTATTTTTGATGTTATCAACTGACATAATCAGTTGTTGTTTTATTTCTGCTTCAAAAGGATTGTTCATTTTTTTTACATCCAACCGTTGGTGGATGATATTTCTACTCAATTGACGTCTTTTTTCACACTAATGCTATTTATATAATTCATTGTCATTTTATTGTAAATAAATAAATGTATCAAATCCTTGTCTATACCTGCCTCTATTCTGAGCACAGTCTTTATTTATGGTTAAAAAGCTAAATTTATCCAACCATACTGTGCGGCAAAGCTGTTTAAATTCTAACCAATCCATATCTGTATTTACATGTTCATTGTAAATATGTCTCAAATTAACATCATCTTGTTTGAAGACAATTATAAGATTAACATTATCACGTATTAATTGTTTAGGTATTTTGGAATAGGTCTGAGACAAATAAAAACAGTCTATCTGCCTATGCCTACCCATCGCAAAATAGTTACGAATATTTAGCTGATTTTCACAGGCTACATCATCAAATATCATAATTGAATTTTTTAAAGCATCTTTTGGTGGAATTACGTCTTTATTATCATTAAAAATAAATAATTTTGCATCAGGAACATGTCTAATAACATTTTCTAAATAACGATATTTTGGTTGAAAAGATGTCTTCGAATACAGGTATATGTTTTCGAATCTGAGGCCATTTTCATGCATTAGCAAATTTATCATTACATTTGTTTTTCCACAATTCGAAGGACCACATATTATACATCGGATCGTATTAGGCAGCAGAACACTATGTTTTGTTCCACAATGCTTAATTTCTGTTTTTATATTGTTCACTTCTAAAGTGTCTGGCTGTTTGATGAACTTCATTTTAAATATGGAAGAAAAACTTAATTACATCCTTTTATATACGTATGTTCATTTTTAAATCCTTAATAAGAATAATAGACATCATTTTACTCGTAAAAAGAGGTTGTATTATTAAACATTTATGGGCGTTGATTAGGTATGTAGTAGAAATAAGGATATAGAAATAAAAAAGTTATTAGTATTATTTAAATATTTATTATTTAAGCAATCCCAATAAACAAACATTTACAAATGTTTTTTAAGTATTTTATAATTTAACTATTATATTATTTACATTATAATACTTTTTACAATATATGAGTAAGAAAAAGAAAATATATTACATGTATTTATTTTCAGAATATAGAATTACAATGACCCCATGGAATCGTATGAATATGATCATTTTGTACCTGTCTTTTATCATCATTTCCATTAAGCAATAGTTTATTCATTTGCTGCGTGTATAAAATATGTTTAATCGATCTTATCAATCGCATGTTACATCTTGTGCTGGTTTTATTAAACAGAGCATTTTTGTAATCAATCATTCGTAACTTGTGAGTTACAGTTTTTGTAATACCTTTCGCTTTTTTAATATCAGAATTAAGACTTTTAATACAATATAATTTTGCTCTTAACCCAACAAACTCAGTAATGATATCACCTCCCATCTCGTCTTTGAATAGTCCAGGAATTTTCTGGTTCATTTTCGGGATGCTGTACTCATTACTTGAGTCAAAATTACTAGTATCAAAATATGAAATATTATCTCTCAAATCTTTATAAAAATCTTGAGTATTAATTAAATATAACAGACTATCAGTATCCGTGTAGCACAACTGTGCCTTATCTTTATATTTCTCTTTAATAAAGTCATAGTGAAATCGATACATATGATGTTTTGCGTATTCTAAAACCGAAAAACCAATATATATCGGTCTGTCTAGCATAACTTTTTCATGGTTTAGTTGGATGGCTACAAAGTTTTCTGAAAATACATGTATGCTTTTTAGATTAGGTTTTGTTATTAATTTCTGTGCAGTCAAGTGTTTTTTAGTTATATTTTGAGTATCTGCCCATTTATTAACTAATTTTATATCTACTTGTTTGCGTTTGTTTTCAATAGTTTTTCCAAAAATCGTATTGTTCAGTAACTTAAAAAAGTCTTTCTCAAACGTTGTTTTTGACGATTGTCTTAAAGAAGTATTAAGGTCTATGTATGGTTTCAAAAAACATTCTTGTCTGAAGCTAAGAATGCGATGTGTTTTCAATACTATTAAACCATGATTTATACATTGTTTTAAATGCACATAGTGAATAACATAATTAAATTTGTCATACAGATTTGCAATTAATTTCTTGACTTTACTTTCTGGAGGTGTAATTTTTTCAGCAGCAAAAGGTAAATCTTGATGTGACTCATGTAAGTGATCTGGGTATAACAAATCTACTTCTAAAATATAACCATACTCGTCATCATCAGAAACATTTGTTACATTGAATTTTTCGATTTCATCTAAAGACAAAAATCTGAACTCAGAAATTGGATACTTTTTAGTCATGGCATACCCATAAAGGTTATTACAATCTAAATATACAAGATATGAAGATGGTGTTAATGGATTATGGTTTGGTAAGTATTTATTGGAAGCTACAGCATGACGTAAGGAGCACTGTGCCAGACCACCACGAATACCTTTTTCCAGCATTTGATACATTTCTATATCAGTAATCAGTTCTAATTTTACATTCGTATGAAAAAGCATCGCATCCCAACTCAGACTCGGTGATGTAATATAATAAGCAGGATCCAGTTTATAATATAACAGACTCGTAGTTCTAAATTTTTCAAAAATATCACATAATAGCAAAACATCAGTTTTCAAGTATAAATCTGTGTATTCACCAAGGTTTGAAATATTAAAACAATTCCACACAGCACAAGCATGCGCATAATCATCGTCAGAAATATGCATTCTAGTTAGTGAGTTCTTAAAACTTGATTTAGGTGGCAGTTTGACTTCATCAAATTTTGACCAACTGTCAATGTAGTCGTATGGATAAACACCTTTTTTTCTAAGTAATTGAAATTGTTCACTGTCTTTAATTTCACTCAATAAATGTATGAAATCATTTTCACACAAACTATTACTTAACATATCTAGACTCGAACTCAGAAATTGGAAAGAGTCTATGAATTTAATTTCAATGGGACGTGTATTTTTTTCTGATTCGATAAATTTACTAATTGTAAGGTACTTTTCTTTAGACTTCGGAATAATTTTAACATTTCCTTCATATTTCATCAGTTCTTCAATAAATAAATGTGCATCATAGCCTGATAGGTTGTGAAATACAACAGGAATGAATGAACATACTCTATACAACAGGTTACATCTAGAATGAGCTGCCCCTCTAAATTCTGATGTAATATGATCATGATCTCTTACTCTGTCATCAAATAATAGTTCATTGCATATGTGACATGAAGTAGCATTTTGAAATTGAGTCTCTTGATCCGGAGTTAAAGGTAACATGGGCTTTTTGTCTAACAATATTTCATGAATACGTTTAGAATCATGAATTAATGATTTTATAAAAACTTGAACGCAATCTCTACCTCTATAGGAAACATATTTGTTTAAGTTTTGATCGTGTGAGCAGCAAATGTAATACCCGAAACAAGAGGGTTCATGTCTCTTTAAAATTTCAGTATTTTTAGATTTCTTTTCCTTAAAATGTGTTAAAAGACACTCGAAATCAGCATAAATAACAAAATTAATTTTCTGCTGTCTTTCATAATGCTGAAACTTTAACGTAGACTCTTTTCTAGGTAAAACATATAAAACTCCATCACATCTGTGAGATCTATACTTAGTTTTATCATTAAAGTACTGTAAACAGGATTCACATAAGTATATTGTACCTTTGTGTTTTGTTATTTGACGTCGCACTAATCTAATAAGATCTTTTATTAAACAATAATGCCCTTTATTATCTCGTTCGATATAGAGTAAATTTATATGATCTATTTTTCGACATTTAGTTAAATATAAGGGTCCAGTCACACAATATTTGTTGTCTAGCCCATATACGTTAATACTTATATCTGGATTATTGGTTTCAAATTGCTTAATATCGAGCATTGTGGGTGGAAAGGACATTCCCTTAATATCGAGTATAGTTGAATAATGTGGATACGACTTTACTCTACACACATTGTTTTTTACGGGATATAATGCGGCTATAATTGACCATAGAAAGCAATGATTGTCAGTATTTAAAATATTTAAACAACTTTTGGAATTTTTAATACATTGTGGTAGATCTATATACGTACCACCACGCAAAGGACAGTACTTATTTATATTAATTTCTAAGTGACTAATTTTTAAGATAGCCCATCCAGATTTACAGTGCTCAAATTTGCTAAATCTTGTTTTCAAATGATCTGTTAGTCTTGAGAATATTTCGTTCAAGTCTGTTGACTGATAAATATTTTCATATAAAGTAATAAATGACTTAAGCTGCATTTCAGTTGTCGTTGGCAAAGTAAAATAAGCAAATAACTCGAAATTCAATTTAATTAAATTATGCTTTTTCAATGATATGTGAATTAAATGTGTAATATCTTTTCTGTTGTCACTCAGAAACGATTCTACTGTGAGATACTCGACTTTCTGAGATGGGTTTAAACGGAAAGTTACTATGCGGTTCTTAAATGCAGTAGTAATGATATAGATATTATCAAATTCTGTATTTAATAAACAGTTCGATTTGTGTAAATTAGTTCTCAAATGATATCTGTATTCATTTCGTGATAATATGATTCTGCATTTTTCGCATTCGATTAATTTATTGTCTTCATTAGGAGGTGTTGTGAGCGGTGCTGGTGGTAACGAAACTGTTAAAGAAAAGAAACAAACAAAATAATAAAATATTAATGTATTAATTAATTATTAATATGAAATATAAACATGGAAAAGATAAGAACTAAAGGTTACGTTAAGACCACATTGGTTTAATAAAAAGATGAAAAGATAAATAGATTTAATAAATATGATAACAAGAAGTTTTCAAGAATATCCACTAATCATTTCTGGTCGACAATCTTTAAACTCCTGACGAGTGGCTTTTATAAAGTTCGATAAATGCTCCCATGCTTCAGTACCTACATCAGACTTATTTTTTATTGTAATTATAGCATGACGCCATCGATTCATGGGTTGTATCTTCTTAATATCATCACACTTATAAACTTTCAGTTCAATGTAGTGCGATCCCTCTTTCTCTAGATTACTTTGGCGTATTACACCCTGCGGAACCCTTTTAGTTATATAAGAATGGAGCGCCACTTGTTTTTTACCGGTTTTTGGTAAGTTGTATGCAGCCTCATCATCGCTGTCACTGCCGAACACGTCGCTCGCAGCAGTTCTCTGAGGGAGTGAGTTGGCGTTGGTGGAAAGTGGCTCGGAGGCGGACGAGTTAGAAGTGATTTTCTTTTTCTTGAGCTCAGGTTCGGGACTGGCGCGATGCATCTTGGAAGTTTTCATGTTTTTCGATAGTGGGCGGTCTTCTGCCAATAAAGAAAATATCGTGTTTTGCTTTATCTGACGTCGGGATACTTCTATATACTTTTTCAGATAATACCAAGCCTTCGTATCAAAATTTGTCCTATTTTTAATAACAATATCTGCATGTAGTTGATTATTCTCAATATTTTCTTCATTTATTTGAAACGTCTTTAGTTGAATGTAATATTTCCCATCTTTGCGTTTATGTAATTGTCGGCTATAAGCTTTTGGGTACTTGACAGTAAAATAAGAATACAAATTAGGTGAATTACCATGCTTAGTGGGGTCAACTTCAACTTCATCACCATCCTCGTCTTCGCTATCGCTGCCGAAGAGTTCATATTTTGAATACTTGCTCGGCGTCACTGGTGTGATTAGTGGAGACTTGCGCTTCTTCGATGCAGAAGCGCCTGCAGATGAGCGCGACTTCTTGGAGGTAGAAGGTGCAGGCACTCTCACGTTCAGCTCTTCGTCCGAATAGTCAGATGCGTCATGCGATGTATGTTTCGACCTGAAAATATATTAAAAACCATATTTTAATTTTCATAAATACTTATTTACCTCGAATGAAATGATTAAAAAGACGAAATGATGAATATAATGAAAAGAAAGAACTAATAATAAATATTATTAGCATTCAAAGTAAAGTAAATTACTGAATATCTCAAACAAGAAAAAGTAAAGAACTACTTACATTTTTTTTCTGGTTGTTGTGTTTGCGAGGACTTTGTAGCTGGATCAGACTGTGATAATTTCGATCGCGATCCCGGCTTAAATACACAAAATTCACGTGTTCATTTTCCATATCCAGAAAACCATAGTATAGGAAGGTAAACAGTATCACATCTCCCTGGCCCGCGAGATCAGCAGAGATCTACCACTCTTCATGTGGTGCGTGAACATTCAAAATAAACTTCATTTATTTTTCATCCGAACTTTAAGTCCGCCTTTTGCACTAATATTTGAAGTTTAACCAACAATAGTGTAAAAGGCAGACTTACCACCATATGGCATTTTGTAGCCGTTATCCCTTACCTAATTATCCAAGATAATTATTTACCAACAATTCTTTGTTTACGTGGTTTAGCAGATATGATATCTACATATTATTATAACTCCCAAACCAATGTAGGATGATATCAAATGCAAAACATTATATCCATGACTGTTAAGCAAATATTCATACCAATCATACGAACATATAAGTACCCTCGCAAGATTCGAAGGTATTAAAATACTGCCTTATCATTTTTATTCTGTGGCGCCGAAATGCAGCGTAAGCGCAACCTAATCACATAAACATTATGTTTCAAGTTAATTTATTGCATAATCTTATGGTAAGGGTAAATTGCATCTTCCGTATTTGTTCGGAGCCCTTGATGAATGGAAATATAATAGCTATAAAAAAATCTATCTCCTTAAAATAAAGCTCAATTTGAGGTAACGTGTCGCCGAAAAACGATACGAATTTAATCTTGCTAAATTAATTCGTAATAAGACTCTTACACACTCACACACACACACATAACACTTATTTTTAAACTTTAAAGACTTTGTTTGAAACATATAAAAGTCGAACTAAATTAATTGACGTCATATACAAAATCGTTGTCGGGCTGCTCGCATCAAACTTACGATATTTTTACAAAAAGATTATCTGCAACAATGCCGGTAAGTTTCTCATATCCATTTCGTTGCTTTCTTATTGTGTATTCAATAAAAAAAAAATACTCTTCAATTCACTCTTAGATGTTTTCCCTAGACTTTAGTGTTTTTTTTTCAGGGATCTGATGATTTGATTTTTAGCAACAGCTATTCACCAATCAGAATACCAGCAGAGCAAACACTCCGTCAAAATGTGCTCAATTATTTCGAGAATGAAAGACCTTTCGAAACAGAACGACCAAACAGTCGCACCAGCAATCACACTACCAATGCGGACAATAATACTCGACGAAAAAGAAAAGCGGATGAAAGTGTTTGCTCGTATATAAAAAAATCGTGTAAGACTAATTCACGATCTAAAATAATAAGATTGCAAATATTTGACGTCGATGAACTAAGTAGTACCATTTGTAATTGTAAAGCTTCTGTTTGTGCACAGCATGTGGCTGAAAACACATTGACCGATGAAGTGTATAGAAATACCAAAGATTTACTGTCTAAAATGAATCGAAAATTTATGCCATATTAAATATTTTTTCATGGTACGATATTTTGTTTCATTGTTTATTCCTTTTAACCAAAAAGTTACTAATAGTAGGTAGCTAGTAGTAATAACATTATCATTATATTATCGAACTAAGATACGTAATACAAATGACTAGTGGAATTGTAATAAAAATGAATAAATTGAAACTTGAAATGATGAAAAGTTAAAAGATGAAAAGAGAAATTGGGGGTACCTGGATCTCTGTTGATCCAGGTCCCCCAATTTCTACTACTGGCGATGTCTTAATAAAGTAAGGGGACAAAATCGGTACAAAGAAAAGTCACTTTGTGTCGTCTGCCATTCAAAAAAATTGAAATACACAATTCGCCGTATGTTATTGTTTCTCCAACATAAGTAAGTACATATTTCATTTTGGTATCCTATAATGTCTGTCATTGTGGTCAGACCGTTTTCATCTACTGTTGATTTGTGTTGTTTAAAATATTTTTTGCGTCTTCAAATGATGTAACTACTAGAGTAACATATACATAAATAAATATTGGAGAAAATCCTCAATCTCGGAGCGTCGCCATCCGCGGTACTTATTTATTCGCAAACAAGACGTATTAACTAGTTCCGAACTAATATCATAAAGCAAATATTCCATCCAATCCGATGTAACTTGCGACTGCCTTGACTTATTCAGAACCGCTATATAGTAAATTTACCTTTTAGCATTTGAAGAGATGCGAATTTAAATGCACTTGTAATAAAATTGACTTTCACAAAAAAAGTTAAAAACGACTTAAAAACCAAAATGCAACCAAAAAGCCTGAAATAAGCTCTTGACCCTTAAAAAGAAAGGAATCTATTTTTAGGCGAGCAATTTCTTTTTGGAGTCGGTGCTGTGATAGATGATGCTTGAGATGGTCAAAGTGATGGCACCGACTCCAAAAAGAAATTGTTCGCCTAAAATGGATTCCTTTCCTTTAAAGGGTCAAGAGTTTATTTCAGCCTTCTTGGTGCATTTTGGTTTTGAAGTCGGTTCTTACTTTTTTTGTAAAAGTCAATTTTATTTATTAATTTTAAGTGATTAAAGGAGGGGGGAGGGGGTTGCACCTTATGACTCTGTTCTTTAAGAAGCTACAAATTACCTATCATAAGTTCTGTCATTATAATCACTGAACTTCTAATCGTTGAGGAGTTCCACCATCAGCTCAGCTCCACACAGTGTTGACTATCAGACGTAACAACATGTCAAAATTCAAGTACAAAAACACTTTACGTGGCTTTAAAATTTGAGGGTTTCCTTCGATTGCACCAAGATCCCATCATCAGATCCCGACTTGGCAACAATGGGACCAACTAGAAGGTATAACCTTTAGGTAGGCGAAAAAAAATTTCAAATCGGTTTACAAATGACTGAGATATGAGGTAACATAGCCACAAAAAAAACTACATACAGTCGAATTGAAAACCTCCTCCTTTTTTGAAGTCGGTTAAAAAACAACTGTGTCAGACAACGAATCAGACTCCGTGCTACGAAATATTTGTAAAAATGTTTCCTTCGGATGGTAAAAGAGCAATTTCGCAACATTGATGAGGTGAAAGCACCTACGCGCTAAAGAAAGCACATGAAAAATTCAACAGACTTGCCAATGTATCGGTGGCCGAGTAGTATAGGCATGCGTCCGGATAGCGCAGGACACAGGGTTCGATTCTTTGTCTGACACAGTTACTTCTAACAAGTGCTATTCTAAAAAAAATGAAAATATGTTTGTACTTACAGCATTCAAGGCCTCCATTTCATGTGGACTCAGTTTGTACGATGCTTCGGATCCAACCAGTCGTGGTGTTGATCTGAAAAAAAGTTTATTTTAATCCTTGAATCAAAACCGGTTAAGTGCGTGTCGGACCCGCCCAGGGTTCCGTGCCACCCTTAACTGAATTCAGGGTCCACTTACTTTCACTTAACGAAAACATCACAATATATTGCGACAGCAAAAATAACTTTGTTTTTCATAGTGTTTGTATGAAAGACAAAGTTATATTTGCGGTTGAAGAAAATGTGCAATATCTCAAAAACTGCTAGTTCGATCTCCTTCAAACCAATTTTCGTTGCAAGTTTTTGTTGAGATCTACATCATATATTTTTTCCAAAATTTTCACTTTCTTAGTTCAAAAGTTAGATGGGGGGGGGACGCCCATTTCACTACTTTGGAAGCGTCTATATCTCAAACCTTACACTTTTAGAAAAAATGGTTTTAGAAACCTCAACATCATTTTAAAAGACCTATCCATAGACACCCCATACGCATAGGTTTGAGTAAAAAAAAAATAGGTTTTAGTTTCATGTATGGGAGCCCCCCCTTAAATATTATTTTTTTCTTACTTTTTGTATCTGAATCGGTAAGCGGTGAACAAAATACACCTACCTACCAAGTTTCAGCTATGTAATGCTTATAGTTTCAGAATAAAGTGGCTGTGACATACGGACGGACAGACAGACAGACAGACAGACAGACAGACAGACAGACAGACAGACAGACAGACAGACTTGACGAAACTATAAGGGTTCCGTTTTATGCCATTCGGCTACGGAACCCTAAAAAAGGTATTAAATAAATACTTATTAGTCCGTACTAATACTTTACGAAGAATCTTAAATAAGATAAGGAATTAAAGATCATAATTATTATACAATTATTGAATTCAGTAAAATATGTGCAGTACAATACAATAAATATTTAAGTCAAACACGATCTGTATGACAGCTCGAGTGATGTCCGTACGCTAGTGTTGTCTATTGTATTAATGCCCTAATCGATTATCCGTCTAACACGGCTGAGGTATTCGTACTTACTTACTAAAAAACTAATATCCAATGCCTATTACACGTTTTCATAAAATAAAAGTATCTGATAAAATGTGTTTGAATTTCACCTTTTGGTTAAGGTCTACCTTTTATTTATAGCAGTAACTATTATTATAGCTCGGTCAAATTATTGTGGTCTAACATAGCGTGCGTGGGCGCCGTACAGCTCCTTAATTATTAACATTCATAAATGCTGGTAAGTGAATTTATGAATACATAGCTTACGGCGGTTGTGTGGCTTCAGTTGCAACGGTTGGCAGAAATATATTTTGACGACACGTTTGGTGTAGTGATTAGCGCTCCTAACTACTATACCAGCGGTCGCAGGTTCGAACCCCGCTGAGAAAATGTTTATGTTTATGAACACGAATATTTGTATGTTATATGTATGTACATTACTATTTATGGGAGACGCCCCCGTCATAATCGTTGTCTGGTATTCGTAACACAAAAAAAGTAAAGTTAGCCTGTAAGCATCCCACTGCTGGGCAAAGGCTTTACCTCTAATGTGAGGTAGTATGAGCCATACTCCACCACACGGGCTCATTGCAGATTGGCGGAGGGGCGTAACACAAGGAAGGAAATTCCTTATTTCGAAACCAAGGTGTGTTGTTTGGCGCATATTTATTAATCAACAAGTATTGAGAAATATTTCTGACTGAGTAGTTACAACATTTAACCATTAGTTGGGTTAACTATTGATCACGCCACCGGGACTTGATGCTATTCCAGGAGGAAACCAATGCCTTACCTATGTATAGGTATAATATTCTATGGATAGGTCGCACTATCTGAGGTTTTCAGTTATTGCATAGTAACGTTTTTGTAGAAGTCCACACGCGACCAATATTCCAAGACGCTTTCTTACATTTTGGGTAGCTAAGTTTGACTAAGAAGTACAAAGGTTATTTTTTTACTGAGCACCTCACGTTTAATAAAAATCGCTGTTACTGCGACCACACCCCCAGCAGGTAAGACAAATACGCTCATTTCCCGCGGAAAGCGCGCCGAACGTCCGTGGCCAGACAAATTGTGCTTTGGCCCGACTATTCTGGGCTCGAAGAATTGAGCCCCAAATAAATAATAATATTCTACGAATAAAGATTTAAATCTGACCTTTAACATTATTTTGTTGGTCCAGCTTGTTAGTAAAGATTGCTCATAAGTGATTGTGTCAAAAATATTTTTGAAACAACCTTTAGGCTGCGTAAATAATAATCAACCTATTTCGCATTATTCGTACCACGCTTAGTGATTATTATATTTTAAATAAAGAAATAAATTGTGAAAATCGTTCTCTCTGCTTAATTATTACTAGCTTTTATTTACCACTATATCTTTTCTCTTATTGGTCTTAGCGTGATGTTATATAGCCTATAGCCTTCCTCGATAACTGGACTATCCACCACAAAAAGATTTATTCAATTCGAACCAGTAGTTTCGGAGATAAGCGCGTTCAAACAAACAAACAAACAAACTCTTCAGCTTTATAATATTATAATAGTATAGTAAAGAAGTATAGATTAATACGAGTACAATTTAATTTAAAAGTAAAACAGGTAGCACTGGCTGGTTGAAAAAAAAACACTGTCCAGTTATCCTAATATAAGAACAAATATGATGATATTGTCACAAAATAAATAATATTTTTACTCAAAAAATAAATGTCACAGAATAGTCCCTTGCACCTCGCGCCCGCAACTCTCAAAGTTGGCCATCTCCTTTATTTATGACGCTTATGCGGTAAGAAATCCAACTTTCTTCACCTTGACTGATTGCGGCGAGATGGCCAGATTTACGCTGGTATCGGATTCGGAATAAGCCTTCTTTAAAAAGCAATGCGATTGGGTTGCGATTCTATTAGGTCACCGTTCGATCATTGTTTGCATTTTTTAAGTATTTTTCTTATCAAATGCCCACCGTTGACGGCACACCAGTGACCAGTTGCAGTGTTCTGAAGCACACAATTAACTGGCTGATTTAACCAGATTACTGCCACATATTTACTTATGTTTACTTATCCGGACAGAGTAGGTGTTATGTTTTATACGGCAAGCTCAATTAATTTGGTATATTAACAATTCATGGTGGTAGGCTAACGAGAAAAGAAAGAAGCTCTCTTAATCAGAATCAACTTTTTTAGTCGATTTTTTTTCATTTTATTTTAACAAAATACATGTTAAAAAAAATATTTTAATTCTGGACTTTTCTTGAGTCTTTAAAATAATAACACTTAACATCAGGTGCAATCGTAATTAATGTCTACGTATCCTATTTAAAAAAAAATCGTTCACTATGCCTGTTACAAGAAAGGTAGTCAGTATCAGTTATTTAGTCCAGAGGGCATTAGTATAATGAATTTAAAATTAAATTTGGTTAGGTCCTCCTACGAGACGTCTCCGTCTGAGGCCTCAGGCCACCATTAGCCTCTGACGCCTTAACTGTAATACGATTATAAAGGTTGTAGTAAAGTCCGTTAAACTTTGCTTGTCTATAATAATGTAAACTTTTCATAACATTTAAAATAATGTCAGTGAATATTAATTCATTAACTGTTTGATTCAAAAAGATCTCAGTGTTCACGATTAATTAAGTCGGTTGTGTGTTTTGTGTTTATCTTATTTTAAAATGAATTTGTTAGTTAAAGAACTTCAAGAGTGTTTACAACATTCGACTAGCAAAGTTGAACGGACTTTACAGCTAAACCGAATCTTAGCTACTACGTCACTAGTCACGAAAAGTAAGTAATATTTAAAATTGCCTTTAATTTGATTGCTCTCTGGTTGTTTTTTATGGTTCCATAGTCTAGTTTTTAATTTTAATAGATAAATAATAGTAAAACGGCCTTTTTCACGATGTCCTAATAAGTTCTACATTTAACGTTATCTGTCCAACGCTTTATTTGAAAAGACGTTCCATATTCAAATTATTCGTTTGGGCTTATTTGTCGATGGTGAAACATGGCATTAATTTTTTAAATTATTTTTAAAGTTAATCTGTATTGAAATAAGAACCTCCGTACACAAACATTGTAAATATTTTTGTAAATTACCTACCTAATTACTTGTTCTACAAGTTGTGCTTTGGAGAGCATTGCATTTTTCAATAACATTTGTTACTTTCATTTATAGGCAATCCTCCTATTGCATTGTGTTTTAACCGTTAGTATTGTAATAGTGCAATGTTATTTATCACCGAAACGTCACTCACTATTGAACGTACGAACAAGAAAGGTCACGATTTCTACGAACATAACAAACACAAAGCTTTAGAATAAAACAAACGTGTTCTTTTTATCATCGTAACGAGAGCTAAGAAGGTGAAAGGTTGAAAGTTACTTATTGTTTATATAAGTGACATTTTATATTGTTTTCATTTAGACAAAACAGCCTTCGGCATTATTAATTCGCGAAGAAGCTTTTTGGTTTATCACTAACATAAGAAATTGATTGTTACCGGATTGCTACCTTATTATTTTCGAGTTCCCGATATTTCGGCACACTGCAAGTGTCAAGGTCCTAAGTTAATATTTGCTTACAATAAAACCTTACAGAAACTATTTTAGCGCTAAGTACGTATAAAAGACATGTGATTTTAAATTTTTTGCATTGCCAAGCGTCAATAATCTTGTTTTTTTTTTAACATTGTCATGTCAATGAAATCTAAGTAGTTAAAAACACAAAGGTACTATATTTAAGTTATTACATATAATTTGTCGGCAGTTCTTCTCTAACCTAGTTTTCATTCGTACCTCTTTAATAGTTAACGGTTCGTCAATGGTAACGTTTTAGCGAATGAAGATGCATGACAATCGTGTAGTTACCATCATTAGTGTCGTGACGTGATGAGGTGACAGTCGTGACTACATTTTTTTAAGTAGTAAAATCTTTAGTAATATCATTTATTAGTAACAAACATACAAGAGTAAATTAAAACTAAGAAATGCATTGTATAAAAATGTTCAACATTCAAAATCGAAACCATTTCCTTGTGACAAGGAGGCTATAAAGTTAATATACTTACTCTGAGCTAGGAACCATCAAGCCTTATTCATTATTTAAACCTTCATTATTTATTTGTCCAACTATCCATCATTAAAAGATTGCTCGATTCGTTAGATACACCTCTTATGTAAGATTGAATATACCTAGGAGGTATTATACTCATTTTGGACAATCTGATCTAAACAATGTGCATTATATCCGGTTACAACTGATTGGTTATCACTTTACTGCACACTATTATTTACAGTGAAGGAAGACGTAATTCCTCTCAGTTCTAAGCAGCTAGCATCTTAGTGCAAATAATGTAAGTCAGACTATATTTCTGTATACTTATTATTGAATACATGTAATGCATGCGAGAGGCTCCATCGATCACGACGTTATCGGCTGATTGCGGATCTCATCTGCCCCATACAAGCGTAGTGTGTGTTTCCATTGTATCACCTGAAAAATATCGTCCGAGCTTAGTCTGCCTAGCTTGACTTATATTTTTACTTAACTATATGGGTGCTATAAGCGAGCTATGAGGTACTCGTAGCGCAGTGGTGGCAACGCTTTGGTAGTGATACCGAAGTTAAGCAACTTACGGCGCGGTCGGTGTTTGGATGTGTGACCATTCCGACCATTTAAGTGACGTATATCACGAGCATCTCCATGCTTCGTAAGGCACGTAAAGCAGTTGGTCCCGGCTAATATCGGTTGATATTAATAGTTAAGCCTAGTCAGAGGCCCTATGGGCGGCTTCATAAAATCTGACAGCAAGGTTTGTCGCTTGCCTTGCAAACACCCCTCCGCCAATCCGCACTGAGCCCGCGTGGTAGAGTATGGCTCATACTACCTCATATTTGAGGTAAGGCCTTTGCCCAACATTGGGATGCTTACGGGCTAACTTTACTTAAATTATGGGTGCTGTGTGATGGATGTGCGATTTTTAGATCTGAATCTAAGTCTTAGTCATTGTCACTTGTTACTGTTATAAATTGCACTTGTAAAAAGCAAATGTGTCAGACATGGAATCGAACCCTGTGTCTAACGCTATTCGGGCGCATGCCTATACCACTTGGCCACTGAACGTTGGCATGCCAGCAGGCCAACGTGAAGGCTGCATAAAAAAATGTTTCTGTGATAAGGAAATATTTCCCAAAACCTAATGTCTTAGTACAAGGTTTTGCTACATAATGCTTTCGTTGTGTTTAGTTGAGATTTATCGATTTCTTCTGTCATGGCCGTAATATTGAAACATTTCCAAAATGGCGGATAGTAAGAAATTAATAAAAAAGGAAACACGGACAATGGAAACAGACCAGCATTGACTGAGCAATTTCAAAGACCACTATTAAATCTAAGCAATAAATTATCGGGAACACTTCGACCGCGCTGTCGTCTTGTATTTATGTTTATATGCGGCTTTAAATCGATTTGGACTTGATACATCAGACTTCCGAAGTCGAAATGAAAAGATATAACTTCCCAAGAATTTTACATTATTTCATTTTGAAATCTTCTTTGCGTTAATAAATTCAGTTGAAATATGAAAGATAATTCAACTAACGATAATTAAAGAATATAGGCTAAAATATGTTTTATTTGTTCACTAAAATGGGAATGAAAATGGCTAGTAAAAACCAAAAAAATAATCCTAGAAGCAGGATACCTAATTGAATTATTTTATATAGAAGGCGTTTCCATGGAAATAACCTTATTTATTTACTCGGTAAATCTCAATAATCATATCAAATCACAAAGAAAAACATCAAACTACTGGTTAAAAATAACTGGGTGGGTGTAGTATAATCCGTTTGAAATAAATATTTTCTTCCAAATATATTTTCCCACGCTCATCGGTTTCCCAGAAGGCTTTCACTGATAGAATAGGCACTTCCATCTCCAATATCATAAAACGACAAAATCAATCGCTCACAGAGGTCAAATAGAGCAAAGCAAATATTTCCCAAGGAGCGATTATAAGACTATCATAGCAAAAACAGATACGTTTGTTTTTTAATGTTAATTTAAGCGATTAGTCAGCAATTGATGCTAAAGTTCTATCTTACTTAAACTATCTTAAAATCACCAAAGCGACACAACTAACTTTGATTGAAGCAAAACTGTAATAACAATAATAAAAATACTTTATTGCTCACCATAAACAATGAATGATACAAGATAACATATTTATTACTAGCTTTTGCCCGCGACTTCGTCCGCGTGGAATAGTGACTTCTTTCTCCCGTTTTTACACATTTACCACTATATCTTTGCTCCTATTGGTCGTAGCGTGATGTTATATAGCCTATAGCTTTCCTCGATAACTGGACTATCCAACACAAAAAGAATTATTCAATTCGAACCAGTAGTTTCGGAGATTAGCGCGTTCAAACAAACAATCAAACAAACTCTTCAGCTTTATAATATTAAGTATAGATAAAGTAGATAGTAAAATTTAGGAAATCTTATTGCTTGTAGTATTATTGTTAAAAAGTACCTACCTACCATTTTCTTGACTTCAAAAAACTTCTCTTATTTACGGTTAGGAATCTGAAGCAGTCGAAATGTCGAATACTTGCCATTTTGCCGTGATGAGTGCAAAAAGTGTGTTTTTATGACTGATCATCCTGTTTAATATTATGTATTTGTATTGATGACTTTGACCTGCTTTGTTTACATTTGAATTATTATTATTATATTGTAATATTATTGCATGCCAATTGTAGGCGACACACTCATTCAAGATATTGTAACCTATGTTATTTTAAAGATGTCCGTAAATTTAAGTAGCAAAATGGCAATTGTCTGTTATTATTTTTATTTTTTGATACTTCAGTCAATAAAGCGGTGTACTGCACCAAAGGTGTCCACATCTCTCATCTGTTTAAAAAAAAAAATTGACATTGACATTAGTATGAAAAAAAAGGTATCTGTCATTTTTTATCTATGTTTTTTGTTTCCGGCTAAAAGTGTGGGCGTTTTTGTTGCTACATCATTTTCACATAGAAATCCGCATTTATTATTTCCATCACCTATAAAACATGGTCTTCGAGCACAGATCTACGTGAATCAGCGACGGAACATGATAAGAACGCCCAAATTACAAGTTGTCACACGCCGCCAACGACTTCTCATGGACGCCGACAACAAGGAAAAAAGCTGCACAAACCCGATCATGATGGTCGACAAAAAGGAGGAAATGAAAGAGGAGCCACCAAAGCAGTCGCCACATAGTATTACCGAAAAAAAGACGACACATCCAGTAGAGGTAGAAGGCTCCATCACTTCCAAATCTAGCACACGATCATCATCAACAGCAGCACGACGCAACCTACTGGAACTGGAAGCCGCTGAAGCCAAAGCAAGGATACAACTAGAGTTGATAGAGAAACAGCTGCAGATAAAGCTTGCTATGTTAGAAGCGGGCAGAGATGAGGAGAGATCGGAATGCAGCCATAACCATAAAAATGCTGGTATTATGGACAAAGAATCTGTATCAAAAGTTGAAGACTGGCTCAATAAGGAAACCCAACCGGTCCCGGACCGTCCAAAGGATGTCATCCCAGAATGTGTATGGAACTCAACAAAGCACCCGAATTCCAACCAGCGTGAGGATCGCTTACTTAGCCGTCTTGCAACCCCTAGAGATTTGCCTTATTTCAGTGGTGACTGCATCGAGTGGCTCCACTTTAAAGCTGCCTACAAGGAGTCAACTGAGGTATGCCAGTTCTCAGACTCAGAAAATTTATGGAGACTTCGAAGAGCCCTGAAGGGTGATGCTATGGAAGCTGTAACAGAATTATTTATTGGAAATACTAACCCTCATGAAGTGATGACAACATTGGAATTGAGATTTGGCCGCCCAGACATCTTGATACATAATATCACAACACAGATCAAAAAGCTACCTCCGTTACCAGCAGGATACCAAAATGACATTATCAATTTTTCTGTCAAAATCAACAATTGTGTGGCGACCATTCGAGCACTTGGTCAAGATGATTACTTAAGAAGCCCAGAATTAGCTAGTGCAGTTATGGCTAAGTTACCTAACACTCTAATTAGCAAGTGGACTGACTATGCATATGACAGGTTAGCAGAAAACCTACCAAAGATGGAGTTGTTAGCATCATTTCTTAAAAGAGAATCTCAAATAATTTACAATGTGGGGTTACTACAGCCTACCATTAAAGAGATAAAGGAGAATGTACACAACACACACAGAGACACACAAAGAGTAGGCCGCCAATCTATATTTGCCACAATGACCACGGAGGAGAACAACTGCACATACTGCAAATACTGCAAGAAAAACAATCATTTGCTGCCAGACTGCCGCATTTTTAAACGAGCCATGCGTAAAGAACGATGGAGGTTTGTAAAGGGGCAACGCATTTGTTTTTGCTGTCTACTAAGTAATCATGGCCGAGATTCCTGCCCAGCTCCTGTTTGTGACATTGATGGTTGTGGTCTAGCACATCATCGCCTCTTACACTGGAAATTACCCTCTCCACAAACAGTTGAAAATACTGAGCACACGGAAGAAGAAGGACATCCTGTTGAAGCTACTGTAGCTCACGTCGCTGCTACTGACGCCTCGCCGTGTCACCCTAGTGATCGCCGTGCCCCCCTTAGTAAAAGCTTGCCGCGTCCCCCTTGTGATAATAGAGCCCCCTCGAGTGATGTCGCGCCGTGCCCCCCTAGTCATGACCCACCCCAGTCTTCTAGTGATGTAATGCTTAAAGTGGTTGCAGTGAAGCTTCAAGGCCCGCATGGTACAGTGAACACTTACGCTCTCTTAGATGATGCCGCCTCAGTGTCCATGATAGATGCAGAACTAGTTGAAACTTTGGGACTTCAGTGTGAACAATCTAGTGCTATAAAGTTCATTGATGCATTTGGTATTGAAGTGTTCCAATCAGATGCTCCTAAAGTGCACACAAAGATATCTAGTAAAGAGTGTAATTCTAATTTTGATATCACATTGCGTAAGGTTTCAAAACTTAATTTGCCAATGCAATATTTAACAAAGATTAATCAGCTTGATCATCAACATTTGTTACCTATCAAAGATTCAGTGTGTAAAGAGTGTGTCGTCCCGCGTTTATTGATTGGGGAGGACAACTACTTTCTCATTGCTCCATTGGAAATAAAACATGGAAATAGGAACGCACCATATGCAACTCGATGTCGTCTGGGATGGTCAGTTCATGGTTATTGTGGTCGCACTCGCTCACCGGTAAGTGAACAAGTTTTTCACCTTTCTCACTCTAGTGAACCAGTATATAATAATGACAGTGTTACTGAATTAAATGAAATGATAAAGCAATCCTTTGACATTGATGCTATAGGGATATCACCTGCATGTCGTGAGAATACAGCACATAACAGAGCAATTGAGATTTTAGAGCATACTGCACGTAAAATTAATGATAACCAATGGGAAGTAGGCTTGCCCTTTAAGAAAGATAGCTTTTCTATGCCTGACACCTTGCAATATGCACAATCCCGCCAGCGTTTGTTGCAAAAGAAATTTGATAAGGATAGTGAATATGCTGATAGGTACAAGCAGGAAATTAAAAAACTTTTTGATAACAATTATGCTCGCGAATTAACAGCAGATGAACTACTTTCAGATGTTACACATGTTTGGTATCTGGCACATTTTGGGGTTTTAAACCCAAACAAACCAGGAAAATTAAGATTAGTATTTGATGCCGCTGGCAAAGTAGATGGAGTTTGTTTAAATGACTATCTAATAACTGGTCCAGACTTATACAATTCTTTATTTGGAATTATGTTGAGATTTAGGAATCATGAGTTTGTAATAATTGGGGATATAAAGGATATGTTTTTGCGTATTAAGGTGCGACCTGAAGATCAAAATGTTTGTCGCTTTGTATGGCAGGAATTTAAGGATTCTCCTCTGAAATACTGTGTCATGGATAGTCTAATATTTGGTGCTACATGCTCACCATTTGTAGCCCAATTTATTAAAAATAAAAATGCTCTTAAATATGAAGACATACATCCTGAGGCTGTAAAGGTTATCACACAAAATCATTATATGGACGATTGCCTGTATTCAACACATAGTGAGGAAAATGCAATTAAATTAGTAAAAGAGATCACTTACATACATAGTCAGGGTGGATTTGAAATTAGAGGTTGGTCGAGTAACAGTAAGCAAGTTATAGCACACATACCTACAGATGCACTTGCAGACTCGTCAGTCCAATTTAAGGATGGGGCTACCAACATTAGTGAGCGAACATTAGGTCTACTTTGGCATCCCACTGATGATTCATTTAGTTTCAAAATATCATTTAACCGCATACCAGATAAAATCTTAGATGGTACAGAGCGACCTACTAAAGCTAAAATGCTCAGTATTATCATGTCTGTCTATGACATACATGGATTTCTGTCACCGTTCATCATCAAAGGTAAGATGATTTTACAGAGTGTTCATCGCAGCGGTATAGACTGGCAAGATTGCATACAACCAGCGGAACATGCTTATTGGATGAAGTGGCTCTCCGAACTTAAAGGTTTGGAAACACTGCGCATTCCACGTTGGTACAACAATGCAGGTATGTGGGTTCAGTGTTACACTACACCACCTGAAGGGTTACTACCGGCTGATAAGATATGCATCATTGATTCTCAAATGCATATCTTCTGCGATGCTTCAATTAAAGCTTATGCGGCGGCCATTTATTGGCGCTTTACTCGAAATGATGGCAAGGTATTGGTTTGTTTCGCAGCAGGTAAAAGTAGAGTATCTCCATTACGACCTGTATCTATACCTCGCTTGGAGCTACAAGGGGCCATGATCGGAGCTCGTCTAGCTAGCACTGTACAACAAGAACAGGGCATTACCCCCACAAAGCGCTATTTTTGGACTGATTCCAGTACAGTGCTCCAATGGATAAGAAGTGACCCAAGAAGTTATAAACCCTTTGTAGCACACAGGCTTGGTGAAATTGATGAACACACAAAGGTACCAGAGTGGAGGTATGTACCTTCTGCCCATAATGTAGCAGATTTAGCCACAAGAGACACTGCACCCCCGCTACAAATTGACAGTGTATGGTTCCAGGGACCCAGTTTTTTGAGTCAACCGGAAGACTGTTGGCCGAAAGATTATAAAGGTAGTAGAGTTTCTCAAGATGCTATATGTGAAGAGAGGAATATAAATTTTACCTTTTCAAAAATTAGTAAGAATTTAAAATATTCTTTGCCGGATGAAAATAAATTTTCATCCTGGATCAGACTCAAGAGAGTCACTGCATGGGTATTATTGTTTATAAAAAGGTGTCAAGGTAATAAGGTCACTTTAGATTCAGAACTGATGGACGAGGCAGAGGGTCTTTTAATTAAGAAGGTACAGTATGATTCATTTTCCAATGAGATTGATTGCCTACAGGATAATAGGCCTCTGTCAACCAATAGTAGGTTATTGAACCTAACACCCGTACTTGATATAAAGGGTTCACTGCGTCTATCAGGGCGCATTGGTAAGGTTGCTGGTGTGGAAGCCTGCACAATACGGCCTTTGATATTAGATGGAAGGCATCATATCTCCAGGCTCTTGGTCGATCACTATCACAGAAAGGCCTTTCACGGAGCCAACGAGTTAGTAGTAAATGAGATTCGACAACTATATTGGATAATCAACCTGAGACCGACAGTACGTACTGTTGCAAGCCGCTGCTTAATTTGTAAGTACCGTCGTGCAGTTCCACAGCCCCAACGCATGGCCGAACTTCCAGCAGCTCGACTTCAACACAATCGCCGTCCGTTTTATTGCACTGGAATAGATTACTTCGGCCCGTTAGAAGTAACTATTGGTCGGAGAAGGCACAAAAGGTATGGTGTTATATTCACATGTTTAACAATACGAGCTATTCATATAGAAATGGCTGAAGATCTTAGCACCGACTCCACCATAATGGCCTTGAGAAGGATGTCGGCACGTCGAGGACAACCCAGTATAATCTATTCGGATAATGGGACCAACTTACGAGGCGCGGCCACTGAGCTGAAGGAGAGCATTAAGGAATTGAATTTAGCGAGGTTAGTAGAAGACGGTTCTGTCCGTGGAATCACATGGCGCTTTAATCCTCCTGCTGCACCTGAGATGGGTGGTTCCTGGGAGCGAATGATTCGCACGGTCAAAACCAGCTTGAAGGTGGTATTAAAAGAGCGTGCTCCACATCCTGAAACACTACTGACCTTATTAGCTGAAGTGGAGGCTCTTGTTAATAGCAGACCAATAACGCACGTATCAGTCGACCCTAATTACCCCGAGGCCTTGACACCCAACCATTTTCTGATAGGTACCTCGTCAATCTCTAACATAGGTAAGTACGAAAACTCTGACCTATGTCTTCGAAAGAAATGGAGGACAGCTCAAAGGTTAGCGGATCTGTTTTGGTCAAGATGGACTAAAGAATATCTCCCGACTTTATTACCCCGACAAAGATGGACTTCAGAAAGAGAAAACTTAAAGACAGGTGATTATGTTCTATTATTTGAGCCCAACATAGAGCGAGGGAGTTGGAGGCATGGTGTAGTGAGTGCGACCCATGCAAGTTCGGACGGGCTAGTTCGAGTCGTTGATGTGCGCACGCGCACAGGCTTGCTGCGGCGGCCGGTCACGCGTGTCGCCTTGTTGGCACCAGCTGACTCTAGTACTGGATGAATCCAGCACTTAGGGGGGGGGTATTGTAGGCGACACACTCATTCAAGATATTGTAACCTATGTTATTTTAAAGATGTCCGTAAATTTAAGTAGCAAAATGGCAATTGTCTGTTATTATTTTTATTTTTTGATACTTCAGTCAATAAAGCGGTGTACTGCACCAAAGGTGTCCACATCTCTCATCTGTTTAAAAAAAAAAATTGACATTGACATTAGTATGAAAAAAAAGGTATCTGTCATTTTTTATCTATGTTTTTTGTTTCCGGCTAAAAGTGTGGGCGTTTTTGTTGCTACATCATTTTCACATAGAAATCCGCATTTATTATTTCCATCACCTATACCAATGATATTGTAATTAAGCTTGTAAGTGTGTTGGACTGGCTCTGCAAACTTGCAAGTGTTTTGCTTTAAATAAATACAAATACAAAATCATCCAATTTTCTGCATCATCAAACATCCTTTTCACCTATGTAGCTTCTATAAAAAAAAACAATAAAACACACTTTTACGGATTGATTTCGCAAACGTTTATTTTTATTTGGCACACAGGCTTATCACAGGCAGTCTGCCTGTGACCACGGATGCTGTCAAGCATTCGAAACGTCAGGCATTAAATAAAAATAAACGAAATCAATCCGTAAAAGTGTGTTTTATTGAGTAATGAGTATTCGCGTAAACTTCAGAACCAAATATATTTAATTCATTCAGAAATTCTTCTCAATAAAATCACAAAAACACTGTTTTCCTCCACGTTTTTCAACCTAGTGTTTGACAGGTGAATTACCTATATCAAGACTACCGCAAGTACCGCGACTGATTTGGATCTTCTAAAAATAACCAACTTCTTTTCCATAGAAATACTTATTTACTTTTGCTATGTAACGAGAGTGTATTATCTAGCCGCATATGAAGGAGAAATAATCTGGCAAAGGGCATTCATATCATCGTATACTCTTCGAATCTCGAACAAAGTTCGGCGCTGGGAGCACTCTTAATACTATTGTCGGAGAACAGGTCAGAGATGGTCTAAGTTACAAGAATTGAAAATTGTCATTCGAACGTGGTTTAAACATGATGAATTAAAGCCACTTGTCGTATAAATAGAGCTTAATATTGCCTATACTGTCGACCACTTTCTTACTTTAGAACTTAGTACTTATATTTTATCTTTTCACTCAGATTGCGGATAATTTTTGATAATGTAGGTACCATTGCAGAAAAGTAGGTTAAAACGAGAAAGGCCGACCCCAAATGAAAAGGGAAAAGGCAAAACAGAAGACGAAGAAGATTGCGGATTATTTATAAGATTACCAAATCAATCATTAAAGAGTTCAAACTTGGTCCTATAGGTACGGTCGAGTTTTCTGAAATCGTATACACTCAGGACACGAAAACGGGCGTCATTTCAAACAAAAGACGTCACAAGGTGCAAGCGACTTTAAATCTTGGTGATTATGGACTTTGATAGTATAGATTTGGCTAATGACCTTAGCTATCCTCTGTTTTTTTTTAAACTGCATCTAATGACGGTGGAGTAAGCTGAGTTGCTTCAATCGTTTCTGTTCAGCACTTTCCTATGATTTTGGTCCTTCACCAGGCGAACTTTTTAGCTTCAATAAATTCATAGTGTTATCTTCCCATCGGAAAGCGTTGCAAAGCGTCAGAACTATCACAGTATCATACGGTATCACTAGCCCTCTGGGGCTGTCAAAACTTGACGTGCTTCCCGAGCGCTTCTATAAAAATAAATGGGGGCAGAAACTAAAGGGGAACCATGGACTAATGCGTTCGAAATTCAAAACTTATAATACAAGGTCAGCCTAATGGGGAACCGATAGGATCTGCCAGATGTTTGGGGTTGTTGATGCGTTAAATTAACAGTTTGAAAGTGATATTTTCGTCTTGTCACTTCCTGACGATATAAGTTGGTGAGTGATTGTGAGAAAGCGCAGAATAGTATGAGAAATATTTTTGTACGGAATATGAATGTATCATTTTTATGATACCTAATGCATTATAATTATATAGTATAACTAGAGACGTATGTCTTTGTTTTGTTCTACTTCTTTCTTTTGTTTCAGTTGAACTTTTTCTAAAATCAGATCGTTTATATTTAAGATTTATTACCAGCAGTCGGCAATCGCCGCAAAGGCAGACCCAGAAAGCGCTGGTGTGACGATTTGGTTAGTTTTGCTACTTCTATGTTGTCATTTCTGGTATTGTTTGATTGTGAAGTAAGTACGAGTATATGCTCTGTAGGTTGTCTGTCAACTGTTAATTCAAAGTGAAAAGAATAATTAGTCAAATCACATCCAAAACGTCGACCTCTTATTGGCATTACTTTACCAACTCATATTCTCCTTGCTAATCCTGTTTACGCTTCAAATTGTCCCCTTAAGAAAGCATTCTTGTCAAAAATAACCATTTAGCGCGTGCATCTGTCAAAACAGCTGTTAATAGCATCTTGCCGGAGACACAGATGCAATATTTTACACGGTATATGGCAACAAATGTTAAGCACTTCGTCATGCGATGACAAGCTGTTTTGTTTATTTATTTGTTTATTTAAGAACTTTATTGCACAAGTAACAGTGTACAAAAGGTGGACTTAATGCTAAAAACATTCTCTCCCAGTCATACCTTTAGGTCATGCAGAAAGATTTTGATTTGTATTTTAAAAAGAAACGGCGAAAGAAAGGCGTGGAGGTTAATCAGCTGGTTTTGTTTGTTACACGAAAGTTGCTTTCTCAATCTGGTGGTCAGTTTACTGACTCTAGAAAAAGTTTTTGTTCATTCCAACACCAAATCAACATCTCTTAAAGTTCCAGTGATATCCACATTCTAGCACTAGACTAACTCAATATACTACAACATTCGTTTTAGTATAGGACCTCTATTGTACTGTGGACAACAGACCATAGACTTATATGTAGGTCGCTACATCAGACCCTTAATTTTGAACGCTGTCTAAGTTACCCACAGTTATAAACTTTAATCTAATTGTACAGCATCGTTACCTATATCTTTCTCGACAACCCTATTGTAGACTGTAAGACAGTATAGTGCGTAGTGTCTAACCTCAGACCCATTACCTATATCAATTGCTTTCAAATGGCAATCACTAATGGTAAATTACATGTTTGGTATCCTGGACGCCAGATGTGTGATGTAGTTAGTATCTTCTAGCGATAATCAGTCAATCAATCAATCATTTATTAATTCATAAAGATGGGTATTACTGGATGTCACATATAAATTATTATTACTAGCCACGATTCACCTTAAACTAAGATACTACTCAAGAACGAGAGTGTACGGCGACCGCTTGAATACTTTCTTGGGGTATATTTGCGCAAGAGTCAAATGCTAATTATAAATAATGATTGGAAAGTTCCACCGGCATGGGATCCTATTGTTTCGAAGACCCAAGCAACATCTCATTCTGCAAGATCTCAAGACACAGTAAGCTTTTCCTGCACGTCCATTAATATTAATGAGTGATGTTCGTTTCATTTTCATAACTATGTAAAATGATAAAAAAAAACCACGAAAAAGACCACGGATGCATTTGAAACGTTAGGCGTTTTAATTCAAAATTAATGTTCGCGAAATCAATCCGTAAGTCAATGCTAAGCTATAAATAATTTTGAAAGTAGCTAATGATTGTTATTATTTTTGTTAATGATGGTAACACTTGATTGCGCTGTGATTGCAATCGACCGCCATTGGACCGCCTTGTAAACGCTAACTCCGGTTGACCTCTCAACACCCAAGGGGTCGCATGAGACCCCATAACAATGAAATTTCTATTGTGCCTCGCTTACATACGCTTGACGGGAAACACACAAGCATTGCAATAGCTTTGAGTTAGTAGATACCATTCCTTTCTCTGGTCTGAGAGGACATAAGACTGCTTTTGTCCTCTTCGTTCACACAATGCATCCTGATCTATTGGTCTGACTGCACTCAATGTAACAAACATCACATAAAGGAGTGTAATCGTAGCTTCAGTTAACAAATTAATGCCTTTATCTGGCCTTTACAAAAAGTGCACATGATGTTTCGAAAACAAAATTAAATTTCAAGTAGTGTCTAACTAAATAAACACATAAATAGTTTAAAAAGATATAAGTAAGTATATGAAATAAATTCAACCCGTTCAAAATTCATATGAAACCACCATAGGACAAATCGCTGCTGGTGCTCTGTATGTGAGGGTGACATACATACGTATAGTTTAAAACATACTTTTAATACCTATATACGTAATTCAATAATAGTTTATTATCAACAAAGCTTAGGACGGCAGAATAAAAAATCACACAACATAATACAATTCAAACCTTCATGTTCTATGGATTTAAATTGTTATATTTTTATGAAATAAAGATAATTTAATTTTTATAATTTTCACCTGTTTTTAAGGACCTTTATTTATCCTACAAAATAGAGAATGAAGTTATAGCTGCTGCGCCCCCTTTTTGAAAAGTTAGGTACTAATTGCGATGTGGCGCGCCATCTATCGAAATTTATAAGAAGCAACCTCTGACAATCCGTGTGCTTTTAATAGCTTTGTGAAAAGCATTACTACGCGGTAATGGTTCTGCTATAACCGAGAGGTGGCGCTACATATTTTTTCACCCTGTGTAAAGATTTTATTTTTTCTGTAGGTTATAATAAATCTTCAATTGGAAGAGCAGTTGGCCCGGATTGCCAGAAAGATGCTGGTTCGAATCCCGCCTGTGCGCAATTTTTGGTTTCATATTTCATCTTTTAAGTTATAATAAATCTGTTACGTATGCAAAAAATCCAGCCAAAAGGTCCAGCCTGACCTTGCTTCAAACTTCATTAACCTCCATCGATTTTGCCATAAGCGTTTATCACCCCAATTTTTGTGTGCACCAGTGCAGTCACCCCACCATCATAGGCACTATTATCACCCCGAATCTTGGATCCCCCAGTGCAAGTGCATACGCGTGCAAACTGCGTTCCGACACATCCGCGGGCAATTAGACGCATACGTACTTTAATAGGGCTGTCACAACAGTAATTTGAGTACTTTTATCTTTTGAATGAAAAAATAATCATATTGTTAAAGTACTAACAATACAATATAACAGTTTTCGATTGTTTGAGTCATTCATTCATCATAACATAATAAACCTAAATAAATTTCTCTAGCTACTAGATAGGTTTGCTCGCAGTACACTCCGAGTATTTTTTGTAACCCTGGTATGCGAATTTGCTGGCACTTATTCCTAGCTAGATCATCCCTAATACAATCTTGCTATGGGTTTTGTGACAAGAAAATATTTTTTCTTCCTCCACAACCACGCCTGTGCTGCACATATTTTCTCTCATCAGACCTATGGTTGACTGGTAGAGAATCCTTTTGGCATTAAGTCCGCCATATGTACAATTATTATGTGTGCATGAAGTTTGAATTATATAAATAAATATTTTTGAATCAATCTGGCAAACAACGTAAGTATGACGATATTGACGCCCGGCCAAGTCCTTCATAATATCTAAACCTACAAGCCTAAATAAACTACAATCCAATTTCTCTTTCTCTGCCAATTTAATCGGTCACTCATTACTGAGTATGGTGACTCCGGATTTTACCAACCAGTTTTGTTCCATCGGCTGCAATCCATCGCTAAGTGTAGTGCGGTGCTAATTTGTGTTTCCAATCTCTGTTCAATAAAACATTACAATTTAGTGTCAACCCTACAATCTCCCTTAGTGTCGTCCCCTGCAATTTGCTGGTATTTGCGTCGAAGGGACGCAACGCGCATTGAAAGGACGATTTGTCTGACTAGGTAATTCCTCGGCTTTAAAGACTAGGTACTCACATGAGGAAGCAAACTATCATTAGCATACAAACATAGCTGGGATCTGTCATAGCTGCTAATTGCCAAGCCTTCATCAATTGAAACAAAATGATACAAAAACCTCTATCAACTGCAAATGTATGTTATATGATGATATGGTGGTGGTTGGCTCAATGGTGGCAAACTAAAATTGTCGCAAGAAGGTTCGTATTGTCAGTCAGAAAAATTTTCTACGCAGTGTGTTAATAAGATTTTGTGATTTTCTAAATAGGTACCTAATTTAAATACATTGCTGACTACCTCCATCTAGAGGTATATCCAAATATTATTTTTAAAAATTCAAACTTAATATTTCCATTAGCATTGAAATTGTTTATTTTATTGCAGTACTCCGGCTCAATACAATCAGAAACTAACAATGCAGTTTAATGCGATCCATCCAGTCTAGATCCGAGTTGATCTTCTAATGCAATTTTCTTAATTAACTAAATCCATATCGAAATGGAATTCTTATCATTACACTAGCGGACCCAGCGAACTTTGTTTCGCCCCGGCCCCGTCCCGCCCCAGTCCCGGACCCATTCGAACGGGATAAATGTATCCTATGTCCTCCTGGTTCTAAGCTACCACCCATCGTTTCGCCCCGGCCCCGTCCCACCCCAGCCCTGGCCCCGTCTAAGGGGTATGAAAAATAGATGTTGGCCGATTCTCAGACCTACTCATTATGCTCACAAAATTTCATGAGAATCGGTCAAGCCGTTTCGGAACGAAACGAGAATTTTATAGTATATTGTATTAGATAATGCTGTCTGTGAATAGAAACCAGTCATTCATTTCTACTAACTCATCTCTTACTGAAATTCCTTTTAATAATCAATCTTCAAGGTGGTCACAAACAACGGGATGTTTATAATAACCAGTTGCGTATCCGATCATTTGATGGGCACTTCACTTCAGGGGCCCTATTTTTGAATCACTCGCGTCAAGATGGCATGTGATATTCATTGGTAAAAGTCCAATTGAAAAACAGTCGAAATCCACATAGGAGGGATTCGAAAAAAAATAGCTCAATTTCGTGAGTACTCACTTCTAGATTTTGAGGGATTTCTGTTGATTTTTTATGTGTTTTCGAACGAAAATCACACGCCATATCCAAGCGAGTGATTCAAAAATAGAGCTCCAGATGCTTTTGCGCACGCGCAGATATTTGTTTAATCGAATCCACGTTTCGATCAAAGGACTATACAAAGATATGGACTGAATTCTGAATCAGAAATATCTGTTGTCGGGATAAATGCCACAAGGTGTATTATAGTGATAATATGAGCATAATAATAAGAATGTATCATTAGAAGCAATCGAATAAGCACTGTAACATAAACAATTTCTCAGCATGTTAAAATTCTGTTGAAACTGCAAATTTTCAACGAATGGCTATTAAAAAAAAACTGTTATTCTCCAGATAAAGTGGGTAGGTTTTCCTCTAGTTTTTATGACGGCATCTTTTAATAGATCTTATTTTATATTTTTACCGATGTTAAAAAATACTTCAGCTCGTATAAAGAAGCCGTATAAAGAAGTTTTGCAGAAGTTGTTAAGTCTACTCTGAAGTACTAAAAGTAAGCCATACAAACTGACTCGGCTGCAAACCTACAAGAGCTGTTGTTTAAAAGAAAATATTACCAAGAAATAAATAAATATGTATGAGTATCATATGGTTGTAATTGTAATGCCAACAAGGTAGCTATTCAATTAAGTTGAAATAGTATTTTATTCATATTGATAACTTCGATAAATTTTGCTTAAGTAACAGTTTGAGACTTTGAGTACAAAAAGGTAGGTACCTTGTACTATATATAAGTAAACAAAATTAAAACCTCTACAATCGCTTTTTCATTATACTGCCGGCATTTCTGAAGATAGCGGGTTTATTGATGGGTTAAAAGAGCTATTGAAACTACAGATAACAAAAACAAAGTTGGTATTTAGTCGTTATCGTATACAATAAGAGACTGTTTTTATAAACGGGTATTTATAGTTGCAGATACGAAGAGAATAATAGTTCATTTGCTCGACGTGCTATTTATAATCCAAATAATCATTTAAAAAAGTAAATTCAACACGATAAAAAAATTATGGTACCAAGTAAATTAAAAATAAAAGCAAAAAGATACTGTCAGAAGTGGGATTCGAACCCACGCCCACAGAAGTGGACTGCGACCTGAACGCAGCGCCTTAGACCGCTCGGCCATCCTGACGATGTTGAAACGGGCGAAATTGCGCATAGCTATCGGCTACATTAATAGTGGCGACATCTATCATGCTTTATCATGCGTGCGTCATTCATTTAGTTTTTTTTTATTTCGAAGAGGAAACCTTTTTAAATTCTTAATTTTCGTGGAACGATGTCAATGATTATATTGTTAATGTTAATTATTCAATCTGACTATTTATTTACTTTCATTATTAAGATAACTTTTTTAATAAATTAAATTTTAATATTGATTATGATTTCACCCTGTATAAAACAAAACATTAAGAAAATTTACAATAAATTTTTATTCATACTTATCACAAATCAGTTCTAATAAAATACTGTTTCTGTTAAAATAGTTGTCCAATAAATAGTTATAAATTTATTTATTTTTCTTTTTACAATTCATGAATATAACCTGCTTTCACTTAACATAAAAATCCTATTATTAGTTCGATTAATACGGCGCCTTTACAAAAATATCTGCCCTTAAACTTCTACCTACCTCGTCAAAATGTAAATCAGTGCAAATTGCACATTTACGCATGCGCTTGCGCTGCAGTTAGCGCGTTTATCGCGACAACATGGCGGCGTCCGCCGTTCGCTTTGATCCGCGCTTCCGACTCACGCGCACGTGCCGACCGTAGGAAGTCGTAATTTGTTATGTGCTTCAGTGTGGCGAGACCACCGAAAATGAGCAAAAAGTTTGTGCCAATTTAGCATGATTTTTTTAAGTGTAAGTTGTAGGTCAGTTATAATTACACCACAACAATGCCTATCAAGCAAGACTACTAGTTTTAATTTTTATACAGTTGCAGATGCTCTGCTAGATCAAATAATTCTGCGCTAACGAAAATAAAAAATAAAAACTCTATTCGTTCTATAAACATACTTTGTAGTCATTGTGATTAACGATTCTACTATAACCGTAACCTATTCATGTTATCGTTGTTATCGATAACGAACAGATACTTTTGTTTTTTTTTATTTTGTCAAACAAAGCAGGTTTTAGTAGTGTAGTTCATCTTTTTTAAGGTATTTACAAAACTAAAAGTCGTAAGTAAAATCAACCCAGACCACTTAAAAACTTTCCGAAATCGAAGTCGTCGATCCTATTCAAACGCTGTTATTCAGATGCCGAGTAGCAGTGTGACCTGTGGAGTGGTCGTCGCATTGTGGCTCAAAAGTGCAGCGTTCAAGTGCCGGCGTCGAGCAGGGCGGCTGTGATAGTTTTTGCAATGGAAGCGACAGGACGTATTTGTTTTTTTTAAGGCAGTTTGTTACTGAGCATTACGTGTTTGTCTGTGTTGTTCATAAAGAGTGAAAACTAGGATGGGTGTGACATAAAAATACAAGTCACCAGGACATCAATAATGCATTAGAACACAGAAAAAAGAAAAAAACCGACCAAGTGCGAGTCGGTTCTGTGCCAACTGTATACCGAATTCAAGGTCCACTCACTTCCAGCGAGCGAAAACATCACAATATTTTTGACAGGTTTTTTTTTATAGTTTTTGTATGAAGGGCAATGTTATATTAACAGTTGTCGAAAATGAGCAATATTTTAAAAACTACTAAGTAGTTCGATCTCATTCAAACCAATTTTCGTTGAAAGTATTTGTTAAGATTTACGTCGTTTTTTTAAATAATAACTTTTTTGGGTGACGCCCATTTTACCACATTGGAAGCGTCTATCTTTCAAATTTTAGACTATTAGATAAAATTACATTTTAAAATACCTATGGAAATCATACAAAAAGGTTAGAGTAAAAAAATAGGTTTCATTTTCTTGTCTCCCATACCGTAATGGCGATCGCTTTTACAAATTAATCGCCTTAGAGCGTTCGATGCAAAATGTATTGTTTTCTTGTAAACACAACACGCCAAGTCCATATATGTTCTGCTGTGTCCATCCCCATACGTCAAAAGGAAATCTATTATTTTCAATACTTTTTTTCTTTTTGTATAAGAATCGTAAAGCCTGTTAGTAGGAACCAAGTTTCAGCTGTGTAATGCTAATAGCTTTGGAAAAAAAATTGTTTGAGCGGTTATTGTCAGCGCTGCTAAATCATCTGCGTTATTTAAGTTTCCTAAGTTCAGTTTGACTCATGTCGTTTCGTATTTTGTCATTCTCCTACGTATATCCTTTTCTAGGCTCTCAAAAATCCCTTCCAGCGTTTGAAGCGCTCGGATCTGCATTAACTATTGAGGCGGCCATAATAGGCCCCGGACAATGAGCGTATTCAGCCCGCTTCCCTCGTCTTGCCTCATTGTATCGACCTATTAAGAAACTAATGGAAAATTCTGTGGGATAAGCTGTTGAAGAACTGCTGGAGATAAGTAAGGATTAATTTGAATGTGTGGGAGGCATGGCTAGATAAGTTTCTTACATTATTGAATTGAACTCTAAAAAAACAAGTCTACCCCATCGGGTGACTACTATTAGATACCTCTATTAGTAGAGCTGATAAAAAAATATTAGTGCACTTGGAATGTGCAACTCATAGTACGTTGATTTAACATTATAGAGGTATAGGTACGTCCGCATTATTTTATAACGTCAACTTCCTTCCTACATTCTTCCGTATCAAAACTATGTCACTCGTAATCATCATAGTAAAAAACTATTTTAAATTCCGAGCGCATAAGTAAACCTTGTAGTTTATTTATAAGTTGCGCATTTTATATCGGAGCAGACAACACACCGCTAATAAGCAAGCTCAGACGCTGTGTAATCGTGTGCGGGCGCAAGTTAGAAGGGGAAGCGATTTTACAAATATAAAGATTCTTCTTTTAACCACCTCCTTAAATTTGGCTCGTACTTTTTTCTTTACCCTGTATAAGAAAGAAAAATAGTAGATATAAGATGTCCACGGACCCCTACATTCTTTACGGGGTGTAATAAAGTACGAGACAAATTCAAGAGTCAAGTCTAGAATACAGAAAAAAAAATATTTTTTATAAAATTCTTAAAAAAATATACATTTTTCCTGTAATCTATTCTGTGTTATAAAGTTAAGGGAATAAACATATAAAATACACACACTCACAGAAAATCTTAATCGTATGTATCCGTGTTACAAAGTTAAGGGAATATATTTTCAGTAAAATTAAATTTTCCCACATCCTATGTTCACCAGTAGAACGTCATTTGGCCGATAATGATGATGATGATGATGATCATAATTTTAGCATCAATTAATTAATTACCTATGTAAATCATCAAAGTCTCATCATCATTCCATGTATCTCATAATAATAATAGTAAATTATTTCTAACAAAATTGAATGTAGCATATTTTTGCAACGATATTGTAATAATAAATACTTGTGGTCTCGGCAAGTTAAACCTTACAAAAGTAACAAAAAGATGCTACTGAATCGCCCGCTACCTCTTATAACTTAGCCCACCACCATCCCACGTGTGCTGTATGTTTGTATCCGCTGTCATCGGGAATGCAGGCACATATGCGTACATTAATTTTTAACTCTACACGTCCAACTAAAATATTTATTTTTAACTTAAAAGGGTGTACACGTATACATGCCCTAATGACGGTGGACCCGTTTAAAATGTTTACCATGTGAAACCGCCCTTAAACACTTCCGTTTAATTAATAAGTAATTTACTGCAGCTTTCATAGTTTTAGTAACTACCTTTTACGTACAAAAATATTTTTAGATAATGACGTGGCCGAAGCAACTATGTCTATTTACACCTTCGCAAGTTAATGGAAATTGTGTATTAATAAGTTCTACCTACTACTTCTATCTCTAAGTATTCTACTTTTATTACTAATATGCTTTTGAAGTTTTTACTAAAGACTTATTTAGTAAACAGCGCAGTTAAAGAGACCACTGCGGCTCAGTTGCATTCCTTTTACCCTCTTGAAAACAAATGATAATACACATAGCGCATATAAAACTATAAACTACTTCACAATTCGGCGAACGCCTTCTTAGTAACTGACGACTTTGTAACCTAATCCAAATTCGAAGTTATTAACTGCAAGCCCTCAAGTGCAACAACAATATCATATTTCACCGGTTTACAAAAGCTATGCATTTCGTGACGTCATGTCAAATACACCTCCGTTACCATGAGTTTACGACTACGTAAAAATAGTCTATGAAAAATTGCACAGCGCCCCTAGCGGTCACTGGCAGAACTAAAATTTTTCATACAAAAGTTACGCCGTCGCTAGCAAGTAAAACCACACGTAAACACATGGAAACGGTACTAACAGTGGTGTGTCAACTTGCAGATCGCCAATATTTTTGATGTAACAGTCACGTCAAGAATTAACCTGCTATGAACTTGCTTATAAGTTTAGGACACTCTCTGTCAGGTACGGGCTAAGCGTCAAAAAGAAATCAAGACGCACCAGAACACACGGACCGATTTCAACGGTTTTGCATTCGTTGGAAAGGTCTCGGGCTCCGTGAGGTTTAAAGCAAAGAAAATTCCCATAAAACGGGGCCGGGATGGGACGGGGCTGGGGGCGAAACGAAGTTCGCTGGGACCGCTATAGGTAAACCGCGAAATTGAGACCTCGCCTGCGGGGTACAGGGGCGCGGGGGGAGGCGAGAGCGGGGTTTGTGAGAGGTGCGGGCGGCAGGCACATTATTTTCAAAATTCAGTACGCTCGCTACACAGGTAGCGATAGCATCTGTTGTCAGTTGCCGACGCTTTGACAGAAGTACACAAGAGAATACTGTCTGACTGAAGTCTGAAGATGAGTCGCAGTATATTCGGACACAAAATCTTTATTATTGTATTTTTTGTCGTGTTTTTTTTTTTATTTCTATTTTACACCATTCTCCTGCACCTGATACAATCTTTGTACATGACCTAAAGTTGTAGTACTTTTATATATTCTATGCTAAGGTAGGTATAACTGGGGAAGAGAATGCTCTTAGCATTAACGCCACCGTTTAACACTAAAATAGCAGTGTTTTAATAAAGGCTCTAAATATATACGAATATTTTATAATAAAATATAGATCCAAATTCAGTGGAATATGAACTAGATATACACTGAAACAAAACAGTCGCAAAAGTAACCAGGGAATGTTATTTGAAGTTTTTAATTTTGCCTTAAAATTAATCTAATTTTAAGATTTCATTTTATTTATTGATCAAAATCCACGGCTCTGGATAATAATATTTAGAATTAATTCACTCTCATTAGTGTAATTGTATCGCATCGAATATTTTTTTCCAATATGTTATGTAATGTTATAAAGTGGCGACACTGACGACTACCATTGTGACCACTGACGTCACATATCTTAAGAACTGTCGCGGCAAATTTCGTCTCTTGTGTATCGCCGCCGCCCGCACCCCTTACAGTCCCCGCTCTCGTCTTTCCGCCCGCACCCCTGTACCCCGCAGGCGAAGTCTCAATGAAGCGGTTTACCTATAGTCTACTATATAAAAATAAGTCGGGTTTTCCTTCCTAACGCTATAACTCCAGAACGCATGAACCGATTTCCACGGTTTTGCATTCGTTGGAAAGGTCTTGGGCTCCCTGAGGTTTAAAGCAAAGAAATTTTCCATTAAACGGGGCCGGGGCGGGACGGGGCTGGGGGCGAAACGAAGTTCGCTGGGACCGCTTGTTTGAAATAAAAATCTATTCCAAGTTTCAATTCCCAAGATACCACATAAATTCCTTCATGCTAGTAAGGTAAGAAAACTAAGTGCACTCCCCACCAAATAAGACGGCAGCTAATCCGATGTTTGGAACAGTTACCCGATACCGCCGAGACTAAGCGGTGTCGATTACTGTTTCCACTGCGCTTGCTTTGTCAAAATAACTGTCTGGTTAAATTAAGCTGGATTTTTGTTGGAGAAAGATTGTATTTGGAATGGTATCTTTTGTTAATATAGCAATTATTGGTTGTTATATATATGAGTAGATAGATCGAATACAAATTTAAAAAACCGGTTAAGTGCGTGTCGGACCCGCGCACTGAGGGTTCCGTGCCACCCTTAACTGAATTCAGGGTCCATTTACTTTCACTTAACGAAAACATCACAATATATTTCGACAGCAAAAATAAATTTGTTTTTCATAGTGTTTGTATGAAAGACAAAGTTATATTTGCGGTTGATAAAAATGTGCAATATCTCAAAAACTACTGGTTCGATCTCCTTCAAACCAATTTTTATTGCAAGTTTTTGTTGAGATCTACATCATATATTTTTTTAAAAATTTTCACTTTCTTAGTTCAAAAGTTAGATGGGGGAGGACGCCCATTTTACCACTTTGGAAGCGTCTATATCTCAAAATTTTAGGTTTTAGTTTCATGTATGGGAGCCCCCCCTTAAATATAATTTTTTTCTTACTTTTTGTATCTGAATCGGAAAGCGGTGAACAAAATACACCTACCTACCAAGTTTCAGCTATGTGATGCTTATAGTTTCAGAATAAAGTGGCTGTGACATACGGACGGACAGACAGACAGACAGACAGACAGACAGACAGACTTGACGAAACTATAAGGGTTCCGTTTTTTGCCATTCGGCTACGGAACCCTAAAAAATGACAAATTTCACTTACTAATCATAATTTAAATTAAATTTTGCTGTACATATTTGTTTACTTGCCAACTAGAGCATAAAAGAAGTGTATAACGACAGATGTGTACGTATTGATGTTAGATATCTACTTAAAACCAATACAGAATGAACTGATTGAAGTACTTATTACATGTTATTTTATTACTAAAGAATTCCAAACTACACCAGTCTGGAATACAGATTGTACTGACTCCGAGGTCTTAATAAATTTTAACAGGAGAGGTGCTACCATGTACACCTACTCTTTATTCGATATAGCCATCACTATCACTCGCAAAGGCCCCGCTGGCTTGAACAACACGTATGTGGATTCGAAATTATGGACATGATGGCACAGAGTACGGCGTCTGCTTCAAATTACTTACATCGGCAATACTAAACACTGTACTACTATTTCGATGCAACTAGCATACAAGTTACACGAGGGTACAATTCAGAACAAAAGTGTTAATTAAAAACTTTTTCACTAATAGTATAATATATTTTATATAACTCTGGGATAAAAAAGTTTTGAATTTAGAATCTCGCGATTTTAAGCTATGAAGTTACTTAGTTTAATTAGTCTTACTATCATAAATTTCATAATAACGTAACATTGTAACTCACTAAGTAATTCTTATTTTCAATAAATGTTTTTCAATTTTTAAAACTGGAAACTGGCTTCAATTCATATTATCCAAATCTTTGGAGAGGATATTTAAGTAAATCAAGTCGCTATACTCGAAACTTAACGACTAGCGGTTTACATAATGCTTTTAGCGTTATCTGACAGTCAAATTCGAAGGAAATGCTCAGAGGCATTAGTATGATTTCCCACGTGACGGCAACGCAAAGTTAACCACGACACTTTTTATGCGGTTTCTTGAATTTTTTGCTATGAAAAAAAGGAATGTTAATAAAGCGGTTGAGAGATGTGTTTCTCAAAAACGCATAGGTAATAAGTACTATTACAAATATTATGTCCGTTGATTGATACTTTAACGCCCACATACAGTCAGAACAAGAACCAATGCAAGTATATATTTTTTTTAATAATTCGATATTACCTTATATTTGCAAAAAGTATCCAGGAAATATGGGTTCAGTTTCCTCTATCGATAAGATTACTTTTTTGTTGTTTAGTTTTCGTTGGAGAATATTTAGTGGTCCCAGCAGACAGACTGATATTTACCAAAAAAAAAATGCCGTGTTCCATTACCATAGACATGTCCATAGACATGCAAATAAAAGTTAAAAAAAATACTCGTATGTACGAGTACAATTGATTAAAAAGTAATGTCTATGTTGACTCTGTATTTAATTTCTTGTTCGGTCAGTCTCTGGCGCCTTTACACTTTTAAACGATAATTGCTTGCAGATACGATAATAAACGCGAGGTGTCAGGTGCAGCAAGCGATTTTGGCTCTCCTCAAGCCGGAGGTGACTGTCTTGACAATTTCATATGAGTGTACGTACATTTAACGTTTTTCTGAGTTTAATGATTAACTTAAATATATTGCACTCACCTATTAGAATGATGTCCGGTGTCTTTGGGCGGAGGCATCGGCGTGGGGATCCGCCGCCCGCCCCGCGACCCGCCCACGCTCATCGCGCTGCAAGAACAAACACTAATGAATGAAGTAGAACACAATATTCTTGGTGGGTACAGGTAGGGACTGTGAATGTTAGATTAAGGGATCTTGTATATTTATTTAAACTTTATTGCACTGTTGTACAATTGCCGGATTTATTGTATTTATGCATGCACGGGTAGACAGTGAAGGTTAAGTGATAAATAACTCCTGAAAGCATGATGAATAACAATTATTCCACGATTATGCTACATAGTTGAACACCCTTTGTTAGACGAAGTTAGATAACATAGCATTTAAGATTTCTAAGTAGCAGCCGCTGCCATGAAATAAGCGTTCTCCTGGTATTGGGTAGCAGCAATATCAGTACTGGCAGAAGGCTGAAGATAAAGTTTATCAGGAAAGGTTTTGACTGGGCAATAAGAGGCGGGAAACCCCCGGTTCTTAAACTGCGGTGTGAAAGGCAAGACAAAACCCGCCACACTATCTTCCCTGATTTGGAGATTTTATGAAGATGAAGGAAAAAACTACACCAGCAAGAGCTTAGCTCTTAAATTTGATGTTGATGATGTGTACGTAGTGTTTTGTAGTATAGATTTATTTACCAAAACTACAAATGCTTGTACTGTCTATATACCTTGTGACACCATACCCAACTTGTGACTGGCAATAAATGAATCTGAATCTGAATCTTAAATGTGTGTTATGGATTAATGAGTCCAATAGTACTTCATTTTACATAAACATTATGCATCTGCGTGATCAATACGATAACCAAGAGATAACGAGATACTGCAAAACTACAGTCACATTTAGAAAGGTCAAACACCCAATATCGGACGTCAAATTCTGAAACAGCACTGAAACAATGTCACGCCATCACAAGTAGACACGTACAAACTCGCTGCTTTATCGCTGGTTCGTCATATCTGTAGTACTCCAACTAATAACCCTTGAGAGCGCGATGAATGACAAACAGGCGAGATGGTGCTACATTGTCGAACAGCCTTCGGTGCACGGTGGAAGGTTGAAGTTGGAAAGATAAAGCTTTTGTTAGTTGGAACGTATCCTTCGATGTAAGGCTGTAGTCAAATTGGGTCGTCATCGCACAAAAAAATATAAAAAGATATAAGAAATGGAACGGATTTGGTCAAAAAGAGTCAATTGAGTTGTTTTTTTTTTAGTTGCATTCATTTCAGGTAATTTATTATATTGTTAAAATAATTGTGTTTCTCGTGTTTTGAGAGAGTGAAAACTATCGTCGCGACTTACGCTTGTGGCCCAGTCTATCGCCAATCGCCATAGTTAATACTCAAACAATATGAGATAGTGTGACTACAGAAGTTCTAATAAGCATTGATTGAAAGGGATCAGAGAAGTACCTTTTTAGTTTGGGAGAGATCTTTGCCAAGAAGTGGAAGGATATTATAGACTTAAAATGATCTTGCCATAGATTTGTAGGCTAGGTGAGGCTTAAGTTTTGTGTGAACATGGCCTAACCCAGCATCATTGTGAGGTGCTCAAAGGCAGTGCCAGCGTCGTTGTGCCATCTTCCCAGAAAATCTCGACGTAAACAATGCGGTTGCCACTGCAGAATGGAATGAGCGAGAAAACATCACGGGGTAAGGAATTAAAAGATCTAACACTACAGAGCTGACAAAGTAATGAGTTCAAATAAAAGAAATGAGTATTAAAATGCAATAAAGTATATTTATTATTATTATTATTGATGTAAAAAATCATAATCTCTTTTGGTCCTCACAGATAAGTAAATGCTAGTAAAAAAAAGGAAAATATATAAAATATTGGTATTGCGAAGTAGTAAGCCACAAATAAGTTTCATGAGACTAACAGCCGGTTTCTGAAACGCTAATCAAATCATGAATTAGTTAACAGTCAGTCACAATTGACAATCTGTTAAACTACTGTGGGTTGCTGAAAAGCAATTCATCCTAAAATTAACTAATCGATTGCTAACAGGTAATATTTTTTTTAATATGACAACACTTGCTTAAATCAGTCACCTTCATTCACTCATCCATGTTTTGTTTCAGTTTAACGTATAGCTTTGTCCCTATTTTTTGACAACGACGTGTAATCTATTCTGACAAATTCTTTCTTTGCTGTATTTGCTTTGTTTTATGCCATAAGCGGGGAACCCGCTTATGGCATAAAACCATTTCGGTTGTTTCTAAATCAAACGTTGGCATGTTAACAAATTTAGGCCTTAATTGCCAGGTGTACAAGAGAAGTCAAGATTACTCTCTTTAAGGCATTCTGCCAGACATTTAACACCTGTAGCCTGTGGTGTAGTACTTATACGCGGAGGACCTATATGCTCTCCGTGTCCAGTACAATAATGCCTTCAGAAGCTTATGTGGATGACTTCTACGCTATCATTCGGAAGCGGACGTTGTCGATACTTGTACCAGAGATATGCCGTCGTGATCCATCTTTATGCACTGGATACAAATCCATGTGTAAGGATCGAGGAACCGGTTTTTTGACTGATCACTTCATAGTTTTATTTTGTATGTGTTAGTTTATAGTTTTTATCTTTGATTTGGTCTAAAATAAACGTTTTATTGTTATTACTTTATTCTCTTTCTTCTTTTTTTTCTCAAGGACCAAAGTGTCTTTGGTTCTCATATTATGAACTTGGCAATTTCAGTAGATACATTTTTAATTATGCGGTACGCTGTCGACTTGTGTAGGTACTCTAACATGATCTGCCACAGATATCTGAAAGTCTCCAGGCGGCGCTGATGGTGCCATCATCACCAACATAACCATGCGGTTATGATGGGTCATGGGTTCCAGATGTGTCAATAATCCCATTAGTTCAATGAAATTCTGTAGCGGGTCCTAAATTCCTGATCAATATAGTGATCTATTAGATGCATTCGCTCTTGAAACCAATGAGTTGGCATCAGATCTTCGTCGTTATTAGTTAGGGATAAATCATCAGCAGATAAATCAGAAAACATTATATTATTCCAATTCACTAAAAAAATAAGTATGCATAAAGTCTTTTGACAATCTGTTAAGTGATCGATGTTCGCTAATTAGCTAATTTAGTATTGACAATCCGTTAACATGCGAAAAACCTTTTCGGAAACCCAAATCTTCTTTAATTGGCCGTTAATGGGAGATGTGACATTTGCACTGACAATCTGTCAATTGGCTGGTTCGGAAACCCGAACTGCGTTTAAGTAGAGATAAACAGCTTGTTACGTAATTTTTACGATAACAAGCGTTTCAGAAACCGGGGTAAATATAAGTATTTTCATTTTTGGTATTAGAGAAGGAAAAATCTGTACCTACGCAACAATAGTACCAACAACAATTCTCATTTTCTGCATATGGAAACAAAGTAGACAACTGCATTAATAACCTCCTTTTTTAAGTCGTTAAAAAGGATGGTACTGTACTTATTTCTGAAGTTTACGCGAATATTACACATTTAATGAAACACAATTTACGGATAATTTCGCGATAATTTATTTGATTTTTCATCCCGACGTTTCCGAAAAAATTCCGCCAGCATGGGATCCGGTTCTATCGAAGACCCAAGCCAGACCACTCACTGCAAGATCTCAAGACACGGTTAGCTCTTTCTGCGTGGATAGGAACGTAAATTAATTATGAGTATGATGGTAGTTTAATATTTTTCAAAACTATGTAAATGACAAATAACATCTTAGTCTACCCCGTGACCACGAACGCTGTAAAGTGTTCGAAACGTCGGGATGAAAAATCAAATAAATTATCGCGAAATTATCCGTAAATTGTGTTTCATTAAATAAGGATGGTACTGTCCACTTTTCCTATGCTATTGCACCTCATTATTATTGTTGCAGAGAGTCGTGGGTTATTGCAAAATTAATTAGGTCACAAGTTGTATAGTCAGTGCTTTTATTACATCCCTCAAGACTTATTATACTTGTGAGTTAAGGGCGTATTGCTATCTTGCTTTTATCTGTTCCAATTCCAGGCAGTTCAATTCCCACTTAGCTAGCTGAGTCGCCAAATTGGTATTGCGATTCAATTAAGAAAAAATAAAAGTAACTTTCGCACTCTCTCGTATGGTCGAAAATATGACAATGCAATATGAAATTTGCTAATCCATTCAAAAGCAGAGTAGTTTAACTGTCAAAGCCATATTTGCTCAACGCACCCTGGTTATATTATACGGGTTTGATTTTTATGTAGTCACATCCCATCGTCTATCTAACACCACAGAAAAGTAGTAGATGGTAGAACTCTAAAACTTATAAAGGTACTGTTTTGATTTATACCCCGAAGGGTTCTCCGGGCCATCTTTCATTTATTCTTGGTCCCCAATTTAGTATTCCGCATAAATAAAAACAAGACAGAATAATAACAAATCCGTCTGAGTAGGAAATTGGAGTGTCCGCGTTCTTTGGGTCGTGATTAATTTGAAACAGAAATGTAAAAATAAACACGGTCTGCGGGTTCATTTGCAAGAAAAAATTATGCGTAACTCGTCAAAGGTAACAAAGTCAGGACAACATAGTTCGGAACAGTATATCTTCATAAAACATTCATTCAAAAGTATGTAGGTATACAGGTTGTGATCTGTGATAGGAGCAAAAAATTAAAATGTAGGCCCTTTAAGTGACGAGTAAATGGTTTTAATTTTTTAAATTGAAAAATAAATTATTTTTATTTTCTAACAAAATAAATCGAACCAGCAATGTATTGCAAACAAATAAGTCCAGTCATAGAACTTGACTTTGTCATTTACTACAACTAGTTAGCGATTTTGATATACATTGACTAGATATTATATGTAACTTTGGATTACTATATCTTTTAGCTAAAGCATTTTGGAGCAGTATGACCAGGTCAAGGTAACTACGAATACTTTGTAGAATCATTAATTAATTTTTTTGCTCCTATTAACAGGCCACACGCTGTATAACCTATGAAATTTTGAAAATATTTTTTAACAAATGACTTGCTTTTTGTGTATATTTTTGTTAAATTTACATCAACCTTTCAAACCTTTTTTAGATCTTAAAATAAAAGAGTTTATAAAAGCATAAAAATTCTTTTAACTATTCTTAACATTACCCTGATTTTAAATCCCGATGCAGTAGACCGTATAGATGAACTAATTTGAGCCCAGAGAAACAGCGGCTTTTCTAAAATGGAATTAAAACCTACAACGGTTTTAATTATTAAACTTATTTCACAGACACAATCAGGCCTGTCCGGCAAAAGAGGACATAGCAGTAAATCAAAAAATTAAGCTAGCTCTTTCGTAAACCATATCGTATTATGATCGTAGAAGTTTGGGTCTGGGCTTCGATTATCATGTCAATAAAACTTTTTCAGGGAAGAAATCGGAAAGCATAGAACCATGAGAATCACAAACAGTTTTTATTTTTCGCAAAAGAAAATTTAATTGGTGACCATTTTAAGCATATGAACTGCAATCTAGATCGCATATAATAAGTGTCAGATAAATTGGTATATCATACGTATTTCATTTTTTTTAAATGTGGATTAATATTGGATTGCTTCTACTCTTTAGTCTGTGGTAAAACTGAGGCCTGGGATTTCACTCTTTTGGCTGGATCGGCTTACGGCGAGGATTATACGATAGGGACTGGATTGCCACTTAAAATTCGCTTATTTATTCGGGTACTGTTAATGAGGCCCCTGTTTCTGCTTAGGTTGACACTTTATTTAGCTAGCAGGCAAGAATAGCTTGGATAAAATATAGGCGCTGTTTTCAAGTTCTCGATTAACTTTACTCAGAGGCTTCTTAATCACCTGTACATATAGTTATTATAGTACTTAATTAAAAACTAGGTCGAAGCTAAATACCCTAGCTTAACCCAGAACTTCCACAAATCTATACTAATATTATAAAGCTGAAGAGATTTTTTGTTTGTTTGTTTGTTTGTTTGAACGCGCTAATCTCCGAAACTACTGGTTCGAATTGAATAATTCTTTTTGTGTTGGATAGTCCAGTTATCGAGGAAGGCTATAGGCTATATAACATCACGCTACGACCAATAGGAGAAAAAGATATAGTGGTAAATGTGTAAAAAAACAGGAGATAGAAGTCACTATTCCACGCGGACTAAGTCGCGGGCAAAAGCTAGTATTCATTATACAGAACAGAAACTAGCAGCATTCCCGTAAGTCGGTCAGTCGAGATGGAGATAAGATTCAAATCCCCTCGTTCATATTCACCTGAATACTTTTAGAGCACCATTTGCTTTCTCAGGGAAATGTGCATTTAGGTTTTTCGAGAAATTCCGGGTAGAATTTTCCAGGGACCACTTATTGCCTTTTCCTTTTATTTGTTTCAGTTAAAAGTCGTGCCCAAGGTTTCTCTTTGCAATTTTATTTCGTTGAAATTGAAGTATAAAAACAGTACAATTTAGGAAATATTAAAATGAAAGTCCTGAAAGATGAAAATGGGTTACATAAACAAACAGAGGACTACCAAACCTCCTCCTTTTTGAAGTCGGTAAAAATACAGGGTGAGCTTTTGTTTTGTGGTGGTATTTTGTTAATTCTTAAAATATCCCAACTTAAATTTTCTAATACGAGAAATAAATATATTCTGTAACAGCGTTTCTGTTATGTTAGAGCTAACTTTATAAACTTCTACTACTATTACTATAGTACTACTATTTAGTTTGAGTATTTGACGCTATATCCGCAGGAAAGAGCTCTTCAAAAATGTATAGCTGCCAATTCAGCCGGGCGAGTTTATTCCCTTTATACAAGTGTTAAGGATAATTTACACCGCTGATGCTCAAAAGGCAATTTGATAACGAACGTGGTAATGGTATGCGCACACACGCTTTCCTAATGAGCAGGCGCACTTATGCACTTGTGAAATTTATACAGGATGTCGTTTTGTGCAGTAGAAATATTGGAGAAGCTCTGGTTTCCATAGCTATCAGTAATAATACTTTTATATAGACACATAAGTCTATTAAATTTTTTTGCTTATTTGCTCAATTGAGATATTTGCCCATTTATTTTGCGGTTTTTTATGTACATAGCTCGACATGAGTCCACAAGTAAAATTCGTTTTTATCGAATGCTAGAAATATGGATCATAGAAATCTCAATTTATAAGTTATCAGTTAATATTTAATGCCGCAATTACACCCTGTATGCAACTAGGTAACAGATCCCTGACAGCTTATTCAAGGATCATTCGCATGCGTAATTAAATCTACTTGTTAATGATATTTTCTTCCTAATTATTGTTTTGAATTGATCAAATTTCTGAGAAAAGTTATAGTGTCCATTATAGCTGTGGGTATTTTGTTTATTATTGAACACAGGTTAAATGTTGAACAAAGGTTACGTACTGCCTGTTTCCTGCCTCTAGCTAGGGCGTTTAATAAAAGTAAATAAAACAAGTACAAAATAAGATTAATACAAGTTACATTTTATTGATAACATGTTATAATATTTTCATTATCAAAATTTTGGTATCCAAAATAAGCAAAGTTTATCAACACCTACAAACACACATAACAGTGTCGGTATTCTAGATTCAGACTAGTCTTATCTTGATGCGTCAGAGCCAACTCATAGCTTGCTAAGGAATTGGCTTAAGTGGGCTTAAAAGTCTTTACTCATGCTCACCAGTATGAAACAAGCTTATCGTAGGATGCCAGACTCGTCAAAAAACAAATAAAAATTAAACTTTTGCTTGCAATTTATTAATCTTCGACTGTTTAGGAAATTTATCTATGGTATAAGTTTTAAACTTTTACACGATTTTTACCAAGATTATAAATGCTATTATTAGTACATATCTATACTGCCTATCTCATATGGGCGAAGAGTGCACCACTGCAATGCGTTTCAGAAATAAAACGAAACTCTTCCAAACCATTAGACATTTTACGATTTGCACATGGAACATGTACCGATGATATTGAATATTGTACACTTCTCGAATGATAAACAGGCATCTTGATTCCACTTTTGAAACTGGAAGCTCCAGAATTTAGCTAAGTAATTTCACTTTGCGGTTACTCGTAAAATAAACACGTAACGTGGCACTCCCGGTGGAATTCGGGTTGAATTTTCTGGAATATTCCAGGATGCTTTTATTGCAGCAGGTGCTATTGTGTCTAGGGTCTAATCGTGGTTATGTCGCTTATGGTTATTGAAGCAGCCGGCCAGCATTCTATTTTTAATTTTGTAATTTCAAAACTACTGACTACAAAGCAAGGTTGTGCTATAATAACCATTGAACTACTATAAATAGCGTATGGAACTGATACAACGAACAAATTTCTTGCGCCATGATTTGACGCCACTTAGCATCAACCCGTACAAACGGTTTTCAAATTCAAATACGACATTAAAAATTCAAAAATACTTATGTCACAATCTTGTCGTTTAGTTGCGACAATTTTTTTGCTGGGAATAGCTTTTCTATACGTAGTAATAACAAATCACTGGCTATAACCAACTTTATTTCGAAGCTTGCTTGGAATGCAACGAAAGTCACCAGAATCCTATTGCGAGCGTGATATATATAATTAAATAATTATATTATAATCTCACAATTTTTCATACGAGATGATAATTTCAATCGGTAATTGGTAATCAACCATCTGTGTGTTTGTGTTACATATTTTGATCATGATAATCATATCATTAGATTTGAGCATATAAACGGATTTAAACAGATGGCCGCAGTAGAAAGGTTATGTTGATTGTAAATTTGATTTTATAACCTTCTCGGTACTTTTGAAACTAATTCCAGAATTTCCTGCGCAGCAATAAAAATGCAAAATCCAGCTATCAAAAGATCATTACCGATTCACTTTAAGCTAAAGTAAATCTAGATTGAAATCTAGGTAAAATTTCAATTCCGCCGTAAGCGCTAGACTTTTAATGGTATTCTCATTTCAATGATATTGCATCTAATTTTTAACCAATCCTTCCTCCCTTTTATGTTGGGAATGAGGAAGGGAGATGTGTGATCAGATCAATGTAATAATTTCAATATCCGAGAGATAATGAGACTAAAATTAAATCACAAAATAATTGTTAATTTTTTTTTTATAAATCTGTATTACTGTATTAATGTATGTATTATTGTACAGATTTAGACTTAGCAGTGAATGTATCTACTACTTTAAAGTAATACAATGTCGATGTTTGAATATTAATGACTGTAGCTTCTTTGTGAGTTTGTTACTTTACATTCGAATGCTAAAATATTGTTCAACAGCTCTTATTGTCAACTAATTAGATCAATAGTCCTTATTATGAGTGTTAATTGACAGCGAATAAGGCACTACCTATTTACTTACACATTTAACAGAACTATGTTTAGAAACTGCAACGATAATATTAGCTTCCAAAGCCAGCCTACTAATTAACAATGTATGCTGCAGACTAGACATATTAACCGAGCTTATTATAAATATTTATCAGACAACCAGACGGAAAGGCGGACAGTCGAAGGAATAATAATAATAACACTGAAATTCAACATTATTGCCTTTCGGAGAATCTTCATTAATCAAATCACTCTAATAGCTCAACTAGCTTCTATACGTGAAGACACGTAAATGGTTTTTAGTAAATAAGTAAGTTGGTTTAGTATACTGTAGTGTTTTCCGAATATAAAGAAGGAAATTAATACTTCCTCATAAGATCCTACATTGAATGGAAGTAACCAATAGAATCTATATTAACTGATAATGCACCAAAACACTGGTAAAAGAAAAAAAGGAAGACAAAAATCGAGAAATGGTACAAAGTCATGAATAAAATTCATCATAAAAAGTAATAAGTATTCTTTAAATTTTCTTTCTCACGGCTGGAGGCTTTTTTCTTTATCAGAACTCTTACATTTTGCATTCCCCGTCCCTCCTAAAGCTAAATAATGTATCCAGCCCTTTTCTAATTTGTATCAAAACGAAGCTTGATATTTATTGCAAATAAATCTCCCCTATTTGAATAGGCCTGTCAATAAGCGCCCCCTATGGGCCAGTGTTTGTTTTAAAAACTAAATAGAGAGCACGGGATCTGTTAATATCGAGCGTTTTGGAAATAAGCACTCTCTGCTTCGAACTTATTAGAATCAGCCTTTATTATGGCTATAAAATATTAATTAAACCGTGTGGTAGTTTTATTTCGCTTCTAATTACAGAAATAGATAGAGAATATAGGTTTTTAGTAATGTTGATGTATTCTGTGTTGGTTGAGGTGGATACTAAAAAAATATTCCGGTTAGTCATTTCGGCAGATTTCGAGATTCTGAAAAGACAAGTGACTTGTCTTGGCTTCATATGCAATATATTATGATTATGTATGATTGGATAGCTACACCAATGTGAAATACTCTTACATGAAATGAAAGTTGTGTATTGTTGGTTTGGTTTTTTCTAGGTATTCGGTTTTGGCTTAATTTATAAAAGGATTTATGAGATCCTACTTAACTCATCTCCGCTTTAATTGAGCCCAAAAACTGCACAATATTTGGCAATTTCCCCGGGATAAAGCACGAAAATGTAAAATTATGTTTTCCAACGTCCACAATTTCCGTGTTACGGTAAAAATTTAGTTTACGACATAGTTTTATGGCTCTTGTTGCAAACTAGCGGTATTATTTGTACCGCTTACAATCATAATTTTAACTTTAGCGTAATAACGGTCACAGGAACTGTTATAATTGGATAGAGTAATATTTCAGGTGCTTTGCTTTCTTATGTATATGTATGTATGTTGTAAATATATAAAAAACGTGCTGTATAAATGCACGCTTAGGTTTCGTACATTCACCGCGTATCACTTTGACCGTCAAATAGGTCAAACTTGGGATCAAACTTTTGGGAACTCTACGAAACATCTCAAACCAGCAAAAAATAAAACCTTTTTCTAAATATACCTATATCCACCTATATAACTTCCTTTGAAAACAAAAATACTACACAACTTTGTTTCAAAAACCCCAAAATACCAGCTTGAAAAATAAACATGTTTTTCTATGTTTACCTTCGGCTTGTACAAAGCAACTGCGGTTCAACGACTGAATGTTATTCTTGCACCTTTATGGAGTAGCGAGTAAACAGAGGGCGCTGGTTTCGTTCACACGATGCGCAGACGCATCTATGCCGATTGATCTAACTCTGACTTTGACTTGTGACTGAGATTGCCTGGTTTTTGTCTAAATAACTTGTCCCAATTAACACGTAGGGTTTTTTTTGTCTGTGCCTCTATCACACTGAATCAAAAAGAGGATAACTAACAACTCATTTATTCCTATTATTCTACTACTATATAATAAAAACGTCTAGTAAACAAATATTACAAAAAAACTTTGAGGGTACATAGAAATAAGTAATTTTATCGTCCGCCGATTAACGACATTACTCTGCTAATTACATGGCCAATTTTAATAGAGCACTTTTAAGATAGAAATAAAATTGAGCTATTTTAATCTCTCTCGAAAACGACATGTGCTTAATACTTTAATACCTTTGAGGGGTCTATGAGACCAGCTGTTAGATTTAATACCTGATATCAAAATAGTTGTAATTAACTTTACGAATAAACAGAATAAAAACATAACATTAGTGTACGTAAATAAAAACTCCCGTCATAATCTGACCTTGTTGTTAATTAGTATTCGCTGAGATAACTTTGGTTTGGGGTGAGTGAGACAGTAAATTCAAAATTTTAAATGATTTTTTATCCGCAGAAGTGTTTCCATCCAAAATAGTTTTTATTTGGTTCCGAAGTTTAGTTTTTACTTAGTTTTTATTTGTTAAGTCATTGCTATTTATATCATTGCTATAAACAAAGTAGATACAAAATAAATATAAATCATGGAACTGGTTGAATCTAAGTAAGTGGTTTTACTTAGTTTACATTAACTTGCATAAGAACGAGATAGAGATTGCATTTTTATCAGTTGTACTGAAGATAAAAGAAAAGTCCCGTAATGAATTTTCTTTCCACTTTTCCTCGTGAGATTAAAATTTTGCTTTATATACAGAAAATTAACTGAAGTTTTAATTGAAGAAAATTTAGGTTTGGTTCCGCTCTAACTCAAAGTGAAGAAAAAAAACTATTTATTTGCTTCATGATCCAAAAAAATGTATTCCTTAACATAGGAATTAAATAATAGTTGTTACCTTTTTTGTCAGGACTGAAGAACGGTCCCGACCACATTCTAAGTACTAACGAAATGTTATGATCGTTATGACAGTAAATCTTTACTCATAGATAAACTGGACAGTAATTTTAACGTCTAGAAAAACTGATAACGTCAACCTCTTCTGGGGTCAGAGGTAATAAAACAGGCAGTATGTCACGGCCCTCACGCTACTTCCTATCGTGTATCACGACATGCATGGACTAGTTATGTAAAGTTTATTACTTTATTAGGCCATATGTGGTGGATGATTACCTCTGAAGTGCTGACTCTACAAATTATGTTTACTTTGTCAGATTTACTACAAAAGGCTCAGTTAAATAATGAGGTTTGAGTAACAATAACTAAAAATCAAGAAACAAATATAAAAAAAACAACCGCCTTAAAAAACTGACTTCTTCTTCTTCTTTCGTGTCGGCAGGAACACGGGCTAAATCTTACTTGCCCTGAAAGCGGCTAAACTGACTAAAAAGCTTTAAAAATAACGCATTTGTGTTCAATTTAGGAGAAACAAAGCTTACGTAGTACACCAATAGTCTACGCACATCATGCCCTAACTCCAAAAGAATTTGTTCAGTCCTATGAAACATTTTTTTTTCTCTGTAATGGGTAAACCCACAGTAGCGAGATACGAGTAGTTATAACTTTTTGAGACCGATAGCAACTCACTATTGTATCTAGCATACGACGCGTAAACTTTAATTGTAAAATACAATACACAACCCTTTGTGCTCCTTGTCACAGTTTTATACGGAAACAAAAGCTTTCGGAATTGGCCATTATAATGAACTTTTTAAATGTGCATTCAGATAAGTATATTAACGGTTTTAAGTGCGCATCTGTCGAGTTTTCTATTGAAAATTATCTGCTGAGTGTGAGTCGGTCCTATGCACCGATGATGGATCTTCAGATGTTTTATTTTTATCTACTGTCAACAGTCACTTAAACTTTAGTGATTGCATTGTACATTCACTCAAAAACACGTACTTTATTTCTGACGTTTCGATCGGGTTACACCAACCGTGATCATGCTGACTAGAGCATGTATCTATGGTGTATAGAAATTTCTTACTATATATCTACAAATTAAAGGCAGGAAGTAAAAATCTAGAAACTTGGACGTAATTATGTTCACTCGCCTGCGCAATAAACAAAATTTTACGAAGTAATGTCGCACCTTAATGTGCTGTCGTCCATAGGTCTTACTCTTATTTTTGATAAAAAATAAAACCCCAAAATGTTAAATTAATTCCACCTGCAAATGCGTCTTAACGAGCCATAGTTTACTAACGAGAAATTGTTGCGGCTCATGCTTTATAGTACTGTTATAATCTGAACCCCCATTCTATAGCCACTGCCTAAAATAAAAGCTCTATTTAAGATGGAAACATGTGGCTTTATTTCAAGTCTTTTACCAAGTGTACCTGGGCTAAAATTCGCTCGTAACATTCACAAATTTGTGGTTGATCAAAGGTTTTCCGCTGCAAGTAGCGAAGCACTGTTTTTACATAAAAATATTTCGTCGTGGGAAACGTGTGTTGGTTGGCTGTTGCTAAAATGAGCATTGGTTTTCGTTGAAAACAATGAAACGTTCCCCTTTGCTGTTTCAAAGCCGAGCTAACTTCAACTGAAGTCCATGAAATTGTACCATAAAAAAGTTATGAGTACTAACCTTAAATAACAAATAAACCAAGTCAAAGAAGAAACATTAATGATGGTAATCAGTCAGGTATCAAACGAATGCCGAGAGTCGCATAACAATGGAATTTTTATTGTGTCTCGTTTACACATACTTGACGAGTTAAATTAATACCCACATTGTAATTAAAACAATGTGAAGCAATCTCTTTTATTTATCTAAAGAAATTCTCACAGACGAAACAACACAAAAAAATACAATATCTCATGTAATCTAACTTTGGAGATCCTCTAACAAAAAGCAATTCATTAACTAAACTGTGTTAATTGAAATTCCTCTATCGATTGCCTTTACCCCGCTACTTCAGATTGGTGATAAAAAATTCAAAATTCTATTTGCCAATAAGGATCCAATTTAGAGTTGTTTTGTTTGCTTACAAGAAGGGTCGTATTTTTTGTACACTTTTATTGTGTAGTTTTGTAGTAGGACCTATTCGTGTTGCTTGGGTCTATGGGACCCCTATGATGATTGACATGTTAGCACAGGCGCGTGCCAAAGCCGTTGGTTAGGGGAAATTTAGTAGTTCTTATTAATTATTCAAAGAATCAATTCAATTTACTTTTTTTGTGAGTTGAAACCTGAGCCATTCAATGTTAGTAATTTAAGAAGAAAAAGTCGGTGATGAGAATAAAACAGAGAATTAAATATTTTGTCGAAACAAAAACATGTAAATACTTTTGTAGTCACTATCAGATGAACAAGAAAATATTACTTTTATCCTCTGCCTCATTGTATAAAAGTTTCATGAATAATAGTGATGTAAAGCACATAAAACTACCGATACCGTGAAATTCTATGAAAATACGGGAGTTTAAAATCGATAATACTACTACCTATTACTACAAACGAAGTAATTTGACTCATAAATATTTATTAGTACAGTATACCGTTAACTTATTTAAATTCAGACAGGCACTTTGAGAACGTATTACGTTTAAAAATATTCATTACAATTAAAATTATATTCAGTATTCATGTAAAGCCTCAGGTTTCAAATTAGGGCTTATTTATCTTAGTAAATAATAAATGCTAGTGCAGTATTGACAGTGAGTTGACTATGACGCCGGCTACACAAAAATTTCGAATCGCGATCGCTTGCAAGTTAAGATCCTACAGAAATGACAATATAGATATCTAGTTAACAATATTGTATTGTACGCTCTGTCAGTCGCCGAGTACTGGTCCTCAAAAATATAACGCCAGAGTAACACGAAACAGTAACACGAAAAGAAGAAGAAGAACAATATTGTACATTATAAAACTCAGTTTACAGTTTATATTTTACATAAATATGTACACTCTCACTTGACAACCATCGATAGCACAGCTCGATATTACCCCATCACTACCAACCACATGTCCTCGGAGCGGCATTGTCCCGCGTCCTTTGTTCATAAATCCGGGCTATCACCGAAAATTCCGGTTTTTCTGTGAAACGGAACGCAAACTCCCAGCAAATAAAGTGCAAATAGTGGAGCCCATCAGCTCTTCGGAGAACAAGCTATCATAGTCAGTTTGCTGTTGAAACAAGCTGAATTTGATTTTTTGGTGTTTTATACATAGACTTATGTGGTTTTGCAGTGATGGTGATTTTTACCCACGAATGAACGGAGATGGTTTATAATATGGTATGGAGACAGACAACCTACAAGTTTTCTTAATTAAATAGCTAAACAGACTGACTGATACTTGAAAGAGTACAATAAACTGGCAATTGCAGCCACGACCGATTTTCTTGGCTAGTAAATAGGTGGATACGATTCACTTTTGGTTGGCGGATTTGTCAAAATTATTTAATTCTTGAAGAATGTCATTTTCAACCATAGAATAATAAATAATATATATATATTATCCCTTTCGGAAAGGAATATTAATTTTATGTTTTAAACATCGTGGGTTTATCAAAATTATTAATTAGTTTTTTATCTTTAATAACGCGTTCTTTTTATTTGGAGTGAGACTTGGTAAATGTATTACAATGCCATGTAATCAGTTATGGTAAGAGTAAATAAGTAAGCAGTAATGAATTAAAATTTTGATAGAGCAAAGTTTTGTGGAAAATTCCTTTATGAAAACAACGCATTATATTCTCACCCGACTGCATTAGATCAAAAAAGAGGGTTATTCTGAATACTGCTATTAAAGCACGTCTATCATCATGTACCATTATAGATCAGTCAAACATACATTGAATTTCAGTTCACACTCTTAATATAATTTAACTTATGTACAATTCAGGACATTTCACTTCTTTTTACATAAAATTAAACCAAACGTTTACAACTACAAAACGTTGATCCGTTGCCAAATCCACAGCTCGTCCGGTGGCAAGCTGACGCTAAACGCTAAAACCTCTTTTTTTGAAGTTGGTAAAAAGTCCCCGTGAAGCGTGACTATTGTCAACCATTTGAATGGCACATTGTACCCATGGACCGGAGCTAGACGTTTATGAAGCAAACAGCGGGATAGAGCCTGAAAAAACCTTTCACTTTTTTCAGCCTAGTTCTTGCCTTGCATTCTCAAAATTATACATATGATGAACTATCTCTCACATACATGTACCTGCGCAAAGTAAAAAAAATGTAACATAATGTTATCTGAAAAAAAATTAGGTCTTACAGTTTTTTTTTAATAAAAAAGTTATTTTTTAAGAAATATCTTAATGTCTATTTTGTATCTTACAGGAGTTTTATCATCATCGTCCCCATATATACCATAAAAAGCTCTCTACTCCTCCAAGCTTTGGTTTTACAGCGTCAACTTTACCGGGCGTAAAGAGTTTTACGTTTTACCGCCGGCCAGAAATGACCTGTCGCCACAGACTATAAAAGCGGTTCGTTCCACTTGTGTCAGATTCGCTACACACCACCCGGCGTATTGACGGCTCGTCCAGGGCGAGATAAGCTATAGAGGTAGATAGGCTCGCTGTGCTTTTCAGCCTTTAAAGATACGGTTAGCTTTTGAAACTATCTGGTTGTTCAAACATGCTTCAACAAAAAGTGGTTGTTCACAAACTAGCCTGAGGCCATATTGCGATCTTGCTATTATCCGTTCAATAAGAATTAGACATGACGGGTTTAAACACGAAATATTAATATGAGTAAATGCTACTCACTGCTCGACGTTTCGGCTGCGTTGCAACAGCCGTGGTCACGAGCCAAGTTCCAAGCAGTTCAAGATCCAACTTAAGAAAAATGAAAATTAACTCTTCTCAATCACTCATATGGTCGATATTAAGACATGAAAATTGGTCAATTTGCTAATCCATTTAAAAGCAGATGGAGATACACGAGCCCAGCCCGCTCGTGTTTAACTTAAGGACATAGCCCTGCAAATCAGTAAGCTCAAGTTGCAATGGGCAGGGCACATAGCGCGAAGAAATGATGGCCGTTGGAGCTGAAACTTCTAGATTGGAGACCTTTTACCCCCAGAGAAGCTTAGCTGTCATAGCAAGATCGCAATACGCACCCTTATATCAAATCTCGTGGTACATTTATCCCTCGAGATACAGACTCACATCTAGTTCGAGGGGGGATCACTTTCAGCTGCTGAACCCACGCTGTCATTTTTTACTAATAATAACTAAATGTATAAGGTAGACTGAATTTTATAAGCAATCAAGCGTTAACATTGCGATGATTAGATTCACTTCTATATTGGCGTTGCTTTGCGTCTTCGCTGCGTTGCTGCGACGCTGTGAGGTCGGAGCGGTGCTGCTCCGTCGTTTTACCAACAAATCTGAACTGCATGCCACACGGTATAGGTGATATAGATGGACGTAATGCAACGGAGACGTAACGCAACGTCAATTTGTCCTCACTCAAGTCTTACTACACCAATTCAATGTACCTATGTATCAGATAAGCAAAAATAAACATTTGTTCTAGGATATTGGGAGGAGAGAAAATAAAATTCATGGTAGCTTTCTTTTATTTCTGACTAGAGGGTTATTGTGAGATGGTGTAACATCTCACTTACCTTAGTGAATCTAAGCTTCATATAGCTTTTTAGCTTGATATAGCATAGCTGACATAGGGCAGCAAAGGGCTCCCGTAGTTCCAAACGAACGGGCGGCGACGCAGCGTGATCGCTGCGGCCACAATCGATGTTATGGTCTAAATATAAACTTAAGTGCCTGTAAAAACTATGGACAGGAAAATGAAGTTCTGTTCAGCGCTCAGTTAAAGGTAATGTAGCAGGTTGAAAACCAGGATGATAATCACCTTTCTTTACTAGCTACTTTAAGGCACAATGTACGGTTGAGGTCTCTCACGCCTAACCACTTTTCAACGAAAATTGCTTGCACACACGACATACAAACAAGCGTCATTTCAAACAATAAACGACGCGAGGTGTAAGATATTTTGGCAATTAAGGTGGTAAGGCGTGAAAACTCGACTGTGTTTAGAACTCAAAATCAAGAAAATGCGGTTTACACTTAAAGGTGCTTTTGAATCTTTGTTCAATTATTATCCATCACATAGCTTGATAATCTGACAGTGCAATAAATAAAGTTCTATTTTGGTGATGAGATGGAACGCATTCAAATTTTTGCTCGATTACTTTTTAAATTTGTTAAGTAGCTCGATTTTTTTAATAAGATTATTATGCCTTTTCGGGCTCATGAACACTTCCCACAATAATTAATAATGAACACAAATGAAAATATTCAAAACCACACAGTTAAATTAGCAGTTCGTAACCGTTTGACACTAACGACTAACGAGTGACCAGACAGTTAATTGTTTAATTAATATTGCGTGACAAATCCAATCAACTGGACCTTACTAATTGGCTACGGTTCCAAATGTCGGTTGTTTGAAAACTTACATTTTTAACAAAGGGTTTTAACGGCAATAGAACATTTGCTTTTCCTGGAGCGACTAGCTATGGGCTAAAAATTTAATGGTTAAATCTGGGTTCAATTATGGTCCTTTTGCAGCATATAAATATATTCGGGTCTAAAAGAAGGATAATAAAAGTAAATTAAATAAAAGTATAGTGAAGTTAACAGAAACAAAATTCTGTCCGACCCGGGCTTTGAACCCGGGACCTCTTGGGTATTAACTAGCGAGCTAACCGCTACACCAACGTTAAATATAATTCATTTGTCAGAGACAGGTCACGTTTTTCTAGCCCCGAGTTTATCGGCCAACTCAGAGGGGCAATTGTGTAAAGCAATCGTATTCATTTGACAGTTCAAAACACGATATGATCTGCCAAACCTTTTATTCCTTGCAGTTTGACTGTTCATACCGTACGTTTTGAACTGTCAAATGAATACGATTGCTTTACACGAGTCTACAAAATCTAACGCAACTGGCATTTCACTTTCGGATGCCAGCTTTCAATCCTCAAAGGTACTTCAGTACTAGATTACTTACTTATTTATTAATGGTGACCCAACCCCATAAACAGAGCTCAAAACAATGGAGTATTAATACGCCCATTACCTATAAATGACCCCTTGCATCTGTCAGATCTGTCCCTGCGACCGCTAGATTGTTTTAGACTTATATCCGTACTGGGGGAGAATTTGAATTAAAATTATACTGCAATTTCAACTCTATTGCGTCATTGTCTTAAGGTTTAACTTCTTTTTGAATCTTATGATGTAAAGGTAGATACGGTGCGTTCATAATAAAACGTATTTTGAACTTTATTTCGAAAGCGATAGGCAAAAATTGACAAGGGTCAGTATTATTGGCACGATTTGGATACAACAGGTTCGATGAAACTTCTGAACCAAGAAAATTAAATTCTGGTCTGATACTGAATGAATTTACAAAAGACAGAAGTGACATAATTATTTTGTGAAGACGTCATCTTGCTCCCGGTAAATAAATAAAACTGATAAATTTAAATCAATTCTTCTCACTAAATTAATATATTAGGAGTATACAGTGCAAGTGTTATAAATTTATGGCAGTCAATAGTTAGTTGAGTTAAAAAAATATCGTATCTCATCTCATATTTAGCTTGACTTCACTTGCAATCAATAGTCAATTGAAAATTGATACAGTTATCATCAGCCTTCTGAATTATTTACTTTGAAACTAGCATCATTAATCCGATTGAAATTCCAAGTCATTGTGTTAAGGTTTATAATCCATTGAAGTTAAGCTTTAGCCGTAACTGTAGATTCTCTAGATTCAATATTAGCAAATACGAGTAAGTGCATAATAAATAAAAAGTACGTTGGCTTAATTGCTAATTGATGCTCAAAATGTAGGGACAGACTGCAAATCAAATAGCTGTTTTTAATTTTTTTAAGCATTTTAGACCGTATCATAAGTAAAAAATAACTATTAAAATTATAAGTGAAATTGAACATTGTTAGAGATTAAACAAAAATCAAGACAACAGGAGGCCTACTAAGAAAAACGAAATCCATTACGATCAACGTTTTGCGGATCCTAAGCATTTTGTAGTCGAAATTCTACTAAAAATGTATCGGATCCGAAAGTCAATAATCGTTTTGACGGATATTATTTTTCATTCTTGCCCTACTTTACAGAATACCAATAGTTTGTATGGCACTAGCAAAAGGGCGAGAATATTCTACATTGAATCTTAAGTAAATTTCATCCTTAATCTTAAAGTAATATATGTATTTGATATATTGTTTATATTTATTTACTTTACTGGCTGTACTTCTGAATAAACATTATCAATCTAGTCAATCAAATACTAATTTGCAATTATGATACTAATTAGCAAAGTATCGGGTTGTGTAAAATGTCCTTTCTAAATGCGCAAATTATTTGCCATCATCATTAATTTAATAAATCAAATTTTCAAACATCACCGGACCTACCCCAATGTGTCTTTCTGCAACCCTACCAACCTAATGTTGGGCACGTAGAGTCTAGATATTATTTGGTATACAGCGTGTGACCCTTAATAGGAGCAAATTTATTTATAAATGATTCTACAGAATATACGTAGTTACCTTGTGACCTGGTCATAGTGCTCCAAATTGCTTTAACTCAAAGTTATATCCCTAATCAATGCATATCAACCAACATACGCTGGCTCGTTGTAGAAATGACAATGTCAAGCTCTATGACTAGACATATTTGTTCATTGCTGGTTCCATTTATTTTGTTATACAATAACAATCAATTTATTTTTTATCGTCTTAAATTAAAAACATTTAAAATAATCACTGGTTACTTATAAGGCCTTAACTCTCAATGTTTTACTTCCATTATTACATACAATCCATTACATACAACACCCAGTATTTTGACAGATCTGATGGCCTAAAGAAGTGGCAAACGACAAAAAAAACTCTGATCGCATGCTGTATGCTGAAAAAACCTTAATTATTACTTAGTGACACTCATGCTAATACGCTAAAGGATGATTTTTAAACCTGTTAATAAACATAATCATAATTACCTCAATAAACAACAACAACAATTACGCATCCTTAGCTTAAAACGCCTCTGATTGTGACCGTACCGTTAGTCATTTCCCAATAATATTTATATTTATACATATAATAAAACTGTAAAGTAGGTGAAATCTGTACATTGCATATTTTTAAAAAAAAATGCATTGAGGGGGCTTCTTACACGTAATAGATACCAAAAATATTTTTTTTGAATTTTTTGTCTGTCTGTCTGTCTGTCTTTCTGTCTGTTTGTTCGAGGTAATCTCAGAATCTACTGGACCGATTTTGATGGGGCTTTTTTTATTTGACTCAGCATCACTTGGAGAGTAAACTAGGATATAAATAAAAGAATATAATCTATTATTATAAAATGCTTTGTCCTCAATGATTCACTGACTGACGGATCAACGCACAGCCTAAACCGCTGGTCGTAGAGACTTGAAACTAGGAGGCTGTGTTCTCTGTATAACGTAGGGATCCGATAAGAAAGGATTTTTCGAAATTTTACCCCTAAAGGGAAAAGGGGAGCAAAGTTTGTATGGGGCAACGTGATTCCTTGCTCTGATCTACTTCAAATTTTGCATAAACATTCCTTAAAAAAATTAAGAAAAATGTGTATCAAATTTTATTGAAATTTATCTTGTAACGGGGTTAAAAAAGGGTAGAAAGTTATTTTGGGGATGATTTTCCACAAAATTGATATCAATACTCTTTAGTGCATAAGATTAAAATATATATATTTTTTCATTATTGACAATCATTTGACATATCTGAGACACAAATGTCAGCCTTACCTCACTTTGAGTGGTGTCAATGGGTCCACGACACGATTTTTTAGAATTATTGAGTTTTCTAAATGTCAATAATTTTTGACAGTTTTTATGTCCAGCCAGCTTAATTTTAAGTATCTATCACATAGCTGAACGAATTTATTGAACGAAAAAATATTGCGAACCTCGTTTGACTAATTTATGGTAAGTTTTTATTGTCACTTTGACATCTGCATACTTTTTCATCGTGTCATTTTATAAAAGTCAGATAAAATTTAAATTTTTGTGACAAAATAATACAAAAATAACTAATTTGTTCTTCTAATTAAGATTATTAGGATAGAAAAGTGCCCAATGGAAATAAAAGGCAAATATGCTGCACGAGAAGACCAGGAAAGAACTTGACAAAGTCTGAGAGGATGGTGTGATATAGTGTCGGAGGCCAAGCAAGACTCTGAGTCGTTGTTTCATCATGATTCTCAGCCATATTGTTTTCTCTTCTTATCAAAGGTAGCAGCTGACAATATAACATATTCTTATTTTGACTTTGTTTTCTTTCAGGTAACAAATCTTATTAAATCTAATCACGGGTAGGAAGGATTGAGGACCTGGTTCCGCTATTTTCAAATTCAAATTCAAATTCGTTTATTGCCATTAAGTGTACAATAAATAGGTCTTAAAAATAAGTTTTGAACTTAATACTTAATGACCCTGTTGGGTATTGCAATATTATATTTATCTTAAAAACTAAGTGAGTAGATAAACTAAGTAAATTACGTTTACTTACAGTCACATGACACTATAATATATGTATAACACAATTTACACAATAATAATAGTAAGCATGGTGGGAGTTTCCGTCGATCGGCTTAATATAATTTAAATTTTCCAAAATAATGTACTTATAATTTTTGTTCTAGGCTATTTTTGTGTTCAAAGAATTCTTCAAGGGTGTAGAAACAGTTAGTGGTTAAATATATTTTTAATTTTTTTGCGAAGATTTTAATATTACTTTCAATTTTAATATAGTTGGGTATTTTATTAAAGATTTTAATTGCCATGTACATTGGGGCTGCAGTTTAACATTTTTATTCTAGAGTAGGGTAGCCACAGTTTATTTTTATTTCGGGTGTTAAAGTTGTGAGTATCTCGGATTTGTTTAAATAAGTGCATATTTTTGAAAGCAAATATACATACATCCTGAATGTAAATAGACATAAGAGTAAGTAGGTTGAGCTTAATAAAGTATGGTCTACAGCTTTCAGTGTTTTCAATTTGAGTTAAAATCCTAATACATTTTTTTTGGAGTAGAAATAGATCTTCTGTGTTTACGCTATTTCCCCATAAAATTATCCCGTATTTTAGCCAAGAGTAGGCATACGCATAGTATGCTGAAATAGCGGTTTTGTCGTCGGTACTTTGTTTAATTTCGTAAAGTGCATACGTGAATCTGGAAAGTTTTGATTTTACTTTTTCAATGTGTGATTTCCAATTTAAGTTACAGTCTATATTTAGGCCCAGTAGGTTAAATGTGTTTAAAGTGTCTATTTTTTGGTTATGATAGCTAATATTAATATTCAAAGGAGGTTTATTATATGGAAGAAACTGCATTAATTTGGTCTTTTTAAAGTTAATTTGCAAATTATGGTCTTCGAGCCATGATGTGATGGTTTTTAAAATTAAGGCGTCACAGGCTGCAGCGTAACTGAGAAAATTGTATTATCGTGTGTTAGGGTGTGTTGTTTTAGTATTTTAAATAAAATCTTCTAAACTAACTGCAGAGTTTGATTTTGTGGGCATGGGTAGTGTTGTTATATTATTATTATGAGACATTGACAGCAGGTAGGTTAGCAGGGTATCGATTAAATAATATCGATTTCTTTTATCGAGTAGTAGAAATCAGTAATGAAAATATCGATTAAAATGGTTACATTACAAGAATTAAAAAGACTGAAAGATTGATTCAACGAGACGGTATGGACATCTCTAAAGCTAGCTCACTCATAGAGAAAGAAAAAAATCTTCGCTTTAAAAAGAGCGTGCTACTTAGTGAAATTCTATAGGATTTGACAGCGAAATGCTATATGACAGCGAGACCGTTTTCTAAGAAATAATGGATTTAGTGGAAACGTCAAGTTTCCGTCGTTGGAATTTTTGAAAAATTATGAATTGATATAATTATAATTTAAGTTTTGTATAACAATTTCAGATGAAATGACTTGTGCTTTCAGCAACTGTGAAGTGCGCCGAGGATACAATCCCGAAAATCATACTTTACACCAGTAAATATGAATCATTGATAAAAATTTTAATTCCAAATTTTATAAAATTTGTGAGTGAAATCGACTCCGATGCCAAATTGTACCGTAAATTTAGGACTTTCTTTGTGATTTGCAGCCATTTATCAAAGTTTCCAATAGATTAATTCAGGTATTTTCAGTAAAATAAGAAACCGTTTCTTTACACTAGGGCTTGACTAAATGATGACGTCATCAGTATCGATAAATTTTTTGACTGTTTTTTTTAGGTAACCGTAATTCTTGCACAGCTTCTTCTCAGCACTGGCCCACACAACTGGCCCGAAGCTGTGCTGTGGTAAGGTCTATGTTGGAACGTGTATAAGTGCTTCTAGCAAGTCTTCATACATAAATAAATAAATATGTAATTTAACAAAAATGAGGTTGTCTTGTTTATCAAATAAAAGGTATTATGTAATTAAAAGTGCATTAATTTAATTATTTTTGTTTCAATTTACATGATTTATCGTAACCTCGTCGATAAAACTTGGACCACCATAAGATACACATCACTATTGAACGCACACATGTAAAGTAACTTTTTGGTTACGCTGAAAATCCGCGTTTGTTTAGAATGTATACTATACTACTTTCTATGAGCTCACTCCGCTCACTCTCGTGTAGTCGATTTTTGACACTGATGACAACGATTTTTTGCCTACGGCCAATGTATCGTTGTCCCGTATCTAAAAAAGATTACATGATCAGTGCACAATGTTTTGACACATGTTTGTTATTGATTTTGCTCTCGAGAAGAGATTTTATGAATATTTTTATGTGTTCAAACAGGGTAGATATCAAGTGGAAAAAAAGCGCGGGAAACGTTCAACTTGACGGGCGTGTTTTTTGTTTCTCTTAGTTTTAATTTTAATAATTTAGTTATAGAGTGATCAGGAGAGGTATTTTTGTCTTATTATATTGTAGTTAGTGTATATATTTATCGATAAAGTGTATTGAATTGCTGTATTTGGGTAAGTTCAGTACTTTTACTTTGTAAAAATGAATGAGCCCCCCGATCCTGGGGAGGCTCCCCCTACGGCGGGCGAATTTGTGACAATTCCAGCGCAATCAAATAGTAATATACTAGACGCGATAGTTCCTGTTTCTGGAGATCTAGTACTAGGCCCGATGGTGCCTATTTCTAGTGACCCAGTAGTACCTGGCCCGACAGTGCCTATTTCTAATGGTTCTGCAATGGACACGGATGGCGCCCCCGCATCACAGGGTCGCAAACGATCCCGTGTTCGTAAGTGTAAGCACTGCAGCAAACGTAAACGAAAACATCGTGGATCTGATACTAACGAGCATGACTGTACCTGCGACTCAACACTCTCACCTACTGAATCCATTTCTAGTCCCACAAACAAAAGTAGTAAGAAAAACGAACCTGCTAAACCAAATGTTGAAAATGACTCCCATCCTTCTGCAACCCTTGATTTAAGTAGAAAAGTGTATAATGAAACTGATGCTTCGCCATACATCATCCACGTACAAAGAAATCAACTATCTCCCAATGATGGCTCCTCAATGCACTCAGTCTCTTTTGGTAAATTTTTGAAGAGAAATGCTATTAAAAATATAATAGATGGCAGCGTGAAACAGATTGGTAGGAATAAAATAGCTCTATCCTTTTCAAACTACTTAGATGCAAATTCATTCATCAACCACAATAGTCTTCAGGCTGATAACTTAAAAGCTTTTATTCCTTCTTTTAATGTGACACGAATGGGGATTGTACGAGGAATACCAGCTGAATGGTCTCCTGAAGAAATCATTGCAAATATTAATGTACCAATAGGTTGTGGAGGAATATTAAAAGTCCGTCGGCTTAATTACAAAACATTTATTAATGGCATAAGTGTATGGAAACCATCACAATCAGTTGTTTTGACTTTCGATGGTCAAATATTACCCAAACGTTTTTTTGTTTGCTATAACTCTTTGAGTGTAGAATTGTATATTTACCCAACAATACAATGTTACAATTGTTGCCGATTTGGCCATACCAAGGTCCAGTGTAGGTCAAAACCGCGCTGTTTTAAGTGTGGTCATGATCATTCTGGAGATTCCTGCAACTTGGATGAAGACAATGGTTACTGCTGCTTGTGCACTGGTGCTCATTTTGCCACTAGTAAAGTGTGTCCAGAACTTGCAAGACAAAAACAAATTAAACTTTATATGGCCAACAATAGTGTTTCTTATGCAGAAGCATCCAAATTGCACCCTCCAGTATCCAAATCTTTTGCAGATGTGGTCTCAACCGGCCCTATAAATAAACCAAAAGAAAATAACTTATATGTAAATAAAGTTACTCATCATCCCTCATCTAACTCTTATAAAAAGACAGTTTTTCTAAAGCCACGTACCCCCCCACCACCTAGTAAAGGTTATGATAAACAAGCGCACCAAGATATTATTAATGAATATAATATTCCATCTCCAAGTAATGGATGTGCCTTACAGAATAAAACTGAGGCTAATTCCAATGTCAAACAGATTACAGATTTAATTATGTTACTAATCAATTTGTTATCACAATTCAGTAATAGTTCACCGTCCAACGTTGCCCCTTTAAATACAATACTTCAACAAATCATACAAAATGGCGCAAGCGAAAGTTCTTCAGTGGAATTGTCGAAGTGTAACTAGCAAAAAGAGCGAGTTGATAAACTTGCTTAATGACAACGAGCCATTGGTCTCTGCTTTGTCAGAGACCTGGCTCAAACCATGCAGTGTTTTAAAAATAAAAAACTACCACACCATCAGAGAGGACAGGCCTGATGGGTATGGTGGTGTGGCCTTACTCATCAGAAATTCTGTACCTTTCTCCCCTGTAAATTTACCTGTACATAATAAAAATGATTGTACTATTGTTGCCTGTAATGTAAATAATATGTGTATAGCTTCTGTATATATCCCTCATCCTTCCATAAATATTATTGACAATGTTGGGCAAATAATTTCTTCACTTCCTAGACCATTTTTAATACTAGGAGATTTTAATGCACATCACATCGCCTGGGGTAGTTCAGAAAATAATAGTTATGGGGAAGCTCTTCTTGATATTATTGAAAATCATAACCTTTGTGTCTTAAATAATGGTTCCCCCACTCGCCGCACATCACCAGGACAGATTATAAGTGCAGTTGATCTCTCCATTTGCTCACCAGTGTTAGCTGCTTCTTTGTCTTGGGACATACTTTCATCCTCGCATGGAAGTGATCATTTCCCAATACTTATTTCACTTCCATTCAGCAAGCCAGTCGCCCTGAAACACACTTCTAAATTAAAACATAAACTTCCAGATAATACAAGTGATCATTGGGAAAAATATAGAATGTGTGTAGAAAGTAATGCTTGTTTCTTACCAGATTTATCAGATTGTAGCGAGGAAGTATGTGCTAATGCCCTGGCAGACATTCTTATTAAGGCAGCAAATGAGGTGTTTCCAGTGAAAAACAAAACAAGTAGTAAAATCCCCTCCCCACCATGGTGGGATGCTGAGTGCACGGAAGCTGTGAAACGGAGAAAGGAAGTTGAAAGACAGTATAAATTTAACATGAGTGAGGCAAACTTTGACTTAGTTATAGCAACTGGTAGAGAAACTAGCAAACTCCTTAAAAAAAAGAAATCTGATAGCTGGAAAAACTTTTGCCAATTAATTTCCCCTAATACTCCACCATCTGTAGTATGGCGCAGTATTAAGAGATTTAAATCCGCTTTTAGTGATGTCTCTAGTCCAGTCATTCCGTCTACTCTGGCAGAAGATTTTATGGATAAACTTGCACCTCCATGGGTCCCTCAAAATATAATTGAAACACCCCTTACTTTAAAAACTTTTCCTTCTGCCTCCACACATAACCTCTCAAATTTGGATTCACCTTTTTCCCTCTATGAATTAAAAGGAATTCTTTCAAATGTAAAAAACTCATCTCCTGGCGCTGATGGAATACCATATTTATTCTTTAATAATGTATCCGACTGTATTTTAAATTATTACTTGGATATTGTAAACAATATGATGTTTTCGGGTAATATTCCATCAGCGTGGAAAACACAAACAGTGTTGCCATTATTAAAACTCAATAAATCCCCTACTGATGCGTCTGCCTTTCGTCCAATTGCTTTGTCGTCTGTTCTAATCAAACTTGCTGAACATTTAATTAAAAATCGCCTAGAATGGCACTTAGAAAGTAACGGTTTTTTGGCAGACAGTCAGTACGGTTTTAGAAAGGGTAAATGCACACTAGATAACATTAGCCTTTTGGTTTCAGATATCCGTTTAGCTTTCTCTGTTAACAAATCCGTATTAGCAACCTTTTTAGACGTTTCGGCAGCTTACGAAAGTGTACTTTTAGACATTTTAAAAACGAAACTTATTGCCCTCCAGGTTCCAAAGGTTTTATTAAATTTTATATTAAATATCCTGTATAATAGATCCATATGTCTTTCTGGTGCTGAAACTGTAGGAATACGAAGTGTGTGGAAAGGTATTCCACAAGGATCTGTCCTCAGCCCCTTGTTATACAGTGTATATACTTACGATTTAGATCAGTTTGCTAACAATAACTTAAAAATTTTACAGTATGCTGATGACCTTCTATTGTATACTACTCATAAATCTGCAGAAGTTGCCTGCAACATTATGACATCTGCATTAGTTTCTTTAAAACAATGGATGAATCAGAATGGTTTAGAAATATCTGCACCAAAAAGTGCTGCAGTCTTCTTCACCAGAATTAAATCTCCACCAACCATTCGATTGATGTATAATGATACTCCTATTCCCATAAAAACTGAATTCAAATTTCTAGGCGTGGTTCTAGATAGTAAACTTACTGGTAACCAACACTGCGAATACATTGTAAGTAAGTGTGAACGCCAATTGAACATGCTCAGATGTTTGTCTGGAGTGTGGTGGGGCGCTCATCCATTTTCTATGAAACTGGTATACAATGCTCTCATAAGATCTGTTTTAGATTATGGAACCTTTCTTTTGGAACCTGGAAATGTGACTAGTTTCAAAGAATTAGACCGTATTCAATCTAAAGCGTTACGCATAATTACAGGAGCTATGAAATCTAGCCCTATCAATGCACTTCAGGTAGAATGTTGTGATCCACCACTAAAATTGCGCAGACAATTACAATCAGACAAATTCTTATATCATGCTTTACAATTCTCTAACCATCCATTAATTGAAAAACTCCAAACTTTATCAAATTTAATTCCAAACTCTAGTTATTGGACGCATAAATCACTTCCCTGTTTAATAATTAGCTTCAGAAAATTTACTTCACTCAGTTCTGCAACACATCGATCTAATTACTTACCACTATTTAAATGTGATCTTGATGCCTTACTGAATCCACTTACAATTCGATACCTTCCCATCGATAAAGATGACTTAAATGCTGCAACAAGTTTCCACTTAATCGTAGAGACAGATTTTAATGACTTTCATCACATATACACTGATGCTTCTTAACATGATGAATTCACCTGTGCTGGAATCGGAGTATATCATTCTCAATATAAGATTGTACAAAAAGTTAAAGCTCCTCCCGAAGCAACAGTGTTCACTGGTGAATGTTTAGGTCTTTTGAAAGCAGTACAGTATATTTTGCTAGCGAGGTTATCAAAATCTGTTATTTTTACTGACTCTAAAAGCGCTTTACAAGCTTTGGAAAAGTATCCTTTTAAGTCAAAACAATATCCGGTTTTGTATCAAATCAGAAGTGCAATTCGTAAATGCGCATTAAAAGGGTACGTAGTACATTTTGCGTGGATTCCAAGCCACAGAAATATTAAAGGCAACGAAATAGCAGATCGGCTTGCAAATGAGGCTGTGCATTGTGGAGACACGTTTCCTTATTTGAATTACTGCCATGACTTGGCAACAATCCCTAAAGCACACTACATCCAGGAGTGGCAAAAAGAATGGGAGAATTCCAGTAATCTCAAAGGTAGATTCTATTTCAAAATACAACCGAAGATTCCTGTCAAACCATGGTTCTTTAAATTGAAATTCAGCAAAACTGAAACATCAATAATTTCGAGAATGCGTTTGGGCCATACTTGCACTCGCGCCCATCTTGCCAGACTCAAAATTGTTGATGATGAACTATGCGAGTGTGGTGAAGACGTAGAGGACCTGAATCATATTATCTTTTCTTGCTTACGGTATGATCGAACCTTGTTCCTTGCAGAATTATTATCGTTACGCATACCATTTCCTTCCTCAACCATCTCCTTATTACATACTAATAGTAGTGATGTGTATAAATGTATAATATCTTTTATTTCAATCAATAATATAAAAATTTAATATGACTCATTCATGTTTATAAATTTAAATATTTTTATTCTATTTTTATTTGTTATTCCTTTCCTTTCCTGATCCTTGCTGTTGTAAATCCGCTTTTCCGCAAATATTTCCTTTTTTCCCCGTTTCCCCGTTTTAAACTCGACTCTGGCAAGGCGAAGGCCGCAGATTGCCATTATGGAAAAAAAAAAAAGATATCAAGTGATCTGTGTCCAGTGTAGTATGCAGATCGTTTGTTCATATTGTCGGTGGACGGACATTCTACGCTGCTCCTGTGGTCGATGGGTGACTTTTCTGCTGTTTCGTGGGGGGCCTATGTTAAGCAGTGGACGGCCTTTGGGTGTTGATGATGATGATGGGGTAGATCTCTACATATATTTTTCCCCTTGAATTCAAACTTATAAGGTAGCGGGAAAAGACTTGAGGGAATTTGCTTCTTCCTCAGCCTATATGTTATGAAGCTTGATGCTGTGTAAGCGCACAGAGTTGCCTGTTCTTTTTAGCACCCGAAAGAAATTTACGATTAACAAAAGGCGTAGTAAGTATTTCCAATACGTTGTATGATAAAAAGATAATATCCCTGTTTAAGTTTGACTAGATTAAAGACCGGGCTACGTGTTGTGTGTACACAAAATATAACATTTGTCTATATATGTTTAAAAACTGGATGTTATTGTTTGTTGGTTTGAACGCGCTAATCACAGAAACTATTAGTCCGGTTATAAAAAATGTTAGATACATTGTTAATTAGCTTATTGATTGGGGAAGGCTATTTAAGTAGTATAGGTAATGCTTAGAGATTTATACATATTTTCGCTACATTCTATGGGAACGAAGTAAAACTAAAACGCGCGTACGAAGTCGCGGGCGGGCCGCTAGTCTATACTAATATTATAAAGCTGAAGAGTTTGTTTGTTTGTTTGAACGCGCTAATCTCCGAAACTACTGGTTCGAATTGAATAATTATTTTTGTGTTGGATAGTCCAGTTATCGAGGAAGGCTATAGGCTATATAACATCACGCTACGACCAATAGGAGCAAAAGATATAGTGGTAAATGTGTAAAAAACGGGAGAAAGAAGTCACTATTCCACGCGGACGAAGTCGCAGGCAAAAGCTAGTAAAAAATAAGCTCTTTGCTATATACTTGTCTGGGCTCATTGGTTATGTTTAAATAAAGCAGCGGACAGCGAAATAAAAAAAAACTTTGGCAGGCATATATCTAATAATGAATCCAGACTACTTAAAAGATTACCTATAGCTCCCTAGGGAGGGAATAGAGTATGTTTTGAAACATGTATTACTGCACCGAGTGGAGTGCCTGCCACGAGTCTAAATGCAAAATATAAATTACTTTATAACTTATCATCGTACCTACCTGTTTCTAACTTTTATATTTTTCAAAAGCAAATTATTTTTCGTAACGCAATTGCGAGCGCACGCGTGTGTAACTCGTGTTACGAGTAGCCCTTCAAACTTCAGCTCTTCAGTCTGTCTGTAGCGTAAAGTAGATGTCATAATGAGATAAACAGCTGTTTTAAATTTAAAAAAACCTACCACCGTACGAGTTAATTTACCGGAATTCTTTATTCAACTTAAGTATACCACATACTACGTGTACCATGGCTAGCGCTAACAAATAGGTAATCAATTCCATAAAAGTATGTACTAATGAGGTCACCGCCGCCTAACCACTTAAGAGTCAAAATTGCTTGCACCTCGCGAAATCTATTGTTTTAAGTGACGATCTATTTGTGTTGTGTGAGCAAGCGATTTTCGTTAAAAAGTGGTTAAGCGCCAGTGACCTTGACTGTGCCTTTAGATACATAAGTATAAATGATTAGTAGTTGCCAATCGCTTATCTTTGAAACTGTCTTTGTTTACCTTTTGAATTATATCATGAAGAGGATAAACTTTTGAATACCTATACAAATTAAAGTAATTTTATGTTGTCATTCGAGCCAGACATTAAATAGTTGTTAAAAACAGTCAAGTTTCTTTATGTTTATCTTACCTGTTATTTAAAGCCCGGCGATATTTGAGATAGTCTTATCAATGAGAACAGTCAACACAGTAATCCATAATCACAAACAAAAACAAACTAAACCATTATTATCTAAAACTTATTTCAAATAAACACTGGCCACAAGTCTTGAAAGCATTTTTGACGCCAACAAAATGAGGGAAGTCAACAAAAAATAACACTGGCCATTAATATAAAATAAAGAAAAAAAACGCAACCCCGTCCGTATAGGTTTCAATTTGAAATTCGGATTCGGAGCAGTTGGTTGGTAGAAGAAACAATCGCGATTTGAAATTCGAATTATCGGAATACAACTCGTAGGGACGTCGAAAGTTAAGGAGGCATCCGACCGCACGGAACGCGCGCTCCCGACCGGCCACACGCGAGTTCTGGCGGGAAACTGGGAATAGACGGGAATACAGGATTGACAGATGCAGGGTAAGCGAGCCGCCATTATGCAAAAATGCAGACGCAACGATCCCCTTGTTTCCACCTTTTAATATCGAGTGACCTGATTTTAATTTTCGCTGGTGGTGGTGACTTTTTTCATCACTTTGGAAAATTGTTATGGGACAAGAAAACTCTATTCAAACTTTTTATTGATAAGCATGCAGTTCTAAAATTAAAAATTAAGAGTTACATAACTTACTGACTGGACTAACGTATGACTGGGAGAGAATGCTTTTAGCATTAAGTCCACCTTTTGTACACTTTTATTTGTGCAATAAAGTTTTTAAATAAATAAATAAAATAACTTAACTTTTAATTATGTAGATCAAGTACTAAACCTACGATTGATTATTTAAAATTCTACGAAACAAAAAAACCTTATCTGCTTTGGCTTTTTGGAATTACGAAAACCGACAAAAAACACAGTCTTGTTGAGAAGTGTCCTGCAATTTCTATACTTAAATAATACCGCTAAGAAGCGCTACCTTACGTCAAATCATAGAACTTCATAGCATACACACTAGTTAGCTCCTGACACCGACCATAGATGTCGCTACGAGCAACAGAACCTATGCTTGCTAGAAACGGCCACGTTACTGGCATGGTAGAGCCACTGAGCAAGTAATTTGTAGAGCAATTATTTTTTCTACCATTTAGTTATTATTGTTTACTCAATATAACATGGTTTTAAAAATAGTAGATTGTTGACCCTGTGTAGGAAATAGGCCAATTTTAGTAAGTAGTCGTTTTATTCCAAAACTAAAACCTCTTTGAAAATCTCAAGGACATGAATGCTACTGAAACTTACATTAGAGGAAATCATATTAGAAAAAAATAAAAGTGGTTAGGTATATCATTTGTGTAACAACTATTAACTGTACCGGAGTCTGTAATAAATAATCGATACTTATTATTATAATAGGTTACGTTACGCTACAGTTAATCTTGCTACGAGCTACGATCGTAGCGCGTGCTACGAAACGTATTGAAAAGCGATGAGCTTATTTTCAAAAGTCTATAGAAATTACACTAATAGTGCTTTGCATGAACAGATACTACTGTAAGATATACCTACATTATTAATAATTTTTCTTAATAATGCAAAATATTTCTTGAATACGTATTGACTTGATAGTCGACATAATTCTTCTCTACATTCAGTTTTGTTATTTAATACATTGTCCTCTAATTAGAATTAGACTAAGCTTGCGGATCAGCGATCTATACCTTAATAAAACAAATGATCTTTTTCAGTTGCAAAAACGCGCCCAAGCTAAAAATCCTATCTAACCCTATTCCGTGACCTGCCGGCCAAACAATGCACCGCACGCACCATCGATGCTGTATCGCGAGTTCTATTTTCAAACGGGGTTCGAAGACCGATACGCGCATGATCGGACATAATCTGTACCGCGCTCAGTCCGCACCGAGCTCCTAGCGCGGCCGCGCGCCGCCCGCGACCCACGCCGCACGTTAAAAAAAAGTAAACAACGTTCCATTCCACGGCAGTGCTGTGACATAAAGTTTCAAAATGAGGCGGAATCTCAAAATCCTCTGCCTAGTGGCCGCCGTCTGGATGCTATTCCTCTTCTACTACATGCAACCGGACTCCTCGCAGTCAAAGGTGAGCGATCAGCTGTTCGCGCCCACACGGCGCATGCGATAACTGCAATGGCATTTTAATGGCGTGAATTAAAAACAATTCAAAATTTAGTGAAAGTGTACTGTAATTTCGCTTTTCTCATCGTTCACCTTGACCCGGAGCGTGACGATTATAAAAAGCCGTGAGATCGTTACGGAATATGAGAGCAATTTAAAAACGTTAAAAAAACATGCGTCTCGTAATTGCGTGTGTACTAATGTCCGAAACACGGATTGTCCACGTTACATCACTATTTACTTTTTTTCTTGCTCTAGCTAAAGTGTGCTCTACACGATTTTTTCTTTTTTGAGAATTTCTCAAGGTTGCTTGGTGCATGAGAGTGTTGCATTTTACGCGATTTGCATTATAAGCAATGTAAGCTCATTAAGAGAGGCAGTCAAAAACGTTTTGAAATAGTGTTAATTTTCGGATTTATATTAATTATGTCATCGCAGTTGAAGGTTAAAAATGTTTTAACCTAATTACTTATTTATCAAACAAATATGACATGAATTGACCATGTGGATAAAACTAGTCGTGTGTTTGAGGAAAAACATTGGTTTTAGGCGCGCGTAAAAAACGATCATACACACACATTTGGCTACTCCGAGTAACTTTAATACATAATTTAGGCTTAATCTTCTTCAAATTTTATATGTAAAAATAATTATCTAGTTCATAACATGCTTTACATGATTTACCTCAAATGGCACTACAATCAATTTACAAAAAAGAAATCTTTGCAACATTCCTTTGTAATATTTATCATGGTTTGATTAACTTGGTAATAACAAACAAGCATCTTTCGTGAACGGCGCCAGGCCAAAATTTTATATGCTAACGACAAACTTCCCTTGTTGTATTAGAGTTAGTACAAACCTGCTATTTCCGAGTTCGCTAATGAAATAATTATAGCGTTAATTTCAAGAGGAAAATGATTATTTTCATTTGTAACGCCATTAGCATAATATAACTTTTGTAGTTAGGAATTGCGCAGTTTTGCAGGTTTGCAAGACAAGAGGCATGCGCTTAGAAGGCCCATAATATTTTACATACTTCCATGTTGTACTTTTGAAGCTGCCATTAAGTGTATTAGATTAAGTAAGAGGAGAGAAGTGTGGAGAGTAGAAGACAAACTCAGTTATCGTGAAGATTTAACAATTAACCAATTTAACCCTTTTACCTAATTGAAAGAAGTTATGCAATGTAAAACCGTTTAGTGCAATTCAAATTGCAATCGAAACCAGTATTTTGATGGTATATTCAGTTAGCAATTACTTCAGAAATTACGAATTAACAGGTACTAGTAGGTAAACACAATAAGTTTCTAGTTTTGTGTAATACAGCGTGTGGCCTACAATACGGCCAAATTATAATCATGATTCTACAGAGCATTCGTAGTTATCTTTACCTGGTCATAATCCTCTTAAATGCTTAAACTCAGAGATATAGTAATCCAAAGTTATAAACCCTAACCAATTTATATCATAATCGCTAACTCGCAAGAGTAAAGAACAATGCCAAGTTCTATGACTGGACACATTATTTGCAATACATTGGTTCGATTTCTACTGTTTGTAAATATGTTTTTTTAATATAATAAATAAAAAACATTTAGAATTGATTACTTAGTTAGTTTCTTAAAGGGCCCATATTTTAAAATTTTGCTCCTGTAAACTTATTATTTGTTACGGTAACCATATCAAGGTAATTATCAGCCACCGCAACGTTAATTAACTCTTACGGTGTTCAAGATCTTTAATAATGTCATTAAGAATGTCGAAGACGGTGCATACCGTCTTCGAGTGCAGTTATGTCAATTTTCTAGTCTGCAAGCAATCTGTTATACTGCTGTAGCTGCTTATCTTTTCAATGGGCTGCGTAAAAAGTTTAACTACTACCGTTCGCTCGTTGGCTCGTGATGTGTGGCTTGTTTGGTACACAATGAGTCAAGAGGAATTGTGTACGAAAAAAAGTAGTAGCTCTAGCTAGAGACTGTAATTTCGGTAACTTTTACTTTTAAACTAATCTAGTAAAGGAAGGTTTAATGTGAGACATATGTTCTATATGCACATACTAACCGGTCTCGATTAAACATGATTTAAATAGTACTTAACGTTCACATCTAATCTCTAGTTCTCATACCGATTTTCTGGCGGCTTCTCTCAGTGCAGATATACGCCAGGTGCGCAGGAGATATTAAAATGATGTGTGCGTAATACGAGACACGATTCGGTGAGACGGTATTCCGACAAGAACGATGGGAGATCAGGCACAGGACAAACGGCTCATCGTGCTTTCCGAGGCAGGGGGTGTCATCGCCACCAACTTTCTGACGCTGGGAGTGTTTCCAAGAATTTTCATAAAAACCCAGAAACTTTCGGCTTAACCCGGGATTCGAACCCTGGACCTCTTTCGAACTCACTCGCTACACCAACTGACATAGAAATACTCAGCGTTTTTGCGCAACCTTTATGACTTTACAAAGTACTTAAGCTAGTACCTAACGGCAAGATGGCAAGAAAATATATTTATTTGATCTTAACATTGTTATACATATATGGGTAATGTTAGATTCAAGTTTGATATAAAATTCCTTAAACGTCAGGTGATAAAAAATAGTAGGTACAACTTTTACATTTGAGTAGGTACAGCTTTTAACAGGATAAAAAAAAAAACATAATACTGCCACAAAAGGCAACAAAGACGTTTAAGCTTCTTAAGTGTCAGCCAATTAAAATACTTCCGCTAATATATCAATTAAGCAACCCGATATTCTGGTGTGAGCCTGTACCGTCGCGTGCGCAACTATCACACCTTCACTTTTATACTGTTCTTTTGGGAATCCGCTGCAATTAAATTCTTTGTAATGACAGCACGGCGAGGTAAACACTGGAGTATCTTATGCAGTTGTAGTAAAGGCTAGTTTGCAACATAAGTTAACCTGATCTGCCGGCGACTGTACAAAATCGCTGATAAAATTTTTGTTTCTTGTTAGTCCCTAAACTGATGAATCGATGAACTTAGTCTTATTCCAAAAACTTATTAACCGACCGAAATTATTAACCGACCAATTAAAAAATTAGGTCATAATGACAGCATTCAATATTGGAGGTATACTTTTTTAATTGGTCGGGTAACCTTGGTCTTGGTTACCTTATTAAGGAGAACATTGCCATTTGTCTCAGAACCGACTATACTTACAGAAATAAGTTCTAATGTCAAGACATATGATCGGTAGATTCGATGCGGTAGAAAAAATAATATGCACATGACTTCAAGACTTCACGATTTCTAATTATAAAATTTGTTTGCATGAAGTCATTAACTAACAAAATGAGCACATAAATCAATTCAAGGAAACAGGTAGGTACGTCATTTTGTTTGAAATACGATTTGCATAATATAATTTTAATCGTCCGCGATCTACACCAGTAGTAAGTATAGCTAATTAGTGGTTTAGATCCACAAAGTGGTTCCATTTCGTTTAGTTACCGCACATTTCCTAGGCCACTGGTTCTCAATGTGCTGGGCTTTGTAAGGAATAGACTATTAACTTGGTATCCATATATTGTTTTAAACTTTCATGGTCACTAACATTATAATAGTTAGTTGAGTTACTCCGTGATCATGGCGCTTGCAACGGTGCCGAAATATCGGAAGCTCATAAATAATAAGGTACATGGTAGCAATCCCGTATCTAACTATTAGAAAATTGGTATCCATAACCAATTATTTGGTCATGGTCAATTTAAAGGAGCAAGACATAACTTAAGTTAATGTTATTTCTTAATACTTCAGCTACTTACCTGTCAGCCTAATGAAAACATAATATTTTTGATAAACAGAGACGTTAGGGGGTTTTAAAGTGATTCCCTATCGACAGTTATATAAGTTATTGACAATAGACTGTCCAATGGCTTGCCGCTACCGGAAAGAATATCAAAATATATTTAATGTTCTTCCGATACCTAAAATTCACTTAGCACAAAAAACTAATTTCTGAATACCTTATAGCCCTCTATATAAGCTCTATATAGCCTTAATAGGGCTTATTAGAGACTCAAATTAATTTATTAATTACGTTGGTATAACTGAGTATTAGTAGGTGTAAACTGTTGAGAACTTGAGACCTAGACAATACCACAAAATTTCAACGTCTAAATACTACCTAGCAATTATAATATGCTCTGCACAAATGACTGATATAACACTCTACATTTTTCTTGGTTACAAAATCGGAACTGAAATCGATGCAAAAACAAATGCCACATAAACTACACTTAAATTAACGCATAATTACTTAACCAGCACGATATTGGGCATGATACTTTAGTGATACTAACTATTACGTTGAATTGGGATTTACTAATGATTCGTTAAAAATTTGTCAATCTTGAAAGTACCTAACAAAATTACCAAAAAAAATTCTTCTTTTTATCATCATGTTTTTTACTTATTCTAATAGCATACATTTAAATCGAAGAAATGTATTAATGCATTAACTAACATGCATGTCATCTATGTATTTTTGTAAACTTAACTATACAACAAAAGAGAGCATTTCAAGGTAATTCTAGACGCTGTTTTTTTTTTTGCCCATCTTAACCTAACATAAAATGGCAATGTTATTTTGAAGTAAATTTTTGATATCATAGCATAGCATCAGAAGCAAAGAACACAAAATCGAGTCTGTAGTTCTTCACACTAAAAAAACATTCACAATTTGATGCAAACACTGTCATGAAAACTTCTAGCGCATATAGCAAATAGCTCCTGAACAAACATTGACACTACTAAAAACACACCGCTTGTTTGTTTAAAAAACAACAAAACTTTTATTAATATCGATTCAGAGAAAAATACATGTGTGCAAACAGGACCGAGCTATGTGGTGTGAAAGAGGGCGATGTTCTTTTCGCAGCTCCGTACCAGCAGACGAGACCACGATCAATATGCCTAGGGTGACTGGGGGTAAGGAAAATTCACCCTCCATTCAAGATTCTTATTCATAAACGATAAACTTTTGTTGTTAGTCAATTTTCATTTTATCTTCTTTCTAAACTTCATTAAAAGTGACATAACAAAGAATTTGACTAGATAATTGATTAATACGTATTAATTCCGGGTGTATTAAAACGTAAAATAGGTTGAAAAACTGCATGTGATACATTCAATATTACGATAACTATGTGATACTCTATACATATTTTGTGCACGTATACCTAATACATAAAGTTTTACAAATTGATATCATTACTCTTAATCGCGTTGAATGGGTTTCATACCATTTAATAGTAAGTGTTAAAAACTTCTGGCATGAAAACCATGTTTAGAAAAAGCTGTTTAAAGCGGTTGCAGTTATCAGTAGCATATGATAACGGAGTTAGGACACCTGATATGCTTGCTATCAAAGTTTAAACATTATCTAACTTGCTTCCTTTCGAGATCATCTGGTTAAGAATGTGTGATATAATTTGATTACTAAAATAACATGCTGAAATAAAAATGAACGAAATCTTTATTTATAAGACGAAAAGAGTAATTCCTAGTTATACCTACTTTATTCTAACATACCACATACCACTACAATTATGGTTTTATCATCTTCATCATACTTAGCTACATGGCGTATTGGGCATTAGACGTCCATCGTCGATATCACCTGGATGTCAATATATTTACCATATTGTGACTATTTCCCTTATTTCCAAACAAAAAGAAAATATAGCAGGAAAGAGACATCATAAAAAAATCGCTTAGAGTGTGATGTGAAAAATATTACTGGCCAGTAAAAAAATAACGCAGAAAAAATAACTTTTTTCTGATGTATCGTATAACAAACATGGCCGTATATTGATATCCATGTGGTGGCCATGCTAACATATATCCAGATAGGAATCTCCCTAAATCGAATGTCGAAATCACACATCGCAGGGATATTGAAATACTCGAAGCAGAAAATTAAATGAAGTTAACCTTATTGAAGGCGGTGCAAGAATAAAGCAAAATCAAGTCATATTGAATGGCCATAGATAAATTAAGGGGACCAGACAAATTAAAGATACATGTGGGTCACGAAAAATTATATCATGCTTTAGTGAAATAATAAATTCGTAAAAAAGGACGACAAAACATTACGTAAAACTGAATCATATGGTAGTAATTTAAGAATGAAGCAAAGCCAAAATTGACAAAACTTAAGTCCCTTTTCACCAAAGACATAAAGCGTGTGATATTTTGTACGGACAACAGCACGTCAAGGTAAACACTGCAGTATCTTATGCAGTTGTAATAAAGACTAGTTTGCAACAAAAGTGGGTAACTGATGTGCTGTCGACTGTAATTGGCATTTGTCTTTAAGAATAGTTATTTGGTGTAACAGAGTTTTAAAAATAAAGATCTAGGACAGTCGTCCAAAATGTATTAAATACGTAACTTGTACGCTAACTAATTCGCATCACGCTCTAGAAAGTGTGTAATGCTCAATGAAAATGCTGATCACGGAGCCAAAGATTAACTAGACCTACATTCCGGAGCTCAGTCAAACCCCACCTGGATTGATGAAGGAATTTGCACGATTGGCGACACGTTTGGTGTAGTGGTTAGCGTTCTTGACTGCTATGCCAGCGTACGCGGGTTTGAGTCCCGCAAGAGGCAAATGTTTCTGTGATGAGCACGAACATTCACTTACTAAATCTGGAACTTTGCCTTTATTACAAAAACTGTTTAAAGCAAGACGTTAATTACCCAAACAATTATTTAAAAGATCTCTGTTATTGGGTGTCGTCATGATGACATTATTTTTAAATTAGTTGTATAATTATTTAGTGCGGTTCTAAAAACGAGCAGTAAATTTAAGAATATTAGTTTTAGTTTCTACTTGTCTCATGCTTGTGACCTTATTGTGTTTTCACAATAAAACCATAAAAATTCCGATCACATTGGCGACGCTCTATATTTTTCCAATCAAACTTTTTAAATTCAGTGGTTTTTTATCACACAAGCCGGGGTCAATAACATTCGGCAGCATAAAGTGCAACGCGCGTAGCGAATTGATGTGGGCGTAGCGGTACTGACCTACGTGATTCCGTCACAATGGCCGATATGAACTTGAAAAAGTCCATCAAAAGAACGTTTTCTTTATTGGCGTATAAATTAATTAGGTGGTCAATACTTTCAACAGTCGTAAAGAATGGATTTTCAACAGTCTTACAGAGAATGAACGTATTTGGAATACACAAATAAACGATTGACAGAACACAAAGTCTATTACGTGGACCAGAAAAAGTGTTGTTCAAATTCAATATTTTAACACAAAGACTGGACAAGCTACGCCGTCTGTGAGACAAAGAAGATAATTTTGTAGCTAGCAATAAAATGAATATTATGGTCCTTCTTGGAAATGGCGAGCTTGGAAGGCTTTTATTTTGCAGCTCGTTCACATGTGCTGTCAGTATCTTAAATACATTGTGTAACAATTTTACAAAGTCAAATGTAATGATCAAAAGAATAGGTAATGAAACTCAGTTAAGGAGTAGCTTCAGAGTTTCTTACCGTCTTATTTGCTGGCTTTATTAATAGTACCATTCTCAGGTAGGCACCACAATAACGTTTGCCGTAACCAAGGAAACACCTGCCATCAAAGAGTAAATACACTTGTATTATTTTATTCTATGGAACAATGTTGTATTAGTAACGTAAAGTGCTCTCACGAGGACAAAACGGAACGTTAATTCTGTCGATGAAGCAGAAATGCTAAAAGATTGCTTAAGAAAGTCGGATACAATAAGATACGGTGACAACAGTAACTGACTGCATAAGAAAATTGCTTAGATTCGCTTTCAAAGAAAACTGTTCAATTGATAAACCATAATGTATTAGTTCCCCGCGTCTTCACCCGAGTAAATGCAGGATAAATGCTATCAAAAAATATTGCTATGAATTTTAGCATGTATAAGCTATATTATTCCAAAGTTTCATCAAAATCCATCCAGTACTTTTTCGCAAAGGAATAACAAACATACATCCATACATCCTCAGACACTTTTATTGTTATTAGGATTTATTATCTTTATATTCGAAACGCAATGCAGTTTTTGTAGAATTGATAATATTTTCAAATAATCAAATTGCCAATTTATGTGTTTATTATTTTGCTGGTCCCCAACAAAGATATACATTAAGTTGCCAGCTTGGTGATAATTTTATTTTATTTTAGAATGACCATCATCCGTTCTTAAAATTTTATCACCAGCCATTTATATTTCCCACGAGATATCACGACTCAAGACGGATATCCGAGGTACTCTCACTTTTAGTGCTTTTACCCTTCGTTTCCTGGATTAGGTATGCACATCGCACGATCTCAGACCACTTTCCAACGACTATCGTCATAAAAATCTTTCGCGGTATTCAGTGACGACTTGGAAGGCTGATCACGACTTTTTTTGGCCGTGCACCAAAAGGAGTTTGGTATTCGCACATACCAAGTAGGTGATATTTCCATTTCTTTATATTCACATTGCTCTCGTGATATCGGCAGCAAGGAAAAAATCAGGAAAATATTACCATTATTTCGCAATTTAATATTGCGATTCTCTTATCAATTGAGTAATTTATTATGTTTGAGACCTCTGTTTGTCGCCTTCTATCTTTTATTTTTTAAGAAAATGATTTTGTTCGCAAGCATACAATGAGATCGCCTGGTTAAACATAAACTTACGTGTTGTCATCTCCAAAAAATAACATTATGAAGACTGAGTGGCTAGTTGTCAAAAATCGTCACGTAATTAAGCATACTAAGTATGCACGTCTCGTACGTACGTGTACCTTACTGACCCAAACTCAGTCACTGGGGCAGACAATTCTTTATTAGACTGTCTGATAGATCGGGAAGTATAGTCCTTTGGATTGAAAGACGTGAGCTATTTATTGACACGCCATGTTGAATCAGGATTTAATCAATCTTTTTGAGAACAAAAGGCGGCATAATTTCGAGGTTGTTTCTGAAAACCAAAGTATTTTGAAAATTTTCCATCCAAGGTATACGTATACAAGGCCTAACAAGGAACTCCGTCATTAATAAAGCCAAGAAAATATCACCAACCAAACAATGTTGGCGTTACAAAGCGCATTTTCACAAAGAATGCTCGAAAGAATTTTTTGCACTTGGCACATTGCCACATGCGTTGTAAGTAGCCGGTCTCCGTCTGCGAGTCAAGGGTCTTGTTGTGGTGAAATGAAAAATGACATGCATGTTTCATTATAAATGAGACTTTTTTCATTTTCGTTTAAAAGTAACTGGCCAGTTCAAAGGTGAGGTTTTTATGTTTTTGATGGTGCATTCGACCTTCGTAGTTCTAAAAATTATTTTTATCTTGAATTCTTGCATTTTTCAGTTTGATTTTAAAAGTAACTGGCAGCTTGAAAAGCAAAGGTATTTGATGGTTTGTTTGGCCTATAGAATAGAGTTCAAGGTTTTTGTTTTATATTGCATACTAACGGTCCCAGCAAACTTTTTTTCATCCCCGGCCCCGTCCCGCCCCGACCTCTTAATTTTATTTAATGTGATATGATAATGTGAACGTTATTTTGATGCGTGTGTATGAAATTTCAATTATTACAATTAAAGGTTTATCACTTCATTATGTCGTTGGTTGCTTCTAATTTAACCTTCCGCAATAAGTACCCAATACAAAGTTATTAAATATTATTTAAAGCAGCAACTAACTTAATCAGAACATGATCTGCGTGTAATCAACTCTGATTAATAATGCAACGCGAAAGTTTAAAATCCTATAAACTCTTAATTAAGGTACTGACGTACCTTGTCAGGAAAAAATAACAATTACATACATTTTATCAACAAAATATGAAGTAGATAGACTGCTTAGCAAATAAATGAAACCTAAAGGGATCTGCATCATAAAACTTTAAATTACTCTTGTCAGTTAACTTACATGAATCGTTAAATACTTCGTAAGTATCTCTTGCAGCTAACCAACAATAAATCATTTCTTAATTGCAACTATTTATTGATAGATAAATATCAATTACCAACTTAGTGTACATATTCTTCTCTAGTGATTGTTTGATAGATATTTGTAACAATAGTCTGGGCCAAATTAAATGCTTAGAAGACTAAGGTAGATTTTCCTTCAAAATAGTCCTCATTATCACCCATTTTCAATTTATTCTTGAAGTCAAACTTTACTTTAGAAAAGCTCAAGAGTAAGAGTTAGAAATATCATATGAATATTCATTACTATTCTCAAGTTTTTCTCATACATAATAATAAAGTAGGATATGAACTGGTGTCAGATCTAACCTGAGTGTAAGACTCAGTTATTGTTAAAACTCCGCCGCTGATTGAGCTCTCTGCATTCCCAAACGGTTGACTGGTAGAGAATGCCCTGAGGCATTAAGTCCACCAATGTACAATTGGCAATATAATAACTTACAACAATTTACAGTCCAATGAAGATTAATTAAATAAGACCGTTGACTAAAATAGGAAAAAAAAAGTTTAAGCTTTCCGCAGGGAGACCGTTGCATTGAAAGATTTTTATATATCAACATAAAATACCAAATTATTACGTAACCACCACAGAATTATCCTACTAGTTCAGACACAAAATGACCCAGTTATCTCCTTGTAGTCAACAACACTGGCTCGTAATTAAGAATACTGAGTCATAGTAATTTTCGCAGACAGGCTCGGCTTGTCAAAATGCAACAGAACTGATCTTTATTTGTCCTCACCCGTTTAACAATCTTAAACTGTTCTTGTATAAACCATTTTTTATAAAAATATAAACCTGCATACGGATTGAAATAAAAAACAACTTATTCTTACATTATAATCTGAAAGTTTTAATTTTATCAAATTTCCACCCATTTTAAAGATAGTTAAACTTAAATCCAAATAAAATGTGTTCCTAATAGTCAGAATTTCATCATTTTAACATCTTTTTTAAATTGGTTGGTTATTGTTTGAGTCAATTCTGATCTGGTACATTTTTTTTTTTGTTATAGAGGGTCGGAGATATTTTAGTTAGTTTAGGTATTCAAATCCAAATGAATTCAGAAATAATCTCTTTATGTCAACATCAATATTTGTAAATCCTACAGAGCATGTTTTATTTTGTGACAAGAGTACAACACATGCAGTTAGACCGATCGTTTTGGTCCGATGCAGACCCGACCTTATAAAACAATTGAATACGATAACCAGTCCATGACGGATGAAAAACAAATTGACATTACGCAACGTGTTATTTACCAACAAACCGTTTAGATTTGGGCAAAACGATTTTCAAGTTTTCATTTTAATCAGTGTTTAATTGACAACCAGAGCTTATTGACTTTAATGGATTTAGCAGATTCGGTTCGCTGACTAGATAAGCGACAAATGAGTTTCAAAATTACAACATTTATATTCATTGTTATAAAATTTATTTTAGTCCAATTTACTGAAACCTTATAATAACGTTATCCTATTTGTATTCATATTGCCACCTGTTATTTATTGATAATACTGTTCACAGTCACAGCAATATCAATTCAATATCAATTAATAGTAAGTTTGTGTGGTCATGCAGACGGATCAAATAAATTATGAACGTGATCTGCATAATAATATGAAGGGACGGCATAAATCTACAACGTCTCTTACTTAATGTTATTATAACAAATAGCATATTTAGACTTAAAAGCGTAAATTATTCTCCAGCGTAACCTAACCGATTGTTGTATAAATTTTACAGCTGTCAAATTAGCGCGCCAATTTCCCACAGATTATCGCATCACAAACGTAATTTTCCATAGATTATCTGCAATCTTTTCCCGCACAAAGTTCGCGGGGGTATGACCTAAGGTAGGAAGGGGGGAGGGAAACGATTTTTCCACACTTTCGCGGTTGCTTTCAAGCCGAGCGAAACTAATAGGTTTGATTTAACCACCCGCGTAATGGTACGAAAGTGGTATTGTTCATTGATTGCTTTTTTCTTACTGCTCGTAGACAATGCTGTTGTTTCATTATGGGGTCTGTGTAGAGTCTATCAATATCAACTGTATATCAAAAATATAAGACAATCAAAGAGAATTGTGTCACAAACTAACGTAACAAGTTACACTTTTTTTTCCATAAAATGATTTCCTGAACCAGGATATTGGATAATAAATATATTAATCATTGTTAATATTGATTATCCCCGCTGGAAGGATGTTGTCGACTGATTAAGCCTGTTATTAGCAAAGATGGCTGACATCCGGGCCCGGATATTAGAGCTGGCGGGATAAGCCTATCTAGATTAAAGCATTAATATTCTAGAGAAAAATTCATAGGCTGTTACTTTAATGGCGCTGGCCAAAGCCCCAATTTTTATATTGATGTCATAGATAATAGATAAGCAGTATAGAATATTACTCGCTGTAAATTTTCGTAATGATCCCTTGGGCCATGTGGATACATATGGATGGTCAATCTATTTGAATCTCATACTAAGTTCGTGGATACGAACTTAGTATGAGATTCAAATAGATTGACAGGATAGTGAGAGAGATTTAGAGCTAAAATCTATCCCCCTTATTCATAATAACTCAAACGGTCTTTTAAACCTATTTTAGCTATTACACTGTTTTGTCACTTTCTGTCAAACGATGACAGCGCTAAGAAAGAACGAGACAAAACAGTGTTATAGCTAAAACAGGTTAAAAGGCCGTTTGAGTTATTATGATTAAGGGGGTATATATTTAATCCTAAGTGGGAAAAAAGGGACAAACAGCGATAAATATGGAATCGGTGCTTTTTCTTTGGAGCAGGCTTACGTCTTATAGGTTCCTTCAGACCAATAATAAAAATACAACATATACAACATAAAAACAATAAATAATACAACATATCTTAAATATTAGGTAAAAGTATAATTTAGGCGGCCTTACTGCTTTAATATACAGTACAAATAAAACTTCACAAATTCTGTCACCGCGAAAGTATTTTCAAAGAATTCATACTCACCCTGTATGATTACAAACGCGAAATTGATTAGGCTACTACGATATCTACGCTTTCTCAATGTCTCTAACAGGAAACAGACTCCTCGGATCCGGTGCTGCAAGTTACGAGAAAGGTTCTAACATTTTCTATTAAAGAGCGCACTGGCAACTTTGTTGCACAAATAAGTTTTTCATCTCTCCTGTTCGGAAAATAGCACTTTCCTGTGTAGATAGCCGGGTGGAAAATAGCTTATCCATCCCTAGGGTGGAAAGTAATTTAGTTTTAATTGGCATGGTATAGAGTCAAGGCATGTAGTCAAAGCTTGGATCAAAGATAATTGAGTCACATCATTTATAAAAATAAAAAACATTTTTGCTTAGCTATACATTGAAAAACATGTTTATTATGATCGTTGATTTAAAAATATTCAATCGATTCAATCTATAATTAAAATATACATTTAGTAATCTGTGATTAAAATATTCGGCTTCCCGCCATAATACCAAGATGACACGTTTTTTTTACATTGTCAGTGTCATTTTTTCTTTTTGAACTCTATGCCTACTTTTTTAAATTTTGACAATTATTATCTGTGGGGAAAATTCGATCGATATTTTTTACAAGGATTTTAATTATTTCGTATCGTCTGCTTTTTCGTACTGTTTTCATGTATTCGTGTCGTTATTCTTTCTAATCATGTTAGATGTTTGGAGAACTGTAAATTAACTGTCTTTTTGTGCAAAAACTTGAGTTTTCCTTTTTCGCTGTACTACATAATACCTGACCATTACATCTACAACCACTATTGTAAATTTAATGTTTTTCCTCACAGTCGAAATGAAAAATAGTATGTTTAACTCGGGTGAAAGCACCATTTCACTCTCGAATTATTGGCGCTCTCACTTCGTTCGGGCGCCAGAAACATCTCGAGTGAAATGGGTCGCTTTCTCCCCTTGTATAACAATCTACTATTTTTTCGTAGAAGAAAGTTCTTCTTAATAAAGTCCTGAATAGAAAAAAGTTCTATGAGGTTCTTCTAGGGAAAAAATTTATTCTAACAATTGGCCTTCGTTTTACAATCTTTCTTTATAAACAAAACCGTCACACTAACGTTCTTTGTAGTTTGTTAAAATAAGACCAATGAGGGAGAATAACGTAGAATAATATGTCATTTTGTCCTCTTTTCTAGTTCTTGTTGATTATTTTAAAGCATTATTTTAACATGTAATGAGAAATAATCACAGCCCACATTTATTTGCTGAAAATTGATTTGGAACTTGGATTCCTATAAAGAACGCTAACGAGAGGAAAAAATGAGAAGGTAGCGATTTATAAAATAAATCTTCGGTTTGTTGGCACGCTGACAGCTAGATAATTGTTTGACCTAAATACAAAATATAGAGCTCACCTCTACTGTAATAAAATAAAAATCCAGTAGTTTCTCTTGTCTATTTTGTGGTTCTACTAAGGGTCACTAAACCTCTTATAACAGCTATCCAAATCCTTTGAAAACAGTTTACCATCATTATCATTATCAGCCATAGGACGTCCACTGCTGAACAAGGCCCTTCCCTACGGATTTCCACCGCGACCGTTTGTAAGCGGTCTGCACCCAGTGTGATCCTGCGATCATTATCGGTGGACGTCCTACGCTGCGCCTTTGGTCGAAGGGTCTCCAATATTGAACTTTTCCGTCCCAACAGCCATCAGTTCTATGTGCACGGCCCTCTGCCACTTGAGCTTACTGATTCGCAGGGCTTTGTCCGTTACCATAGTTCTTCTACGTATCTCCTCGTTTCTGATTGGATCTCGTAGAGAAACACCGAGAATAGCCCGCTCCATCGCTCGTGGTGTGATTTCGAGCTTCTGAGGCCTATAGTTTAAGACCACGTTTCAGATCTACTGCACTGGTAACACACACTGGTTGAAGACTACACGAACCTGGTTATAGACGACTAGGTCGAATACAGTTCAACGTAAGAATAATATAGTAAATTCGTGCGGATGTACGAAAAATATGATTTTTGTACTTAACTAAACTAACTGAAAGTTTAATTTAGGATTAAGTACCAAAGTAATAGTAAAAAATTCAATTTTAAATCTTTATTTTGCTAAGTGTTACACATAGAATAATATTAATGAACTTAAGACCTAGTTACCGTATTGCAAACAATATTACAGACTACGTACTAACAACACTAAAATATTTAATGTGTTAGATGGCTCGGTTTTTCAAAAGGTGAAACGGGCCTACCGTTCTTGTTATTCTTGTTGCTGAATTTTAAGCCAACTAGGTCAGCAGTAAAACTACGGATAGGTAAACAGAGTCAATTTCAATTATGCGATAATGCATGGGACACTCAAGTTGTGTCCAGGTTAGAATTGAATGAGGCTAAATTGGTAATGGTCGTATGTACAGCACATCAGGTTACCCATATTTTGTTGCAAACTACCGCAAGATACCGCAATGTTTACCTTGACGTGCTGTTGTCCGTACTTACGTTCAATAGAAAAAGTTATATTTTTGTCACGGTGTTTGCGGACACACGACAACAACGACGTATGTTTGTTTTTTGTATTGAATGATCATAGAATATTATCAGCGCATCATACTGCCAGCGCTCACTTTTGCTAACAAGTGCAATGGTTTGACACTGAACAGATGAATGTCGCAAACTACACCACGTGAGAACTGGGCTATAGTGTAAAAAAAATATCGCAGCATTGTTTGAGGAACTGCAGAGGTTTTTGCCGTCAAGTGACATTGCCAATCGCCATAATAATTGTTAGCAGTTAGGAAAGTTCGTTGAGAACGAAATTGTTTTCAATGGGGAGACCGATGAAAGTATTTGTTTTTTTATGATTGTTATTAGCTTTTGCTTGGGACTTTACTTTTTCTCGATTTCAGACGTGATGTGTTTTAATACAGACACAATTGCAGTAAAAGTACATACATACACCGCGTGAAAAATAAAGGGCCCTCATTCACGGCAGGTTGCGAACGGATACAATATGCCTACGTGTATTTTTTTTACGATACTGTTGGTTTAATAACTTGTCGGACATTGAATCCCCGGTCAGGTCGCCATTTGTTGTTGAGTTAAACTGTTTTGTAAATACTAGGAAACAGTTCGGAGTCACGAAGACGGTGGTGATGAGCGTGCATCGGAAAGCACGTTTAGCCATTGGTCCTGCGCCTGATCTCTCATCGGTCATGATGACGGATCTGCGTTTCTCCCAGTAATTAGAGTGAAGGAACAGAGAGTTTTATTGTGTATTGCGCACACACTTGAGCGCCGATACCAATCTCAATTGAGATGGACCGCTGTGGTCAGAACGTTACTAAAATATGAAGCTATGATTTACATAATTCAGTAGAATTTCTTTTAAGACTTAAGTATTAAAACGTGTCACGTGATTCAATGCGCTATAATTTGGAACATTAACATGTAATCAAGAAGATTATAGCAGTCGTTATGTTTTATAATTTAAACAAACATTATTAGACTGCAGTGTTACGCAAACTACTTTTATACATTACGAGTAGATATTAAACATTTAAGTGGTGCTCAAAATCATTTAATCGCTTATGTTACCATAAAGGTAAAGGTTATTCTAAATATTTTAGTTTTTGTTTGTGTTCTTTGTAACACATTAAGTTTTCTTCTTTTTCTTCTGCTTTGCCTTTTCCCTTTTCATTTGGGTTCAGTGGTCTTGGGCTGTCCATTCATCCACCTGAGCTCGTTCAATGTAACAACACACCAATTGTCTGGTTCCGTGGTAAGGAATTTTCTTCCTTTTGTTACGGAGTACCAGACAACGATTATGACGGGGGCGTCTTCCATAAATACTTAATACATATAACATCCATGACTTAGGTACAAATGTTCATGCTCATCACACAAACATTTGCCCCTTGCGGGATTCGAACCCGCGACGGCCGGTGTAATAGTCAGGAGCGCTAACCAATACACCAAACGCGTCGTCAAATATAAAATAGTTTCATGATTGTAGATTTTCAACAATTTGATGGCTGCTTAAAACGATGATTACTTATAATCACTAACTTGACTTCGTATATTCTTAAAAGTGACTAAGTGAAGTAAACTGTACCGAGCAAATTGGTATGTATATTGTAACGGACATACCGACTGGTTGACTAATAAACAAACACTACGATACTCAAATATTTTTGTATAATTTCATGAAGAAATAGCGTGTCCTAATAACAACAGAGAAGTCCTAAGTTTTCATAACGAAGTGTTTAGGGATTCATCACGAAGGGATTCAAATACCTATAAAATTATAATAATGATTAGTTTATGTGTTAAACGGAACCGCGGTGTGTACTTAGTAAAAGCTTTGTTTAAAAGGACCATAGATATTAAGCAATGTAGGAAACTCGTAATGTAAATGTTTAGGTCGAGAACTGAGAAAGTGTATTGAATACAGGGTTGTCAGCACAAATATACTCTGAAAGTTACCTTTTCCAAAATATAGCAAGGAACAAGATGCATCGTTTCCGTCAACGCATCTATATCGTTGACGGATACCTAAATACAATTGGCAACATTTTTTATTTTTTATTGTACATAAAAAAACTATTTAAAGGACAATATAGAATGCAATGAGCAATGAAAGAAATTGCTGTAACTTGCAGTTGCCATCCTTGACTGAAAATTGCTGTAACTTACAGTTGATCCTTGACTGAATTAGCAGTTCCGTGAAAAGTGTCTTCTTGCTCCATTTTATCGAAAAACATCTTTATGTCATGGTAATAGGAATGAAAATAAAAGACAAGGTTGATATATTATATCATTCGAGGTCTCACTGTAGTGCTAAGTATGTTTCAGTTTCAATACATTTTGTATTGTGAAAGTATTATACAGAATGCTGCTTTATCCAGCTGCAATATTGCAAAAAGTATAAAAAAAATAATGGAAAGTTGGCCTATAAATGTCCCACTGCTGGCCAAAGGCCTCAAGTATGAGGTAGTATGAGCAATACTCCACCGCGCGCTTAGTACGGGTTGGTGGAGGAGTTTTTGCAAGACAAACGACCATTCTAGCTGTCAGATATTATCAAGCCGCCCATGGGGCTTTTTTATTGCAGAAGGTTATTAATAAAATTGACATTTAATACCCACCAAAACACGTATTTTAAGGACCTAATTTTAAAGAAAATGAGTTGCTTTGCTTTGATTAATTTATAGCTATGTATTATGTATTAATAGATAACTAAGCGGACCCAGCGAACTTTGTTTCGCCCCGGCCCCGTCCCGCACCGGTCCCAGCCCCGTCGAACGGGATAAATGTATCCTATGTCTTACTAGTTATAAGCTCCTCTCCACCGTTTCGCCCCGGCCCCGTCCCACCCCAGTCCCGGTCCCGTCTAAGGGGTATGAAAAATAGATGTTGGCCGATTCTCAGACCTACTCATTATGCTCACAAAATTTCATGAGAATCGGTCAAGCCGTTTCGGAGGAGTATGGCAACGAAAACTGTGACACGAGAATTTTATATATTAGATTAATACCAACAAACTCTTGTTTAACATCGTACAAAATGAGTAAGATCCTAATCTTGCAAGATACCTTCATTAGTAAATCCTGTACTGTGTAAAATGTATCACCTTACTTTACATTCGCTGTACATACCTTATTATAACGCTGATCCCAGTTAGATGGTTTATGCTAAGTATTTATGCAATATTCTTACAAATAGCCAGATTGCAGTAACTATATTTTTATGTGAGTCATTGTGTAAAATACATAATGAAAGATATTCTTTATCGCACTGTAAATGGTATATATTGTAATGTAATTAATTCTGTGATAATCATGAATAATGGCACTAGCTAAGTATGGAACAGTAGGTCCATGTTCGTTCAAATGTGTCCTTCCTACATTAAGAGACGATTTCTAGGCTGATACAAGAGAGTAACGTGTTAACAAGAGTGCGCCTTCATATTAGAGCGATAGTAGCGCGTCGCCCTAATGTGAAGGGCTTACTGCTGTCATTTATGTATGAAATTGACAGCAGCGCGACTGTCGTGCGGTTGCCGCATTGGCGAAGTGGTTAGCGCTCCTGACTACTATGCCCGCTGTCGTGAACCCCGCAAGTGGTAAAGATTTATGCAATGAGCACGAACAATTGTTACAAAGTCATAGTTTTAAGGAAGAAAATTCCGTATTTCGAAACCAAGACGATTGATGTGTTGTCTGGCGAATAAAAAATAAAATATATATACCTATCTCAGATCAGAACCTACACATTTTTTTTAACCTAATCCCTACATAAGTGACTGACGTCCAAGCTTCTTACTAATAAGCTCATTTAATGATTACACTTAATTCAGCACTACTATTTTAAAATCATATGATACGAACAAAATCGTAACTGATTTTATTCCACTGCTACACTCAAACTCCATGTACTTATCATGCCATCTAGCTTGAACAGGCATAGATTTCTACTAGGTCCTCCATTTCTACTGATTCTTCTTCAATTGTGGTGATAATATCACATTATGCGCTGGTGGTGGTCCTGAGTTCAAAGGGTCAATTCCGAACACACTTCCTATAAGCTATTCTGCAACAATGATAACCCCATGGTACTTAATCTTCAGTTAAGTACTTGTAGTAAAATAAGACGTTACTGAGGCTTAGTTCAATAAATAAGGACCCTAGGTCTTATAATTTACATTATATGATACTTATAGTGGTTTGCACCAAGCTTTAACCGTAACGGTCTCAGTAAGTTGCATCATCATTATCAGCCAAAGGACGTCCACTGCTAAACAAAGGCCTACCCCAACGTTTTCTGAGTGACCTTCGTCGATCCCCAACTGACTCTAACCATATTTTGACAACCTCCGTGGTGTAGTGGCTAGGCACTCGGGTTTTAGGGCGTCGCCGCTCCAAGGTTCCGGGTTCGTTTCCCGGTCGGGTCAGTGTAGAAATCATAATTTTCTATATTGTCTTGGGTCTGGGTGTTGGTGCCATCATTGTTAGTGATTTCCAAAACACAAGTGCATTTATACAACACTTTACTTTCGATTTGTGTCCAACTTTTATTTATGTCTAATATTTATTATATGTAATGTCATAACTTATTACACTTAACCCTGGTGTCTAGATAGTAATGGCATGATAAGAGTATGACCCCACGCTTTCACTTTTTAGACCAACTTTCTTAAAATCCCGATGGAACTGAAGTCTACGTAAATGATGTAAATTGGCCTTAGAATAATACTCTATCGGAGATGGAAAGTGGTATTTTTAGCGTGTATCTAATAAATAGGGATGGTGACACCATTCACCAATATGTCAAGACACTGTCGTATCCACTTATGTAAAATAAACAATGATTTACGCTTTTTTACAGCATGCTCCCAGGTTTTCGTTTATGTATGTAGGTAATTCAGATTGGCTTTGAATCATTCAAGCTGCGTTTAGCTATCTGTACTTAGGTAATCTTTGTTGGCCTCTAAAACTTATTATCATGTCAGGCTTAATGCAGAAATGAGCCTTTACCGCGCAGTTGCAACTATGTAGGTAAGATAACTTTGATTCTAGAAATCATCCCCGAAGAGGGTGAAATTCGTGGTGAGGGAAGTTTGTACCGAATATTATACACTAACACATAATCAGAATTAAGACAATAGCTTCCTACGTAGATAAATAACTGCACTTTTAATAACAAGCTTTATTATTGCGCAATGACTTGAAACATGATTACACTCCATGGGAACATGACGATACAATAAATGCGAAAGTCTCGTTAAAACTCTACATAATAATAATTAAAAACAAAAAATGGAACTTCCGACAAATTAAGTATCGCTTTCATTCAAGTGATGTTACCTCAAAATATTGTACTCACTTACGCAACATAACATGATCGTTGGATGTAGATAGTTAAAATAAAAGTAATCGAAGTTATTGAGTCAGTTAAATTATAAAATAATTGTATTGTTTCAGGTAAGCTCAACAACTCTACAACAAGAAGGAAGCGAAAGACATTACTACCCCACGAATGAGCGCGTAAACGGCACTTCTATTGCGTGACGTTGGGAAGACGTCGTCAAATAAAAAATTGCCACTAACAGGTTGATATCGCAATGCTGACGTGGAACCTCGACTGATAACTTGTTGGCGTGTGTTAACGTGTGTCGATGTCTCTAGACATGACGGCAGTGAGTTGTCGACAAGAGGTATTATCAGCTAGAGCTGATAACACCCCCGTTTTGATGTGTCGGTGGTCTCCGCCGTGATCAAGTGCTGCTCTTGTGTCAGAGTACGTAGACAAAACCAAATGTAAGTGCAATGCAATTAACATAGTAAACTGACCTCGGCACTAATATCGAGTTGAACAACGGCCCATCCAGATTCCATTCAAACGCTTACTCGTAATGACTAATCATTTCCTATGCGGTGTTATGAAATTTCACAATATAAATTGATGCAGTATGTACAATTTAAACACTCCATTTTTACTGAAAGGCTTTATAAACTTAATTTACCAACTCACCCAATATCTGTAAGTGCTACTGTAAACTGCACAACTTCGTTTTATTTAGCGAGAGTTATTAAAAAATTCGTTCATTTTGATTCAATATTGATGGATGTCATCATCAATTGGTGTATTTAATGGAAAATCCGATATTTATTGGGGATCTGCTGGTGTTAAAAAACATAAATATTTTTACTGAGACTAGAATTATGACATATTATGTACCAGACTGTAATTTGCGTTAGTTAGTTAGTAGTGCGTATTTTTGGTATACTGATAAATTTTTTTTTGGATTAAGTCTTCTGTCTACTTCTCCATTATTCCATCTAAAATCACTTTGGCATAAACTAATTCACCTGGCGGTAAAATTGGAAGCGTCAATAGGAATGATGAGTAAATAATAATGCACTGTGAATGGCAGGTCAAGAATAACTTTGACTTATTTATTATATCATACAGTTCAAGTTATTTCACTTTTTTTACAACTTTGTTAACCTGTGGGCCGTAGGGTAGGCATTTGATCAGCAGTGGACGTCCTCGGCTGATAATGGTGAAGATGATGATAGTAAATTAACACAGGAGATCAACAGTTATATCGACAATAGCTTTTTATCCAGTTTTCTTGAAAATGATTTGTATAGTTGCTATAGCCTTTTCATTTTGAATAAAGGATATTATTTTTATGTCTTTGGTAAAATATTTGTGTGTACTGATTTTCATTTTAATGTACGATGCTTTGATAATATGAAGTAGTTAAATAAGACGGAGGGTAATAAGTAAATTATGACTTTTCATCACGTGAGAATGTTGTCAACTTTCTATGGACCTGTTTCACCATCTACAAATAGGCACTAACCAAATATATTTTTTTATAAAAACCGGCCAAGTGCGAGTCGGAATCGCGCACTGAGGGTTCCGTGCCAACTTTAACTGAATCAGGGATTCTTTTTTACTTCCACTTAGCTAAAATATCACAATATTATATTGACCGCAAATATAACTTTGTTTTTCATAGTGTTTATATGAAAGACAAAGTTATATTTGCGGTTAATAAAAATGTGCTATATCTCAAAAACTACTAGTCCGATTTCGCTCAAACCAATTTTCGTTGAAAGTTTTTGTTGGGATCTACATCATATATTTTTTTCAAAATTTTCACTTGCTTAGTTCAAAAGTTAGATGGGGGGGACGCCCATTTTACCACTTTGGAAGCGTCCATCTCTCAAACGTTAGACTTTTAGAAAATATGGTCTTAGAAATATCAATGTCATTTCAAAAGACCTATCCATAGACACCCCACACGTATAGGTTTGAGTAAAAAAAAATTTTTTGGTTTTAGTTTCATGTATGGGAGCCCCCCCTTTAATATCATTTTTTTAAATTTTTTGTACCTGAATCGGAAAGCGGTAAACAGGATACACCTACCTACCAAGTTTCAGCGGTGTGATGCTAATAGTTTCAGAATAAAGTGGCTGTGACATACGGACGGACAGACAGACAGACAGACAGACAGACAGACAGACAGACAGACTTGACGAAACTATAAGGGTTCCGTTTTTGCCATTCGGCTACGGAACCCTAAAAACGTGCGTTACCTACAATACAAACGCAAAAATAATTGACGTAAAAGTAACATCGGACGGATGATGTAACGTTAACGTATCACCTTTTAGTACAGTGGGAGATTACTGACCTACACGCTACGGAACGATTTGGATTACTTCTTCTTAGATCTGCATTCATAAACGCATCTCTTTGCATTTATTTTTTAACAGAGTGGTGTATTTAGATTTTGGCATGTATTTCATTACAGCCAACTAGTTGCCTGAAATAATTTATTTATTTCTATATTTCATTAGTCATTTCAAACCACCTTAATAAAATTGTTAAATGAGTTATTGGTCAATTATTTTGCAGTCAAAAATGGATGAGATGATAAACGTTCGATTTAGAACCCTGACAATATATAATAGTCCCCCTAGCCGATTTCGACTACGGTGGCCAGTCACAACGACTAACCGACTGCGCGGGACATATTATAGTGCACAAGTGTGTGCGCAAACACAGGTGCACTCTCTATTCCTTTCACTCTCATAGCCCGATGGGACAGCAATCTGACACGACCGGAGAGAGATCAGGCGCAGGACCAACGGCTTTACGTGCTTTCCGAGGCACGGGGGTGAAACACCGCCAACTTCCAAACTCCGGGCTACCCTGAGAAATTCTAAACAGAAAAACCCAGGTATACATTTTTTGGCCCAACCCGGGAATCGAACCCGGGACCTCTGGCGCAGCCGTCGCTTTAAAATGCGACCCTCTCACCGCTGCGCCACCGAGGCAGTTAACAATAACAATATATAGTTATTAGATAAACGATGAGCTCGCTGCACAATTTAGTTACCTTTGGTATCGAGTTATAATTTAATACGAGTATCCTAATCGTATTACTGGTAATGGTAAATCTGTCGTAAAATCTAACAATAATATATAAATACAACACGTCTCTTTCATAAAATCTAGGAACATAGCAAAACAGCTTCTACTGATGTGAATCGAGATGTTCAGATAACAGTGGCGAAACAGTTTTCATTGTGAAGGCAACAATAGTGTTGCGACAGCGATAATTTCCTTAACTATTTCAATAGCCATTGTAGTCCTAATTGTTATATGTAATAATAATAATAATAATAAATATTCTTTATTGCACAAAAAGGACACAACAAAACATTAAAACAGACGATCACATGTACAATATTGGCGGTCTTATCGCTGGAAGCGATCTCTTCCAGACAACCTTTGGGTAGAGGAAACAACGTTAAATAGGTAGAGAGCGGTGTGCAGATGGCTAAAAATTATAATATAATTAATAGATAAAACTTTGAAGATAATAAAAATGCTTAAATAGTATTAAATTATACATATAAAATAAATAAACAAATAAATATAAATAAATACATATAATATACGTACTTATATATAATAATAATTTATCCAAGAAAGGAAATTCTGACAGTTCATGAAAGCGAAAGGAAATGCGCTTTCACTCTAGCTTTGAACACAGGAAGGGACTGGGATTGTCGGATGTACAGAGGTAGAGAATTCCACAGTCTAACAGACTGGAAAGTGAACGACTGTGAGTAGCATTGGGAGGAGAAGAGGGGAAAAGAAAGATGTAGTCTCCGGCTAGAACGCATGCTAACCTGGTTGTTGGTGGGTTGCAGAAAGTGGAAACGTTCCTTGAGATAGGGGGGAGATCGCGGATTGAAAAGGACATTGTACAATAGAGTAAGAATGTGAAGATTTCGTCTCGAACGTATAGGAAGCCACTCAAGCTGAGTACGGAAATCAGAAACATGGTCATACTTACGTAGGCCGAAAATAATGCGAATGCAAAAGTTTTGCAAATGTAATTAGACTCCAAAATAGAACTAGCCAAGTAAATCTGCTATATAAGACGGACATTGGATATTGACATTTAGCTTAACTGGTGTAATAATATGGGCTATTGCATTACTGCTAAATTAAATGTTAATTATATAAATCCATCCTTTCATAAATCAATTATTATATTGTTTATTGTGGATAGTGGGCCATAAAGAATCATTACTCATCCTTCTTCATTACCAAAGTTTCTTAACATTTAGCTACGGTTGCAAAAATAACTCCGAAAATCGTTAGCAAAAAAAAATTTGTTCCATTCCTCATGTAGATGTTTCTACTTACCTATCTACTTAATAAATAAAGCAACACAATTTGCTTTTAAACTTAAGCCAATTTATCAAATGATCGAAAAATAAATAACAAAGCTACGAAGTCACGAACACTCTTAATATTCATCAAACATCGTTTAACCTTTGACCACCTACATAATTAATATTTTCAACTACTCTAAACACAATCTATCATGCTTCTAAAACAATCGAAATATACATTTGGGTACAAAAATTCACCAATGAACTATTATCAACATGGTCTTTATTTGTCAGATTTTGCCATATCATACATATTTCATCTCTACTACTAAGTATTGTTTGTACTATGGTCACAGATAATATAATACTAGTACTAGTAGTAGTACTATAGTATGGTTGAATTTTAAGCACTCTAAATGCTAAAAAAATAGAAGTAACTGAAGTATAATGGACTAATCAGTTTCTGATTGAAAATGATTCAAAAAGGGTTCTATTATTTTGAAATACTTGTACAATAAAATATGTGCGAACATTAAATACCGTTTCGGCTGCATTTTAAAATGATCACTCATTTCCTAGCGTAAATAGAGTTTTGATGCAACATCAATTTATTTTTAATCTACAAAATATATTTTCAGTTCAGTGAGTGATTTCAACAAATTCAGTGAACAATACAATTAATTTGTGACAAAAACGAAAGCTATCAGATCAAATACATTAAATAAAATTGTTTGTGTTGTGCCATGTATTATATACCCAAAATGATACTATGTGTATTAAGAAGATTACCTTTCTACTAGGGTTAAATAAATACGTATTTTTTGTGTGGTAAGTCGAGTTTCACAGGTTAACACTGCTTTTTATTAGCGCGGGATTTTTTACACTTTTATGAGTTGAAACTGCTTATTAACTTTAAATATGGCGCTCACACTTTAGCCTTTGCTTCAAAATTGGAAGGCGAGCTTCTAATCAAGGCACTGATTACGCCAAGAATCCGGTATGAGCTATTTGATTTATGGTTGCTTAAGAACGTAATGGCCCCTGGGCTCGCCGATAGTATGATCCTCTGTCCGTGGTTACACACTAATCTTGGGATTGAGTTTGCATGAATTTTATTCGGTCATATTGGACGGATGAAAGAGCAAATGTTTTTGACGTGACAACGTCTTAAATTAGGTTGCGGCTGGGAGTCACTTATGAAAAAGTGTAACGCTCGGTAACGTTACGATGAGTCACCGAACGAGAGAGAGGCCCGCCGAATGCCTTGCGTCTCTCTCCCACTCAACTATGATCGGTCTGCAATAAATATTCTACCGAGAAAAAGACGTTGTCACGTAAAATCTTCGCCCGTAAAACCGACTTTACAGGCAACCATTTTTTTTTTATAAAGGATACGGTCGACCCGCCATACATTGCTTGCCCCAAAAGTAAAAATCCATGCGTCACGACCAAAACTAATTTTATGGGTTCGTTTCTTCGCCTTTTAAAATAATATAAAGTAATATAAGCCGTAAATAGCGGGGTTTTCACATAAAACGAAATAAATTGTGTGGGGTCAATCTCTTGCACAGGTCTTTCTAGATCATAGCGCCATCTGTGTCGAAGACCCGCAATCTAGGCCACCAAAACTCAAACATAGAAAACTGCCCCGCTAGGGTGCGTGACGCGTGAAAATTACGATGACGCAAACAATAGCCAACGAAAAGAAGTTCCTTGTCACAGTTTTTTTTTCAAGTTTTAGGAAGAGGTTGGTAGGTTTAGAGGTTAGTACCCATGAAAGGCAAACGTCATCTTCCTTCTTAAAATAGCGATTGCGAGCGCTTACTTATTTAACTAACTGCCACATGATACAGTATGACACAATATGCCATTTCGTTAAGCGGTCGTCAGTTTGCTTATAAGTGCTCGAAACCGCTATTTTCTGCCAAACAACAATTGTTGGGGACAGGAAATTGTATTCAATAGTTGTCCTATTTTTTTTGTAGATTTATATGCCGCTAGATAAAAGCAAAGTAAATTAACAATATTGTATTAAAAATTCAATATATTTTTTGCTAAATGATATAGTCAAGTCTCTTAATGTTTTTCTTTAATCAAACATTAAACGACTCTGGGGCAATTTACGACCGTGTCCTTTTCATAATAATATCATGTCTGTTTTGTTGCTATAATGTAAGTTCAATGGTGTTACCAAAGACAGACTAATTCGTTGTCATTTTAATATCGGGTTGGATGTTAACTCGGTCTGTGCAAGCGGCCCCATTATTTTCTCGTGGTTTTACCCTTAAAATTAAATAGATCTGATAAGATAACAAACAGTTTTAACAGTACGAATATTTCTAGAGCGAATCTTTTTCTTGGCTTATGAGTACGTCTCTAAACGTTTCAATCATTCTATACTAATTAAATGTACGTAGCTTGTTTAATTACTTTACGTCATCATGCCATACAAAATTACTCAATTTTAACTATATGTATACTCGGGTACTACTAATATTGGTGGCAGTAGCAACATCAAAACTGGCAGAAGGCTGAAGATATAGTACATCAGGAAAAGCTGGGCATTCAGAGGCGCAAAACCCATGGTTCTTAAGCGTGGAAGGTTCTTAATGTAGAAGGAAAGAGGAAAACCCCCACACTTTTTCCCCTAATTTGGAGTACCTATTTAAATAAAAAAGTCAACGAGTATGTTCCATTTTGTTTTAAAATGCTTTTTTGCCACCACTTCGTTAGGTAGTTCAGATGTAAAAAGTAAACTACTATGAAATATGGTTTATACATTAAATTACGGGGTAAAATAATGTACATTACTATTACAAACATTGTGGGAACTCATACTATACCTACTCAATGTTGAGTTGTGTTAACTCATAAAAAAACGCTCGAAGTAATAAAAAACGCTCGAAGTAATAAATATATAGAGAATAAATTAATATTAATCACGAAAGAAAAACCGAAAGAAATGCTGCTCCATTTTTATATGTCCTGTTACCTGTCCTTTATAAATCAAACTCAGAATATAAATCGAACTATTGTTTGCTCTCGTAATAGATCTATTCATTCATCAACATGATGTATTGATTGATCTAATAGTGAAAACAATGACGCAACCTCTTATGGTAATTGAAATGGAATAGTTCAGTCGTAATCATAATATCATGATCATACATGTATATTATTTCATTTCATCTAAAGGAAACTGGTTCTCGTGACATCGTCATTAAAATATGTTAATGGGAAGCTAACTTACGGCCTGTTTCACAATGTCCAAATAAATTATAATTAACGCAATCTGTCCAATACTTCATACGAAATGAAATGACGTCCCATATTTGAATTATTCGTTTGTTAGATTTTTGGTGAGTGCTTATTTGACGATGGTGAAACAGGCCTTTAATGTTTTATTTGCGTTACCTTGCTATTTATTTTCAAGCGTTCTCAACGTTATCTATAAGAGCCTTTACACACTGCGACTTTTAGCATCGATAAAGTCGCGATGCTAACGCGCGTTAGCATCGATGCAGAAAAACGGTAGCGATGGAGTATCGATGCGCATCGCGACTGCATCGATACTAACGCGCGATTGCATCGATGCAAACGCGAGTCTGCATCGATGCCAAAATCTGTTCATTGCGTGAGTCGCGATGCGCATCGCGTTTCCAAAACGCGCGTTAGTATCGTTGCTAAAAGTCGCAGTGTGTAAAGGGTCTAACTAATAGGAAATTATCAAAAAAAGATCATCCTTTATTGGTTTCTCCGAACACGTAATCTACCAACATTAAAACCTCCTCGAAAGCCTTACACGAAATGCAATTTAAAACGCACACCCGTAATCACTGTTCTTAAGTATCAATTACAGGTAATTTGCGTACGGAACGAACAAATAATACTGTTAACACTTCTTTTAAAGAGCGATTACCGGTGAAAGTGATGAACGACCGAAAGTCCATCTCATTGGCTGCAATCAATGATCCAATCGTTCAGTAATCTTTCTAAAGCAATGGACACACCTATAGATCTCACTATCAACATCGATTTATTTATCTATACTAATATTACAATGCTGTAGAGTTTGTTTAAACACGCCTTTAAAAGGAACTGCTGGACCGATTTAAAAATACGTTTTTGTGTTGGATAGCTTTTTTATCGGGGAAAGCAATAGGCTTTAAAACATTACGCTACAACGGGAGGGAAGGGAGTAAAATTAACACACTCGGACAAAGTAACAGTAGAAGTGATGGTTGACAGGCATCAGTAACGCACAGCAAAGTAAAAAACTGACCTGTGTTTTTTTTTAATGTCTATTCACTTTATTTCTTAAGTTGGAATCTCTTTGTAACCTTCAGCAACTTTAGCTGTCCAAAAAAGAAGTGTCAAGTTTTTAAACAGCTGCAAAGACGACATAGTAATAAAATACACTTTATGCACACAAGTTGTGGTCGAGGTGGTTTTATTAAAAGTACCAGTTTCTTCGACATCTGTAGGTGTAGCCATGCCCTTATACGAGTACAAACCTGTGTGTTCTTACCACCTACATTCTAATGTGCACTTTTATAGAGCACTTGTTTGGTGAAGGGTCTTATAAAACGCGCTGTGAATTTGAAATGTTGTTCTTGACAGCTGCGTGCACACCTGGAGAGTTTTCTTTTTATACATGAGACAGAAAAGAAAAATTTTACTTTATTTTGACCATAACTTCTGACCTCTTGTTTTAAAGATATGTTATCGTAAAATAACATCAACTGTAATGTTTTAGCAGTCAACAAACCATTTTGAGGTAGTTAATTCATCAGTCACGGCCTCCTCAATCTAAATATATCTTCTCCAAATATCATACATTCGCAAAAATTTTAGATTTTGATTGCGCATTTGATTTGTTTATTAGATAATTTATCTGCATGCAAAGCAGGAAAGACAATGCTGATGTTTAATTGCTCTTGTATAACGGAGGTTGTGCGAATAAAAGTAAAAGTTCAATCTGAATCTCAGTTCAGATTGCGATCGCGTTTATGAATAAAACGAGAAGGGAGCGTGAAATAAGCTATTTTGACCAAATAGGTGCGAAGTTCTTTACAATAGCTCAGTTTTCTTTTTGTTTAATTGTTGGTATAAAATGGTTTTTTATCAAGATGTTCTTTTCTTCATCATGTCATAAGTATAACAAAAGGTAGTACCACAACACCCAGATCCGAGGTAATATAGAAAAAGTATGTTTATTAATCCTAGTGACTTAAAGGCTTCGTTGTAATGCACGAATCTATCTATTTCTCTTTAACTTAACTTTTGCCGAATTCCATGTATTCTAGTATAGAGTTTGACAACTTTTTGACACTGGTTAAACTCAGTTTACCTAAACAAGTTTGTGCAACTGATATTAATTTGCCTTTGCCGCCACAAACAGAAAAAAAAACATGTAGAGTAAGTACGTTTATGATCATATAATGGTGAGTTTCAAAGCTTTTGTAATTTCCTCTCACAGCTACAATAAAAAACGGAAGTTTGTGTATAACATTCGCTCGGAAGTTACATGTAACAATAACCTGTTAGCACTTTATTTTTATACGTAACATCAAATTATACCGGTCCACTCGCGGTGTGAACGGTAATTGATCTGGTTTCAAATTACATCATTATATTATTGTCTAACACGTTAGATCGGATAATAAATAATTCACTTACTTATCGATCAATTCATTAATCTTTTTTGAAATAATGAAAATTATTGAGGCTGCTAGTTTTAATCCGGCTTGAAGGACCATTTTCGCTCTTTGTAAATGTATTGATAGAATTACTCACAATTATTACGTAACAATCACTGGTGTATGTAAAAATATTGCGTGTGTGTATAACTAATAACGCGCTACATAAATAGTGTTGCCATGTAATAAATATTTGAAAACTAGTTTTGCATGCAACTATCATTATTCTCTCAACATCGAGTGCTGCAAGAAACAAAACAAACTATTTTAAAGGTCACAGCTGCATCTGATCGAAGCCTAGCTTTCAAGTTAGGTAACCTATAAATAAATTGCCTCAATTTTATATTGAACTTTCAGAATGGGCAAAGAGAGTCTATTTTGTGATAACTCTAAAACTATCCAGACTAGTCGTGACTGGACTCCTGCAGTGGATTACAAGCCTAAACAAAACAACCAATACATTCCACTTGGTACCTAGTATGCACTTAGGGTAATGCAACAGTACAAGACATGTGGTTTATGCAGAAGAATGAGATAAAGTCCTGAAAAAATATGCTTAAGAACATATAATTTTCAATAAAAATTCTCGACGGTTTATGTTTTTAATCGAAATCAAATGAAAATATTGACAGCCATGATCGCGCATTGCAGACGGCACCGTGTTTATCTACTCATGTAGTTTATCATTACTACATAAAATAAAATCAATATTAAAAATAGTCTTTGTTATACCAATCTAGTTTTAAGCTAATTATGTGATCAGCACCAGTGTCAGTCGTCATTCATTGTTATTATAACTATACCAAAATTTCATTCACAAAAACCGGAATGTCTACACTTCACACCTTCTAATTATTTAACCACTGCCTTCGGGGTTCCATTACACCACTAACCACGTGTTGGCTCTTATATTCTAGACTACATCCTCAGAACAAGTAACTTTCCAAACTAGTTTGTGGAATCGATACATTTCTAGACGCTTTTAAGGCTTGTTGTTTGCCGTCTAGCTATAATTGAAGATGTAAGAGAAACCAATTCCGGTGGATCGTTTGTTATGATCTGATTGATTGATTGGTTTTTAAGAAAGACTGGATTGAACTGTTGGTAGTGGCCATTGAATAAAGTTCTAAACAACACATAATAAATGAAACTCCGCTTCAAATGCTTAAGAATCCATACAAGTGGCATGTAACTGGATGCAACAGAGACTTCATATAGGGGATGCACCCCTAGTAATATTTGTACATGTGAAGTATAACTAATAGGTATGTTCCGTTTTGAATTCAAATTGAACAATTTCATAATTATACATAAATTGGATCACATAATATAGATAGGTAGGGGTATTCTTGGGAATATCCGATCTTTACGCAGGTGATAACGCAGGAAACCGCTAAACTAAAATATAAGAGAAAAGTCATCTCAGCATATTCAAATATCATTTCCTAGCTTACATTTCGAACCTTATCGACTTCTGATCGTCTAAAAATAAAATGCAGTTTAATCTAAAAATATTCCCGACTCCCCTGGGCCCGGGGTCATGTTGTAAGTGAGAGGCTGCCGCTGTATCGCTTGCTATACCTATCAAATTGCACTTTATTTGAAGTGCAGTCGAGATTGAGTTAGGTATCTACGATTGCTGTATATTTTTAGAAAAGATTTTATGCAATTTTCAATTGCAATAGATAAAAATCAGGGGCATGCAAGCTTAACGTGCTTTTGAATCGTGCAGGCTTGGTTTAAATGTAGCGGAATTAAGAAAATTTTCATTTCGATAATATTTTTCTTTTAATTTGCTTCTTATGATATAGGATACGATAAAATACTTAATAAAATACTTCTTATGATTAGGAAAAGTTTGTGGCTTGCAAATGCCTATGATATAATTTCGTTTTGAAAGGAAATATTTTAACAATCTGATTTGAATTGTTTGCTTCCAATATTAAAAATCTAAAAAAAGTTTTAGAACTTAAATAAGCTGATTTTTATTGTCAATGTAAAGAAAGAACTACTTTTGAAAAAAATACAACCCTACCAACGCATTTGAGAAGTCTGTCAGAACTGTGAGATCAAAAGATAATTGTCAAGAACAATGTTAATTGTCTAATGCTTATGAAAATACAACATGAACCGTCTAGACGATGACGAAAACGTCTGTCCATCCGTAGCCGATGAAGTTAACAACATGGAAACAAATTGTACGAAATTTCACGGTTTAAAAAAACAAACCCGTGTTAAAGTTCGTTGATATCTGGTGAATGTTGTTTAGTAACTTACGTGCCTAACAAATTACCTGTATAGATAGTTCTTACCTTCTTAATATCAAGACTGTAGAACAAATTTTATAGGTAAAATAAATAAAAAAAATAGACCAAAGCTTTTACCATGGCTTGTGCTTCGGAAACCTACATGTTTTATCGATGAAAATAAACTAAAACAGAAGTATATTCATATTCATTAAGTCACTTCATAATATTCCAGCAGACAATATATACCATATAGGCAAAATATTATTATTTAGTTACATTATGACCTGAAAGAGGTATTTGTGAATTAAAGTTATAGTATAGGGAAGTATTAGACTTGTGCACCAAGTATCTTCTTTCTCTACTCCTGATTATGCCTAGCTCTGGAGACAGAGTTGACGATGGACCGAGCTCACCCAGAAGCTATTTTCTGTGCCTTTGCTTCTGTTGTCATCATCATTGTTTGTTTACTTAGGACCAATTTCTTTATAAATAGTAATGGTAAAGTTACGTTGCCAGCGGTTGAATATTCATTGAAGAAAAACCAACTTAACTAAATGTCAGAATGGCTCTTTTAATGACCATTGGTTATGTTTTTTTTTTTTTCAAAACACAATCGTCAAATTTCAACCGCTAGTAACTTAGCTTTACCATTACTATCGATAAAGAAATTGGGTCTAAATCATCAAGATACATAATTAACAGCACCATTCCTATTTTCCTTTGCCTTAAATAAGTAGAAACATAATTAGATGTATTAAACGACAGGCGCACGCGCAACGCATGTCATGATGAGGCCGCATTTGTGAAGGTTATAGACCAGTATATAGGTACTTGTTTTGACATTAGATATATGAGTACCAACTCTTTGTACTGCGCTCGTAATTACACAGTTATGTAACGAAAAGGCTTATTCTGATTTCACGATTGGAATGTCAAATGAGTTTATTAAGCCCATTGGTTTAGATTTAAAAGTTGTGTGGTCCATTTTTAGATAGTGTCGATTTTTACTTAGTTTTTAAAATGTTTTAAGGTTAGATACATTTTACCACTTATTTCGCCTAACCCTTCCTTATGCTATACGTAACAGAATCATTTAATCATTTAGATCTATTATATCTAATTTGATATAATATTAATAATTCACAGAATCATGTAATATCTTTAGTTTTCTTAACATAGAAATTCTTAATCATCAATCTAAAACTTACAAGCACCTTCAAAAGATGTAGTACTTAACCACCAGATTAAATTGTACTTGATTCCGATTCGATTACGAAGATCGAGGGATACTTTCCATCAATATCTCGACAAGAACTCTTTGAAGAATAGAGCCCATGTTTGCTACTAGTACCTACTCGCTCTGAGTGACAATTCCTTTCTACCAATTTACACTTGTTAGTTGTTTCCACATTTCGTTAGTGAATTACTTAAGGTAAGAAATGCTAAGTGCCTATTTACTTTCTCTGACAGTATGAAATAGTAGGACAAGGCCAAAACTTTTATGCTTTATTTTAACCAATATGTAAGTGTGTAGGTACTTTTATATATTTAACCTACGCACTTCGCACAGCCACAAGCCAAATTCACTGAGTCCATTATTAAATGATCTCTCTTCGTAATAGTTGGATCCTTTTGTGAGAGCTCAATTTATAATGGAACTCTACATCTTGATAATGTTACCATGTAGCAGTCCGATTGTCCGGCCAACCGGACCGTAGAGTCGAGTTGGTAAAATATCGATATTTTTGGTTTATCGATGCTTAACATTTAATTTATCAGTCGTTGGTTAGTGCTTCCGATAGTAAATATATTAGAAATTAAAAAAAATGTATCATGGGTTACACATTTTATTTAACGATGATACTTTGAGATATTAGAATGCTATTAAATATTTTTACAAACTAAGCACTACTTTCTCTTATCGTTATTTGTAAGCTCTTAAATATTTCCTTGAAATACTGATCAATCTAATTAATATCAATGATATTCTACTAAAATGTGATCCTCTGACATTTCGATTGTATCTCAATTCTCAATCTATTTATAGTTACAGTAGGTATCGATATCGATATCCCATCGATAGTTGAAACCTCCCTATCACCAAGGACGTACTGCGACCCGCACTTACTTTCACTATCGGCCGGTAATTGGTTTAGTTTTACATCGGTATTTTTAGACCTTGCACATGTGATGTGACTTTACATTAGCCTACTTCTTCTTGGATTGGAGATTTCTAGCTAGAGGTCTGGATAACTGTACAACTTACTCTTCGGGACCTTTGCGGCTATGTATTAAAAGTAGATACAAGTATTATGTAGTTAAAACTTACGTAAAATAGATGGCCAAAAACAAACTACGGTATGGTTCGATGAGGCTTCAAATATACATAAAAAATATGGTTTTATTTTTTCCATAAATAATAAGCAGTACTCTAAATAGTAGAGTATTATTTTTTCCTATGGGGGTTTAGCTATCTCATTGTGATTATACACGGTGTTATACACAAAGGAAAGAAAGAAAATCTTTTTATTGATTAAGAACATCACAAACACACACATACACAAACAGACAAACTCTCACATAAGTTTACAAAAAAGAAGAAAACAAAGGCATAAACACAAATATCAGTGGACCCTACCGAGTGTGGTACACGGGCCCCCAAAATATAGGGTGAAAGGCAGCGAGATCATAAACTATAATGTACGAGGCACTGTATTGTACATGTATGATATAGTACATATTTTAAAAAATACTGCCTCATTTCATTATTATTGATTGATTTTATATAACTAGATATTATTTATTATGTACCAATTTATTAATTTACCTCATAAAACTACCAAAATAGCTTTATCGGAGGAATTGTGATAACATAATTTCACTATGCAAATGTTATTTTGATGATGACAAAGTAAATATTTGTGTTAAATTCTATTCTAACTTAAAAAAAAACGATCCATAACTTTCTGTCTAGATATTTAGAAAAACTTTATTTTTCGTATAAAACGGTTTCTCTTCTTTTTACTCTCTTAAAAATGAGTTTTTTTTTTTAATTTCGTAGGTCTTTTCATATCAAGTCTACCCTGCCCATTGCCACTTGAGCTTACTGATTAGCAGGGCTATGTCCGTTACCTTTTAATTACTCTACGTATGTTCCCATTTTTGATTCGTTGTTGTAGAGAAACACCGAGCATAGCCCTCTCCATCGCTCGCTAAGCGATTCTAAGCTTCTTTATGAGGCCTATAGTTAGAGACCTTTCGGATCCGTATTTCATCACTGGTAACACACACTGGTTAGTAGTAAAAATCTCTACCTATCCAAAACAGTTCATCTAATTACAGTAGCAAGTGTATCATAATTATCTTTGCGCAAAAAGGTACTATATTTCTATATACAAAACATCAGTCGATCAAGACTAGATTATCCTTAGTCATGCCAACAGCCGGCAAACACATTGACAAGGTTTGATTAATGGCTCCATAGCTCGTGTTGGCAAGTCTCGTTCGCTGCCCGTCAGTGTATTCATGGCCTTAAATATTATCTGTCAGCAAATCAAAGCGATGGTAGACAGAGCAGATGGATTATGTAGCCTAATAAGAATCGAGTGAAACATTATTGATTTACTGCTTGATCGTTTTTCATTTAATTTTGTAAACATAATTATTTATCTTTTGTTATTATTTATTGATATGTACATATATATATAAGTCCAATTTCCTTCAATTTCAATTTCAGGAAATTTGATTCAGTCTGACTATTACACTGAATGAATATGAATTTAAGCAAAACTCGTGTATTTAACAAGCTGAAGTTATGGAATCACTTAAATTATCTTATCACTAGTGGCCCGCCCGCGACTTCATACGGGCGTTTTAGTTTAACTCCGTTCCCATAGATCGTAGCGAAAATTTATAAGCCTTATACGCATTAAACTATAGCCTTCCCTGATAAATTAGCTCTCTATCATAATTTATAACCTTAACAATAGTTCCTGTGAGTAGCGCGTTCAAACAAACAAACGAAAACATCCAGTTTTAAAATATATACAAAGAAATGCGTACAGATAAATGTTATATTTTATGTACACACAACACGTAGCCCGGTATAATGGTCAAACTTACACAGGGATATAATCTTTTTATTTTACAACGAAAAGGAAATACTTCGTACACCCTATCGTCAATCGTATATTTATTTCGGGTACTAAAATGACCAGGCTACTCTCTGCGCTTACTCAGCATCATGTCACATACAGGCTGTGAGAGAAGAAAATTCCCTGAAGTCTACTCCCGCTACCTTAAGAGTTTGAATTTGAGCTTTGTTTATGGTTAGTGGTTGTAGCGAATACCTACTCTTCTTTCTTGAATTAAAATTGTAAATTGAAAGGGACAATTCTATGTAAAGATCTACGCCACCATCATCATCAACATCTTAAAGCCGTCCACTGCTAAACATAGGTCCCCTACGAAAAGTTTGCAGAAAAGTTCCAGATTGGACACCTTTCGACCACAGGAGCAGCGTAGAATGTCCACCGACAATATGAACATACGATCTGCAATCTACACTGGACACAGACCGGTTGATTGATACCTACGCTGTTTAAACACAAAAACATATTATTTACTATTCTGAGGAATAAAATCTCTTCTCGAGAGCAACATCAATAACAAACATGTGTCAAATATTCTGTCTCAGATATGTCAAATGACTGTCAAAAATGAAATAAAAAATATTTTTATCGTAAGCACTAAAGAGTATTGATATCAAATTCGAAGCAAATCACCCCCATAATAATTTTGCACCCCTTTTTAACCCCCTTAGGAGATTAATTTCAATAAAATACAAAATAAGTCTTCCGTCAATTTTGCAAAAGAATGTGTATGCAAAATTTGAAGTAGATTGGACCAAGGGATCTGGTTGTCCCATACAAACTTTGCACCCCTTTTGACTTTAAGGGTGGAATTTCTGAAAATCCTCTCTTATCGGATCCCTTCGTCATACAAAGAACACACCCTCCCAGTTTCAGGTCTCTACAATCAGCGGTTTAGGCTTTGCGTTGATCCATCAGTCAGTCATTCAGTCAGTCAGTCAATCAATAAGTCAGTCGTTCAGGACAAAGCATTTTATTGGTATAGATTATAGCAACGACCAAGTGGACGGTATTTATGATTTTTTTTTGCTAACGCTGCAATTTTTATTTGATTTATACATTGAGCTTCATTCCCATATACAAAAAAGCACTTAAGAATTTTCACAACTATTTACCTTGAGTTACAATTAACTAAAACCATAAACTTCGCCTCATAATTTGATATTATTATACTAATGCAGTAAAAACTTTATTCATAACGCATATTTGTAAATTATAATTAAGTATGGCAACCCTGACACGCTGTGCGGAGGTCACGGCTATAGTATGGTGTAAGTTTCGATTTCTTGTGAAGGGATAATAAGCTGTACCTAAATTATACAAAGATAATTACCAATTTAACAGCTAGCCTATGATAAGTTTTGATTATATTTTAGAATAGAATTTATCCATGTGTTTTTTTTTTTTCTTTTTTTGAGACCAACACTACTTAAGGCATTGTTGTTAAATAAAGGAAATATTGAGAAAATAGAGAAAATACATTGTCGTTAAGAAAATGATTAATACGCAGACCAGTGTTGACATCTAGAGGTTCAAAATGTCGACGCGCAACTTTTTGTTTCTGTCAACACGAAGGAAACAGACAAAACAGAAGAATAAATTAACATAGAACTCTATGGTAATTTATTTACTCCATAACTATTACCCTTAACGATAATTAGTTATATCAAACTAGCGGTCCCAGCGAACTTCGCTTCGCCCCCAGCCCCGTCCCGCCCCGGCCCCGTTTTATGGGAATTTTCTTTGCTATAAACCTCACGAAGCCCGAGACCTTTCCAACGAATGCAAAACTGTGGAAATCGGTTAGTGCAATCAGTCAGCATCAGGAAGGAAACCCCGACTTATTTTTGTATAGTAGATTACTCAGTGTAGATAGATGCTTTACAACTCAGCACTAATTTACAAACATTACCAAAATTTTCAAGGAACTTATTAAGAAAGTTACACAATGTATTATCTACAACAACCCACGACTTATTCAAGTTACGACTCATTTATTAAAATCGTAATAAAGCTACGAACTACATAATCTACCATGCAATAGGTTTAACTATTACTTCCTGCAGTTAAGAAAGCAAATAGCCATGGTTGAGTAGTTACTGTATGGTAGTATCGAGTAACTATGGTAGTATGGAAACAGTAACTGTTTAAGGTGAGACCGGCAGGCGTAAAGGTATGGTTATGCTGGCGTTAGACTGGTTATGTAATTTTATGTGTAAAGTTTAATGTATATGCATAAAAGAAAGTCGTGTTAGTTAGAGCACTTATAACTTAAGACTGGGTGGACCGATTTTCATGATTTTTACATATAGGATATAGGGTGGAAATGAAGTCGTCGGGACCGCTAGTGTGTAATAATATATTAAATATGGTTTTCTGTTTAAATATGACGAAAAAGCTAGAATTTTTTCGACTGCTCCTGTTTAGTTATGGGCTTCTTTATGTAAAAGCTAAAAAGAAGACAATTGGTATTATTTTTTATTAGCGAATTGACTATTCTCTATTCCTGTCTATCCTGTATAGCCTTTCTCAATAATGAGCATCTAACATAAAAAAATAGTCTTCAAATCCTCTTATTACACTCGTACATACCTGCAACGATAACTTTTCCAATCCATTCATTGATCCAATCATTAATAGATTCATAAACAAGACAGTCTTTGACCTCTTATCTCTTACTCCGCTTGCCAAGCATAAGATAGAAACTAACAAAAAAAAGTGTGGCCAAGCCTTTACAGGCACGGCGTTGTCACGGCCGGTAGCGGGCGCACGCGCAAGTGTTGTCGTTCCTACTTGCACTCTCGTACGCAAGTGTAACAGTGAGAGTGGGTTGAACCAACATACCATAGCTGTATCTTTAACCGCTGACTGTTACTAACAGCATAAATTGCTCTGATCCTTAAGTAAGTAGGTATGTTATAGAAAATTAAAAACAAATGTGTGTATTATAACACTCAGGCTTACTAGCCTACATTTATATTTTTTATGATGTATTAAATTAATCATCTTTATCCAGGCAATTTAAAACTCATACACATTAACAATAATAATTATCTCACTTCATTAATTAAAATAAAATCTGTAAAAATAAAATAAAATAAAACTATGATACAAAACTACGATGTCTTCAGCCGATCATAATCGAACCCGGGACCTCAGAGATGACAACTCTTTGAAAATCGATGTCCAACTGGTACACAACCACAGAGGTCCTCCATGTTTAGCTTAGGACAGTATTTTTAACTATTTGTCAAAATATTACTAGAGTAGCTAGCGGACTTCACGCGCTGTCTTCTTTTCGCTTTATCGTATAAAAAATAACAGTCCTAAATCATTGGCTGTAACTATTACTTTATGAGGGATCTGGTGCAACCCACTGAAACAATTGCTACCTGACTATTAGTTTGCGCACTGTTATGCGCACTGCCTTGTTTGACGCCAACACCATGGCGAGTTTGCTTTCTTTTGGATTATTTTTACGTCAGTTCTTTGTTTGCAAACGAGCTGGTAAGATTATTTTGTTTCTTTTTGAAACTAATGTGAAATACTATCTTGCTATTTAAACCGCTTATATCCCCTATCATCTAAACTTAGATTTTATTAAATGTTTATACAAAACAACCGTAGTTAGGCATATCAAAAGTCTAAAGCTAAATCAACTCCATCCACAATAAATAAGCCAATTTCGTGATCTACAGTTAACTATCAGCGGTTGATTAAATAGGACTGTGCATGTTTTGAATAAAAGATACCCTAGTCGAATGACAGAATGGCTATTTTAATGACCATTAGATGCTATATATGATTTAATAATAATATAATGATGCATTACATGCTACATTGCTATGCCAAAGCTACCTATCTTTCTAAACTCTATTGTAGCAACATTATCTTAGGTCTTCAGATTAGCACTTACTTACTTTTCAAAGCCCTTTTACAGGCTCTCAGTCGATTATTGGACAATGCATTCAAGGGGTAAAGCCATAAAATCTTCATTGCCTTCTTTGAATTCTATCCACAATGCTCCCTCCACATTTAAAGGACATGGTTAAGGAGGAGTCGGTATTTATCTTCTATCGTAAAAGGATCAAGGTACTTAGTTCTTAACTGCAAGCCACACATGAAACTTGATATGGCCCTAGCTCAAAAATAACAGATAGGAACCTCTTGTTTACGACTTAAAAACGTAAAACACAATGTCATCAGTGTTATGTGCATGTCTTCAAAATACTCCTAGTACATTTGAGACCCCAAATCGCCAAAATATGTTCTTACTAAAACCGGCCTTTTATTCAAATCGCTTGTTAACAAATTACACACATTTTTGTGTTATCCATAGAGACTTTTCTGTAAAAAAGACTGGTATTATATTTCTTAAGACATATTTATCTTGACGCCATGCATTTGTAGCTTATAACCAGCAAATTTTATTGAAAAAACTGATATAAGCCGGCTTTATCTTTCAAAATACATATAAGTATACGTTTTATTTCAGAGCCTACTGTTCATAAGCAGTAACATTATACTTAGCCATTTCGCTTCGGTAATTGCGGTTTAGTGCTGGTTTCTGATTTCTCACACTCGAGGTCAGTGGGTATTCTTCCGTCTCGCACTTACTTTGACAAATTCAAAGACTATCTCGCTTGATCTATTTATGAAAATAAAAGTGCATTTGCAAATACAAATAAATAAAATAAATACATTAAGTAGAATACTTACTCTTTCTTTTTAAATCTTGCTGCAAACTTTTACGTCATTTTAAAAAAGGATCTTTATTCAACATCGATAATATCACCATCATGCTCATCGAATGAGTCATATCACTTCTCTCGTTCTTGTTCCCATATAATATTCCATGGAATGGTAAGAAGTTCATTTAATGGAAAACCTATTAGGAATTGGTTACATGCTACTAACAAAAGTAACAAATAAAACATAAACCGTAATTATGATCCTTGCTGTTCTTTCTGCGCCAATTTGCTTTCACCTTACCTCGACTACTTCGTTCAAAATCCGTTGGCTATGCATAGAAAGCTTGATACAAACAACCAGTTAACGATACGATACGATACCCATAATTATAGAACGGACTACGAGCATGATAGCGCGAGCTCTTCCTTCAAACTACGGCAATCAACTCAAATGTCAAACGAATTAACAAAAGGAAACTTGGCATTTGTATTAATTTATCCTAATTGGTAGGCTAAAGGTTAGTTGACCCTATTTTACATAATAGCGTCTTTTGTTATTTTGATATGGAAATGGAACGCCTTTGAATGACATTTTAGTGTTCATTTGTTTTCAAATCTGTTTCACGAAGTTTTAGGCCTTTGCTGGAATACTACTATGTACTATACTACTCGTGGTGAAAGTGAATCATTAAATATACAATGAAAATTTGTATTATCAAAGGTTACTTTATAGTTATAGTTGAAACCAGTACTTTATGTTTTACATGAAGTACATTTCTTCCTTTAATGGTGCTTTTAAAATTCAACCAATCAGAAAATAAAACATGAACTGTCAAGAAATACGAAAATCATCAATACTTTTATGACTGTTGTTTTAAATTCAGTAACGTAAATAATTCGGTTGTTTATGGCCTTATTTGGATGAATACAAAATGCAAAAATGGTAGGCGAGCTGTAAACAAGATCTTCTTAACCTAGATACCAGATGCGTTAGTCATCTCCGAAATACTTCTTGCGTAAGTTATGTAACGGATGTAGGCTTTTCGGCCAAACAAGATCAATCTGAGATTAGAGGGCTTAAGTCCCGACTCATTCAAGTATGTGATGTGCTAATAGTGATTTGGTGACTGGTCTTGAAAGAGGTTTTAGAGAGAGCAATAATTAATTACATACTGTTATGATTGCTTAAGCTACCGATAATATTTTTATTTATTGTTTGTAAAAGAACGCGTTGGGTAAACTCTACATATTCATGACAAAAAATCTAGTATTTGTCTCTTATAGATACTTATCCATAAAAGACACAATACTAGTTTATTCCTCCTCCTACCTCTCTTATACGACTCCTAATAAAAAAAAACGAAAACAGTTTAAGAAACATTTTTAATCACTGCTAAACAATAATCCATAAAAAACACACATGGTGAAATGATGAAACATCATTCTGAATTCGACCCCAAAAAACGACAAATAGACCATGTTGATGGTGATTGCATTGAACAAGTATGGCAGTGGAGCTCAAATTGGCCATACAAGCCTCGACGAATTGCCACAAGGCCTATTATGGCCTAATCTCTAAGTGGCCCTATGGAACGAAGCGTTGCTGATTAGTCTGATTACGCATCCTTGACAGTACAGTTAAGGCCAAAAAATAAGAACGCAAGTTTAAATATAGAAAGTAGAGTTCAGTCTTTATTAAGAAATTTAAAATTCAAAATTCAAATTCAAATTCGTTTATTGCCATTAAGTGTACAATAAATAGGTCTTAAAAATAAGTTTTGAACTTAATACTTAATGAATTTAATTTAACAAAAACAAACATTATATTAGCGATAACTGTAAAGTACTAAGGCAACAACATACGATATTTTAAATCTCACTACAGTACGTAGTACTTTGCACGGACATAATATGTAAATAAAAAATGTTATCAAGAAAAAAATATAGCTGAGCAAGTATTATGGTTAATCATGCTGAGCGGAATTACAGCAAATTATCTACTTAGATACCTACAAAATGATTGATGACGAATTGAGATAATTTTATCGTGTGAATAGAAAAATTGCTATTCGAGGTACAATTTTCTCATCAAGCATTAAAGGTCATCTTTGTTTAGTCGTAATAATAACTAGCTTTTGCCCGGGACTTCGTCCGCGTGGAATAGTGACTTCTTTCTCCCGTTTTTTACACATTTACCACTATATATTTGCTCCTATGGGTCGTAGCGTGATGTTATATAGCCTATAGCCTTCCTCGATAACTGGACTATCCAACACAAAAAGAATTATTCAATTCGAACCAGTAGTTTTGGAGATTAGCGCGTTCAAACAAACAAACAAACAAACAAACAAACTCCTCAGCTTTATAATATTAGTATAGATAACAATGAATTCTGATGTCTTTTACATAGCATGAACAAGAAAATAAATAAATAAAATACAATTAAGAGCAAGGGTGATGGATATTGTATGCCTTGTATTGATGTACGCATGCTACTCTACCCAAAAAAAAATAACCTAACTAAACCTTGGATTTTACCAATTGTATATGGGTACTGGCCCATCATATCGGTAACTACTTACGTTACATAAATCATGTGAAATTTTAAAAGTAGAATTCATGTTCAGTTCAGTTTCATACGTTTCATAACTCTATGACTTACAGATCTAAAACATAATAATGTCCACCAGCCGAAATTATAACAAGATTAAAATAACTTTCGTTCGATAACCGGTCCCTCAATATCTCCTATTACAAAATGATGACACCATCAGACCTAAAACTAGTTTATAGATTTGCATATTTGACGCATTTTATTATGATTTTAGTGTCAAAGTATATGTCAAGGTTAACAAATCTTTAAAGAAACGATCAGATTACGCGGTGGAAATTATTTTGATCATGGTTTCAACTCTTTATATTTTTTTAGAAACTTTATATAATGTAGTTTTCCGTAACCTTACGATGACAGATACCTAGGCTAGCAAAGTAATAAGATTGACGTATTACAAATACAAATAACATTTATTTCGGATTACAGATTATATTTTATTACAATTGTATTAATATTTTTCATTATTATTTTATAACCAACTAGCTTTTTCCTGCGACTTCGTCCGCGTGGAATAGTGACTTCTTTCTCCCGTTTTTTTACACATTTACCACTATATCTTTGCTCCTATTGGTCGTAGCGTGATGTTATATAGCCTATAGCCTTCCTCGATAACTGGACTATCCAACACAAAAAGAATTATTCAATTCGAACCAGTAGTTTCGGAGATTAGCGCGTTCAAACAAACAAACTAACAAACAAACAAACTCTTCAGCTTTTTAATATTAGTATAGATTTATTATTTCATACCTTAAGAGTAAATTTAAGTAATTATTAGGTATTTATTACCTTTTTCCACCACGCTATCAGTAATTATTATCCAGGCGGAGTATTGTGCTCATTATACAAAAGCTTTAAATATAACGCCAGAGTCGACACGAAAAGAAGAAAAAGAACGTTATATTGTAAGTTAAAAACTGATTTTTTATGATGTATTTCAAAACAGTTCAATGGTAATTTAGAAGCCTGTCTAGGCTGCCCTTGACACTGCTGTTGGAAGTTGTGATCTCATAGATTAACCGGTAATTTATTCGCAGTTTATTAACGTATAAATTTAATTTGCTTTTCTGTTAGTTACCTACTATTTCTTAAGCATTAATATAACTCTGGCTCTTTCTCGTGTAAAGTCGTAATCATATATCTGTATTCTTATTTTTAGAAGGGCCATCAAAAAAGGTCTGAAACTATATTGTTTTATTTATGAGATCTAACGTTATCATTGGCTCTATTTATTTTTTTATAAGCTGAAACTCGTATCAATCTCATCCCACATTTGCCTAGAGTTTTAATTTTTTTTCATAACAGTACGCCTACGCCAAATAATAAATATTTAATAAAATTTTAAGCGTGTTTCACCTTCACACGTACGCCTATAAAGCCCAAAGAAATTTCAGCGAATATGAACGAAGCACGTGACCAGAATACGAATAAACACTTAATTATAAAACAACCCAGCGCTTCGTAAATCCAAGGTACAGCAGATGAAATAGATACAGAAGACACGTAGCCCTTGTATATGTCTGCAGAATTTAAGAAAACAAATACATTCATATGGGTCAATTTCAACAAAGTCGATTTTTTTATCACTTCGGTGAACTTTTTTATTTTTAACATTTTTAGAATTTAAACTATGGTTTATGATACTTCTTGATGTTGTTTAGATCAATACGTAACGCCATCAAAATATCTTGATAAAATAAAAAGATACATGACTTTAAAGTTTTGATGCCACCGAAATGAAAAAACGATTCATCGAAATGAAATAACTCGCCCACCGAAATGACAACACTTATCCACCCACCGAAAACCTTTAACAAAATTACTTCTATACACTAAAACACGTGGTTCGTCGTGACTGCATCCGTGCGTTTTGATTTCACTCCATTCCCGTAGGTCGTAGCGTGATGTTTTACAGTATCCCGTATGTAGAAGTTAACCTTCTTTCAGGACTCATATATTATTAAAACGGAAAAACAGCAATTCTCCCCGCGAAATTTAAGCGCCGTGCGCTGCACACAATACGGGTAATAAGCTAGACTACTGTGACTATTTTTCACTTTTTTATTTACTATTTATTATTAAATGTAACCTGATTTACAAATAAAATAGGCCTTTGGCTATATAAACTCGCATCGCAAAATAAACAAGTAAAAAAAGTATTTGTATTAACAGTAGTCGAAAACCCATCACTAGATGACAATTGGGTAGATTTTCTAATGTACACAACTTGAAAAGGACATAACTTACATTTTTTTATATATTTTCTAATGACTGTCATTGTCTAGCCTATCACCTATTTTAGGCTGGACCTCTATTTAAAGGACACCAAGTATAGCCAATTATACGATTAGCGCGTTTAAAAAGTTTTCGAACTAAGCGCTTCTCGTCAACTTTCATAATGCGCACAGCAAAAGAGTGGAACTCTCTACCCGCATATGTGTTTCCATCGGTCTACAACCCTGTTATTTTCAAAAAAAGAGTGAACAGGCTTCTTCTGGGTGAGCTCGCTTCATCGTCGTCCCTGTCTGTGCCTCGTCTGGTATAGTCTAGAGACAAAAGTAAACCCATATCATATTTAAAAAACTTTTTAGCTTAACATCACTACTAGCGGTCCTCTTCGACATTTTCTGTGCGTTTTGCCTTTACTCTGTTCACGTAGGTTCCAGCGTGATGTTGGCATGCCTTAAAGCAGTTGCAAAACCTGAATCTGGTGCTTGGCTGCATGCTTTGCCGTCTCCACAGTTGGGTACGCTTCTCGACAACAATTCCTTAAGAATTGCATACTTTAAGACTGGGCAGCAAAGTTTGTGAACCTCATCGCTGTATTTGTGGTGTGATGGTAGATGAAAACGGCTACCATGGACTGAGTTGCCAAAGATGTGCGGGGCGGTTCCCGAAGCACCATTCTATTATAGTTTATTTTTGTTTTTATAGTGTTTTGTCACCATACAAACTTAATTGCCTGGATTGCGTAAGACACGGGGTTCAATTCCTCGTCTGTCACAGGTTCACAGTTGCTTTTTACAAGTGCAATTTATACCATTCTATTAATGAATTTGTGCGTCGGGCCACGGTTTCTGTAAATATTCCTTGCGTCCTAGAGCCACCAGGCTTGTCCCGCATGGATGGTAAGAGACCAGATGACCTAACGTTGGTCCCATGGCGAAGAGGGCGTAGCCTCTTATGGGACGCAACATGCGTTAGACACATTTACTGAACCTGTTGAAGTTACAGTATGCCTGTTGTTGAGGGATAAGGGTAATGATCCCCACTCTGGCTGGTTCAACAGGTTTCCATTGCTATTCAACGAGGCAATGCTGCTAGCATAATGGGAACCTTTGGATCGGTCAGAGCGTAGAGTGGGAATCAATAGTAGTTATATGGAAATTTAAAGCGTCTTTTTTTTCTGTGACATTTTGTAATAAAAGGACGACGCTTTTCGCTGAATGAATAATTTGTATCTTAATTATAGTTCATTATGTATGTCTAACACCTTAACGCGTTCATGAAGAAAGGGGCAGTAAGTTTTGTTTTTATATTATATAACAAAAAATACAGTTTTCGCAATTATTCCTGTATCTGTACTATAAATGACATTGCTTTGTACCAAATTTCAAGATTCTAAGTTCACGAAAAGTACCCGTATGTAGGTTTTCGAGTGTTGAAAATTTGCGGAAATTTGCTGATATTTACGGCAATAACGGCTGTATCTTTTGATTGCGTTGGCTTAGAAGTTTGATTTTTTACAGCTTTAAGGGACCGCAGAGCTTTTGATTAAATTTTAGCTTGATACCTCCACGTGTTCCTGAGAAAAAGGGTAGGGACAGACAAACGGACGAACAACGAAGTGATCCTATAAGGGTTCCGTTTTTTACCTTTCAAGGTACGGAATCCTAAAAAGGAAGGCAAAACAAAAATATTCTTTCAAATTGAACCAGTAGTTCCCGAGATTACCGCGTTCAAATAAAAAAAAAACAAACAAACTCTTCAGCTGTATAATATAGTATAGATTTCACCGGAATGATATAATGAAGCCATCGAAATGAGAGAAACAATCACCGATATGAACAATTTACGCACCGAAATTAATAAAATTCACCGAAATGATATTTTTTATCATTTCGGTGAATTTTGTTTCATTTCGGTGGTCAATCTAGGCCACCGAATCAACCGAAATGAAAACACCGATATTAAAATCAACGACATAATTTAACATAACAATAAAAGTTTTAAAGTCACAATGTTATTAATACCACACTAATAAACGTAGTTTGGGAAGGATACCAATAAATATTTCATACATTTTATGGAGAATTGGATGACAATATATTTCAACCTGCGGAAATGAAAAATAAAATGTCCCATGTCACCGAAACCAACTACTTACTTTTTTGGCGGGAACACGGAGCAAGCGGCGCACGTCTATTTACTTTAAGCATTGAGGCGGCACTGGTATTCAGCGTTTTAGCGCGGGGGCAAGGAGCTAGAGTTATCCCACGCAAAAATATTCTCGACAAACTAAAATTCACCGATATGAAAAGTCTTATTTGACCATATGTATTTTTACTTATAAGTCATTTAATTAAATAGATTAAATTATAAAATTATTATGTGATAGTACTATAACTATTCACGATTTAAATGAAATAAGCAATAATACTAAATAACCAAAAGTTTTTACTATATAAGGGAAATTAAACAGAAAAATGGATTTGACCGCGCAACCGAAATGAAAAATATGGTGCTTTATCATTTTTTATTCCGTATTTAACGTAGTCCTAATCAAAAAATATTTATGGTCACGTATACGGGATAACGCCTTCTATAAATAAAAAAATAAATAAGCCTCATTGTATCACTCTGCACTGCCGATTTCACTCATGCCGCGTAAAATTTGCTGTTGGGAAATTCACCCATATTCTCTATCGCCCCTCGTTTTTTTAACTCCCTATTTGCTTAGCGTAAGATTTCTTTTGGGCTATTATCATTTATGTGGACGTCAAGTCATGTTGCTAAATACGATTATGACGATTCCATTCTAACTTCCAAACTTCGTTGACACCTGCTATTCACGCCTAAATGGTGATTTTTATAGAATTCTAAAGCCACGAAGAGTTTGTAGAATGATCTTACTATGCCCTGTTTACACTATGGCCCAGCTCTTTGTCTAATGAATAACTTATTCGGGGATTGCGTTGCTCTGATGAGCAAGCCCCAAACCCCGACAGATAATTTGTCTGGAATAAAAATACTTTGCGAAGAAATTCGTAGAATAAATAACAAACTGCGGATCATTATTTCGTGTACCTAATGTTTATCCAACGAAGGAAAATGAAAGCCTGTAAACATGCTTCCGATACTTTGAATGACATTGAGGTACATTATCTAGAATTCTAATCATTTCAATACTAATTTGAATATTTATTCAGTGCCCGATCCGAAGTTATTTAGTTAATATTTAGCTAAGGTCATCGTCGAACTAAAGGACAGGCTTTTAAATAAAATATTTAAAGAATTTAACTGTCCAATACTTCATACAAAATATTTATTATTATTATTTATTTAAACTTTATTGCACTGTATATTGTACAATTGGCGGACTTAATGCCTTAGGGCATTCTCTACCAGTCAACCGCTTGGGAATGCAGAAAATTTAATCAGTGGCGGAACGTTTGCAATAACTGAGCGGGTAAAATAAAATAACTTATAAAATGCATTATGGCGACATAGACATACATACTAAAATTACACAAATAATTAATAGAATATATAAATATATAATAGGCAAAATAAACATACATAAAATACACAAAAAATTACTTACAATTAACGAAGTTGGAGATATCGTTTCATATTTGAATTCTTTGCTGGATAGTGCTTATTTGTCGATGTTGAAAAACCATTATAGTAAGGTCTGAATTACTACATAATTATTTTGAGGTAAAGCTGAATGCCAAGGGTCTGTATTGTAGTACTTGTAGGTGAAATACAAAAGGCTGCTACTAAGCAGATATGCACCACTTAGACCTCATCTATACCTGACATCGGGTGCGATCTAAGTTAAATATCTGCTTCGCCGAAAATAAAAAAAAGAGTCTCCGATGTTTTACTACACTGCGATAGTGCTTTAGCCTCTCTGTTGGCATAATGTAGAAAGCGCTTTTAAACACGAGACTACTAGGAATGTTCTAATGAATAAGTTACAGCGCAGATTGCGTCATGAACCCGCGTTATTCGCGAAGCCATTTTCACGCTAAGCCATGGGTAACACGGTTTCTCCCCTAAAAGGAGATGAGGGTAGGAAAGCTGTCATCACGCTGTGACAATAATGGTAATGTGCTTACGGATCCGATTTTTAGGATTACGGCACATTGCTTGAAAATGAAATGACAATTTCTGGCTTCATTCTGAGCAAAAACGGTTTTTAGGGTTCCGTAGCCGAATGGCAAAAAACGGAACCCTTATAGTTTCGTCAAGTCTGTCTGTCTGTCTGTCTGTCTGTCACAGCCACTTTATTCTGAAACTATAAGCATCACATAGCTGGAACTTGGTAGGTAGATGTATTTTGTTCACCGCTTTCCGATTCAGATACAAAAAGTAAGAAAAAATAATATTTAAGGGGGGGCTCCCATACATGAAACTAAAACTTAATTATTTTTTTTTACTCAAACCTATGCGTGTGGGGTGTCTATGGATAGGTCTTTTAAAATGATGTTGAGGTTACTAAAACCATTTTTTCTAAAAGTGTAAGGTTTGAGATGTAGACGCTTCCAAAGTGGTAAAATGGGCGTCCCCCCCCATCTAACTTTTGAACTAAGAAAGTGAAAATTTTGAAAAAAATATATGATGTAGATCTTAACAAAAACTTGCAACGAAAATTGGTTTGAAGGAGATCGAACCAGTAGTTTTTGAGATATTGCACATTTTTATCAACCGCAAATATAACTTTGTCTTTCATACAAACACTATGAAAAACAAAGTTATTTTTGTTGTCGCAATTATTGTGATGTTTTCGTTAAGTGAAAGTAAGTGGACCCTGAATTCAGTTAAGGGTGGCACGGAACCCTCAGTGCGCGGGTCCGACACGCACTTAACCGGTTTTTGGCAATAAAATCTGAAGATACGAGTACGAGTTAATTTCAAAGAGTCCTTAAAATCTTCATAGAATTTTTGGCTAGAAATCAAATCATATTATATACTTGGTTGTAAAATACCTTTAGTAAGTCTTATACCTGATTCACCGGTCTTAAATCAGTGCTGTAAAATATCCTCACTAATTAGCGTTTTAACATCAGTTTAATTTGATTAAAATTCTCCTTAACGGTCTGTCTAGGACGCAAACATACTCATGGCGAGCGGAATGATCATTTTGTAACTAATAAAATAAAATCTAATTTTAAGAAAATAAACATTTACATAGAAATACGATACAAAAGATACTTATTACTTATTAACATAATCATACAAGCATACTAATTTAGTCTCATAGAAGTAAGATAATTGAAGTTCTTTTCCGCAATAGAAATATGTGATAAACTTCACTGCCTTTTATTGATCTCCCGTAGATGGGCATACTGTGGAATTGTACATATATGCCATGACATGGGACACTGTTGGAATCCCTATCATGACATCAAGACTAACGCCAAATTTCTCTTGTTTCAGGAAGAAAACATAGCCCTCCGCCTCATCAAACAGCATTCTGACGTGGAAGAAACAGAGAGCAGCCCAGCTTCCCCTGAAGACACGTATGGAACTGGTAGCACAGGCAGGACGTACTTCGATGAAGGGGGCTACGTGGCCGGTGGGCTTCGCGACTCCGACCCTTATGTGAGGAATCGGTTCAATCAGGCTGCGTCTGATAACTTGCCGAGTAATAGAGCGATTCCGGATACCAGAAATGCTATGTAAGTAGTGCGGAAGTAGAGTATCGAAGTTGTTTTCAATTTATATTTAGTAGCAAGTTTTCACAGCAACTATAACTAAAATTAGACTGAAATAATTAACGATCTGTGACTTCCTACTCTTCCATATTCTCAAGATTTTTGGCGACCGAACATTTTGAAGAGTACTTTACTTACTAGATGTTCTGATATGACAGCCACTGCACAGTTTATGACCCATCCTCGTTAACATCGTCACCAGTTAAATTGTAGTCCAATCTCTGGCTAATTTATAAGTTAAAATCGAACTATAATCATCTATTTATCATATATCTTCTTTTCCTTCTGCTATAAAATTATAGTCAGAAATTTCACTGCAGTCTTCCCAATGACCCGCTTCTACCTACAGCAAACACACAAAGGACTTAAACCAAAACCTTTTTACCTCACCATGTCAGGGACATAACAACCACAATAATTTTCTTATTCTTAAATTCCAGTAGCAATTATTGTAATTGTGTATATGTGAGTGAGTACAATAAGGAAACGCCTACTGTCATGTGTGACCTCTACAGAGGCAGAGGTTAACAAGACCCAAGGCGGGTCACTCGTATGACTACTGCAAACACGCTGGTACATAATGTAGTTAGATACAGTAGGCCCTAGAACGTAGTATTATTCTATTCCATTTGTCTGTTGGTAGGTATTGGTAGTTATCCCAAATATAAAATGTTGTCCTTTATTATCTGCTCTAATACAATAACTAAGCATTCGTCTTGGGATTGGCTTTGGAGGTCAAGTAGTGGAACACACAAAAATAAATCATTGGTTTAGTTAGAAGTTGCTGTAGCAGAAATCGATATTTTAAATTAGCCTACTAGTCTGTGCGTTTTGTGTTTAGGTTTTAAGGTGATGTAGAAAGTCCCTCAAAAATAAGTCCATAATTTGTGAAACAAGACAAACGTGATGTAATTATGTAATATGCTAAGGGCTGAACCTACTGCGTCTTATTTTGAGATGAAACCTCCCAAGGCAGGTCACTCGTATGACTGCATACTCCATACAGTAAACAGTTTATCTGTTACTTAAATCTTGCAAACGAAGGTCAAGATGTTTGTTAAAGCAATAAAATGTAACAAGACATAAAAGATGATCACTTCCGATTGTATGATCACGATGATGTTAATTGAAATAATTTGTTTACATACTTACAATTAAATAAAACACTAGCGGCGGTATTAGTAAGAACATTACACATTAAGGCATTCATTTGTTTTTACTGCTAAATACAAGTAATAGTACTAACACTCTCCTACCCACCGATTTTCGGTTATGGCGGCCCCCCTCAACAGGCCAGGTACGAAGATTAGTGTCTAGCTGTGTGCACAATACACAAGTGCACCCTCTCTTTCTGTAGTCTTATTAAATATAATACATATTGAATCGTTTCTTGTTACCTAAAGCATCGTTAAACAAATTTCTGCTTTTCCTACTGCCCTAAAAACTTATTTAGGGATTTGTTGTTAATTACATAGAACATCGTTAGAGTTGTTCTTTGGTGCTAAAACGTTTATTCTCCGCAGGTGCCGACTCAAGAAGTATGATGATGACCTGCCACAGACCAGCGTCATCATCACCTTCCACAATGAAGCGAGATCGACCCTCCTCAGGACTGTCGTCAGGTAAAATTCATTTTGATGAGCAACTTCAGTAAAATAGGCAACTTTAAATTACCTATATATCGCTGTGTAAGCATGGTCCAGAAACAGTCCTAAAAAACTTTTGATAAATAATGTAGAGTACTGTCTCAAATTACGAGTAGCTTAAGCTCATAAATAACCATAGTTGCTAATTGATTGGCAATAGTTTCAGTTGATAAATAATTTCTTTACCTTTGTGGTAGGTGGTATCTCACAAAAGATTAATAAAATGCCCTAGGCTGTGAATTCTAATAGAATAGGCATATTTTACTTTTTATTACGTCTGGAGCTCTATTTTTGAATGGCTCGCGTAATACGGCAAGTAATTTTCTTGATTAATGTTCACAAAAATCCACACGGCAGTAAATCATAAGAAGATACTCAATTTTGTAAATACTTGCGTCTGTATTTATAGTAATTTTCGTATATTTTTAATTGATTTTCGAACGAAAATCACTCGAACTATTGACGAAAGTGATTTTAAAATAAGGCTCCTGGTCATAAACTTCAAGTTTTCAAGGCCTCCAAAAAGAAAATTTTATTTTGTAACGATACTCTGAAGAAACAGTAACAATAGAGGATAACTCGCTATGCGATCGGGCCTAATATAAAGGTGGGAAGACAGGTAAAATAACTTCGTGAAGGTTTTAACATAATTCCTTCACACATATTCCGAATTCCTAATAGACCGTCTCAAAGAGAAGCCATCGGTCGTAATTCACTTTATATTACCGTCTTAGAAGTTTACTTTTCCCGTACAGGGCTCTGGAGCGTGTGTGAATGACATTACAAATAGGTGGGAACAATAGAATTGAAAGTTGTTTGAATAATGTAATCAACGCGGCTATACCGAGCTTTCAATAAAATTCAATTCAATCCAATAAAAGTCAGCGAGGTTGATTTAGTGTTATGAGAATCTAATATTAATGTTCAAAGGGTGTCCGTGTACAAGATCTTGTTATTTCTTATCAAAGTTTAAATTAAATATGTTTTAAATTGTAAATTGAAGATGGAAAATTGAGACTAGAATAGAATAATCTTTCATAAAAATCGCACTTAAAAATACTTTTCTGTATCCGAAGGTAATAAGTATTCTCGGAAAAGTAAAATTATGGGATTATCCTCTCATCATAATATTCAATATCTACAACAGACCATTTACGTCCACTTAACAAGTTATTGAATAGATCATTCTTAATCTTCGTCTTTGCTTTTCAATTAAATTAATGCATGGCCTTTATGCCAACGATATTTTCATCTCTCCTGTTCGGAAAATAGCACTTTCCTGTGTAGATAGCCGGGTGGAAAATAGCTTATCCATCCCTAGGGTGGAAAGTAATTTAGTTTTAATTGGCATAGTATAGAGTCAAGGCATGCAGTCAAAGTCACATCATATTATAAAAATAATAAACATTTTTGCTTAGCTATTACATTGAAAAACATGTTTATTATGATCGTTGATTTAAAAATATTCAATCGATTCAATCTATAATTAAAATATACATTTAGTAATCTGTGATTAAAATATTCGGCTTCCCGCCATAATACCAAGATGACCCTTTTTTTTTACATTGTCAGTGTCATTTTTTCTTTTTGAACTCTATGCCTACTTTTTTAAATTTTGACAATTATTATCTGTGGGGAAAATTCGATCGATATTGTTTACAAGGATTTTAATTATTTCGTATATATCTGCTTTTTCGTACTGTTTTCATGTATTCGTGTCGTTATTCTTTCTAATCATGTTAGATGTTTGGAGAACTGTAAATTAACTGTCTTTTTGTGCAAAAACTTGAGTTTTCCTTTCTCGTTGTACTACATAATACCTGACCATTACATCTACAACCACTATTGTAAATTTAATGTTTTTCCTCACAGTCAAAATGAAAAATAGTATGTTTAACTCGGGTGAAAGCACCATTTCACTCTCGAATTATTGGCGCACTCACTTCGTTCGAGCGCCAGAAACATCTCGAGTGAAATGGGTCGCTTTCTCCCCTTGTATAACAATCTACTATTCCTTTGAAAAGAACTAAATAAAATGTTAATAGGTCATAAATACTTCGATCAAAGTTCCTAGAAGAATGTAATCGAAACATTTCTTCTGCAGTGTCTTGAATAGAAGTCCGGAGCATCTCATCAAAGAAATCATCCTGGTTGACGACTTTAGTGATAACCGTAAGTATTTTCCTATGAAATACAATTCAGTAATAATTGAATTTCTATTAAAATCTTTATAGCTTTTTAGCTTTTAGCTTTAACTGATATCTAATTTGATTTTTACCTTGACTCGTCGTATATAAAATAAAATTCATTTTGTTAACATTAATCTGCATAATATATTATGAATTAATGTTTGTAAAATTTTGGAACCCACTAGTATAACAATAGGTTACACAACAACGTCTTATACCTCTCGTGTTCAGAAGTTTGAAAAAAATCCTAAACTTATAAAATATTTAAACTATTAAGTAAATAATTGCGTTTTAATATACAACACACACAATCGTCAATTTTACAAATTATCTCGTTTGTATCTTTGAATCGCGAGAATTTTTACATCATTAGAGATATCTCTCTCGTCTAGAAATATTGAAACACAACAGTGTTTCACACTGATTGTATAGAGAACAATAGAGATTTTAACTATTCATTTCACTTCACACCGGCTATAGTTGCAACGGTTTCGACAAATCGGACTAGTTTTGCGAAATGACTGCGCGGATAGTAACTTTGATTAACTCTAACTTTGATTGTAACATTTATAGTTGCATTGAATGGCCGAACTACATTTCCATTGTTTAAATAGGTACATGCTGTCATTAGACACTTATCCGTAAAACACTGGTACATTCGTTGTATTTGACAATTACTACTAATTAGGGTTCAAACGAGTTTCAATAAGTGACGTAACAATATACCTATTGTAATATGACTGCTAATGAAATCTAATAAATTAATATCGAAATGAGAACTGTCAAGGTCTTGAATGGCACGTTTTTAGTCTATTCGAACTAGTTTAATTTAAATAACAACAAAGAACTTAAACAAGTAGACCTATAGCTGTCCACTCTTGATGTGTAGGTATTTCAAAATTAACCTTGATGTTAGTCATTCAAACAAAACGAATTTTTTTACCATTTTCTTCGCATTGTTGTAACTTAGAGTTATAGGTTTGTGAGAATGTATTGTCACTTATTTGAAAATATCTAAAACTTAACTATTATAATCGTTGTCTGGTATTCGTGTATTGTCTGGTCCATATTTATTTTTTTATCTTACTATAATAGAAGCCTGCACCATCTTACTTAAATCTAACCTTATCTAACAGGCATTTTTTTGAATAGACTTTGTCAGTATTTGATACTTATTTGGTTGACTGGTAAAGAATGCTTTAAGCATTAAGTCCGCCATTTGTACTTTATTTTGTCAATATAAAATAAAATAAATAAATACTTCTTAAAGTGCGACCTTACACTAAATCAACCCTCTAAAAACTTCTAGCCGAAGACGGCGCAGCGCTCCGCTCGATCCGCAAGGTGCGCGTGATTCGCAACACGAAGCGCGAGGGGCTCATGCGGTCGCGCGTGCGCGGCGCCGACGCAGCCTCCGCGCCCGTGCTCACCTTCCTCGACTCGCACGTCGAGTGCAACCAGCACTGGCTAGAGCCGCTGCTACAGCGGATCAAGGAGGTTAGTGTACTATGGAAATAAATATACAGCGTGTGGACTGTGATAGGAGCGGACATTTTAAATATAGGCCCTTTAAGTGACCAGTAATCAATTCTAAGTGGATTTAATTTATTATGATGAAATATATATTTTTTTTACAAAATATATCGAACTAGCAATGTATTGCAAAAAAATGTGTCCAGTAATAGAACTTGACATTGTCATTTACTACAACGAGATAGGTATTTTGATATAGTAATACAAAGTTATAAGCTTTGTATTACTATATTTTTGAATAAAAGCATTTTAGAGCCTATGACCAGGTAGCTAGCATAGGCCTACCCCACGGCTTTCCATAGCGAACGGTTGCAAGCGGTCTGCATCCATTATGATCCTGCAATCTTTACAAGGTCGTCTTTCAATGTTAGCGGTGGACGTCCTGCCTACACTGCGCCTTTTGTCAAAGGGCGCCTGTCTAGAACTTTTCTGAGAAAGCAAACAACGAGAAAGACACCATTATCATTTCTTATAGTTCAGTTGTTTCTACCTCTATGTCCTCGCTATGAGGCTTATTACTGTAATTTGTGTATGTAATTATCAGTAGCGCGTATCGATGTCGCGCGACGGTCGCGAAGTGAGAAAAAGCGCTCTAAGACGTCACGACTAAACCATAAAGAACTTACAGGATCACTTATAATTTTTTCGACCTGACATAATAAATAACTTTGCAGGTTCATAAAGAGATCACCAAAACATATGGCTTAAGCTGAGGTGCTGCTGGAACTTGGAAGTAAAAGACCGTGACTTGTAGCAAAAGAAATATCTGGTACCTTTATACTACAAAAAATGTGCCAAAAGTACGAGTTACTTCTTCTTCTTCTTTCCAAAAACGATCTAAAAATCTGCAATATTGACGAGTTATATTTATTTATTTCATGAATGGTTGAGTAACAGCAAGTTATTCACAACGTGCAAAATTTAATATTTCTACGCCGCAAATCGTAAAACAATGCGTTTTATATGCAGATAAATAGCAATAATAGTATGACGAATCAAAAGTCGTGAATGCGCGAACTATTGTTGTTATTATAATTTCGGATCGTAAAGCCATTGATGGCACGCGAGATGATACAAAAGATTGCAATTGCGACATGGCAAAAGGTCATAATCGCAAAAGTTATACAGGATGTTGTTTTGGTCAGCGACGAGCGGTGGTTGTACGAACGATACTGGTGCCAAAAAAAATATTAAAAAACATATTTTTTTAAATAGATAAATCAATTTTTCATGACGATATAGCAGGCGAGTCAAAACTAATAATACCAGGTCGCCTACTTGTAGCTTACTAGCTACGGCGTAGTATTTCGTAGACACGCGCGAGGGTGCGAGTTCCCCATTCATTTTGAATTTTTTAAAAGGCTGTGAACAAGTTTTCTCTTATAAAACTCGCATATAATTAAAAGAAAATATTATTTAGAATGAGCTTAAATCATATTATTATCCCTGAGTCGCTCGTCGCTGACCAAAAAAACACCCTCTATTATTGCAACCTATTTTGTGCAATACCGTAATGATAACAATTAAGAAGCCACGAGCTAGCCATTTGATACAATAAAGCTTTTACTACCTGATCAATCACACGTAACTGCTATAGCTTTATACTGGTAGCGGTTAAAATCTAACCGCAGATATCTAATCTCTATAAAATCTAATCTAATCGAATAAAGTTATTTTGTAAAAATCGCATATTCGTCCAAATCCGTGAATATAATTGTGATAACACAAAGAAAATTGTAACCTACACTTCATGTCACTTAAGTTTATAAGAAAAAAAATCACATAAATACAAAATAAGAAGTTTAAAAAAAAGCTTGTTAAAAGAACCATTTGAAGAACACACTTTCCACTCTGGCGTTTATGCGTCCTTAAACTTTTGCCAAGAGTTTTGCGTATTAGCTTTCAAAAAACATTAAAGCAAGCATCTAAACATCCAAACTTTCTCGTAGACCCTGGCTATTGTATCATCTGTCTTCCGTCCAATCTAATCAAGTCAAAGCGAGCAAATTAATTAAGCTCGCAGATATTACGCAATAACTAACGCGCTCTTCACTTAACCGTGTACGTGTAGGTAATGGTTTTGATGTCTGAGATAAGCTAGACATGATATTAGGCATGTGAGTGATCGATTTAGTTAGAGAGGAGGCAATGATTCTGGTAGACTTTAAACGCCTTTAGACTTTAATAGATAGTGCAATTCACGAAGGCGCGCGCCACTGAATTTTGATTGAGAAAAGCGCGGAGTGCGGGTCGTTTGACAAATATAAAAATATTTATTAATCAATGTTTAATATTTCTATTAATTATTATATAATCAAATATTAGCAAAAGCTTGCACACATGTACTAAAAACGATTAAAACGAATGCCACCCGCGAGCCTTCGTGGATGGCACTATTCATAACAAAAATTGTCAAAACTTAACTTTTGACAAAAGTTATAAGACCGCCAATGACAGTATGCCTCTTTTATTGCCATGTCACTGTAGCAGCCATCTGGTGGAATCCAGTTAATTGAATGCCTAGGCAGTTCATTAAACGCCAGTATGCAATTAAAATGGCTGAACGTCAACTAGCAAAGTCATTGAACGTAACGTTAATTCAAATGCCTGAACGTCGTGTAGTCATTTGTGAAAAATTATAAATATTGACGAATCAGAGTGACTTTGAGATCTAAATATATGTAGTAGGATTACTTACATACTTACTTTTTATACAACAATGCAAAAAAGCACCCAGCACGAATATAACTCAATGATAAAAGAAAAAATATATTTGTAACCCCCGTATGTTGAGTTAATATTTATTTATGCATGCTACTTTAGTCAAACTAGAGCAAGCATTTGTTAAAATAGATGCCTGCATTAATGATTCTGATTCAGTAGTTCGTTGTTCCAAGCTGAGCGTGACCACGTTCCATTTTATCCAAACTTATTTATTACTATTGCATGCCTGATACCATTAACAACGTGATCCCTGCACAAAATACAAGAGAATAGACAAATGTTGGCGTGATGGGTAAAATCACTAGGCTAAGGGCCTGTTTCAAAAGCGACAAAAAAGCAACGAATTATTCAAATATAGAACGTTATTTGGACGGATAACGTTAACAGATAAGTAGAGACTGATTTGATTTAAAACTGATTCGGCCATTATAAAAGAGGCCGTTAATATTTCTCATATACGAGTACAACACTCTGTTTCTAGTTGCACTGTTTGAAAAGAAACTTAAAAGGGTGTTTTTCAGAAACATATTCGATACTAAATAAATAAAAAAGCCAACCTAACGTAGTTAACAATAAATACAATAAATTGTGTATACTTGCTCACTGCAATAAAGCGCTTTGAACAGAATTTAAGGAAACTTAGAATACTCAGAATATAGTTCAGTAGTATTTGCAAAGGAGTTGTCATTCTAAGTGCTTGTTTCACAATCTACAATTTAGTACTAACCAACGAAATATTTAAACATGGAACGTCATTTCGTATGAAGTAATGGAAAGATAACGTTACTGGTTACTTATTAGGACATTGTGAAATAATGTTTGTCTCTTTAATTACTGCTTTATTCACCAAATTCATGTTACCATGATAACTTTTAATAATAATGCTTATCAATATCACATTTTCATGTCAAAGGCGACGTATCAATCTACGATCAATATTGGCCTCGTCGGATTCCTATGACAAACTTTGATTGACACCTTTGTGTGAATGGACAAGGTTATCTTTGACTGTTTTAATTAATTGTTTGTCATTATAACCATCGTAAAGTAAGTTAAGTGTGATGTATCACAAAATGGACGGTCGAGGACTCTCCGCCTAACCACTTTCAAACGAAAATCGCTTGCACACTAAATAATAACTACGGGCGCCGTTTCAATCAAACAAAAGACACCGCGAGATGCAAGCGCTTTACCGTGGTCAGGCGACGGTGACCTCAATAGTACGGATATTTTGCTAAATTTTTCTTTTATTTATTTTATTTATTATACAAACAGCGTTTTACAGATGAGTTTACAGTAGTCCCACAAAACTATTTACATAGTTTGTCTGTGGGATCACGAGTCTCAACATTCCAAATTAAAACTTAAATACTAAATTAAGTTCGCTGAAAAATACTTTTTAAGTTTTCTTTTAAAAACATTTGTATCTTGTTCCCGGCGTATATCCCCGGGCAAACTATTTAATAGATATGGTAACCGTTTCTTCAATGTTCTATCACCAAAGTAGTTATTTACTTTAGGTACTTCAAATTTACCCGCAGACACTGACCGGGTACAATGATTATGGTTGACCAATGTTGGGCTATTCTCCCGACTGCCATGATTATTTGTTATTTACTTAATGTATGATGCTGCAACTTAAAATGTTAAAAAGTTGTTATCCTGTATAATGCTGCTACTTAAAATGTTAAAAAGTTGTTATTTATCATATCGGAAAACTAATTGAAAGGTAAAAATCTGAAAACAGGCGGGGCTACAAAGAGCTACCTCTTAGCTAGCGCTACTTTTTGTCCCATTACGCTTTGTAAAAAGTTATTAATTTTGACAAAGGAGATAACGGCGCTGTGCATTACCTCATTCCAAATCTGTATTATAAAAACTACAATTGCGTGGTGAATGAAGAATTAAATGCAATTTCAGGCTCCAATTGAGCTGAATTCATTTAGAAAAAGAATACCATGCAGATTGTATCTCAACTAAAACTGTATACGTTCTTATCAATTACAAAAAACTAAACGCAAATCGGTTCATCAGTTTAAGAGCTATGATTCTACAGACAGACAAGTTAAACATATAACAACACCCCTCTCTGTTTGCTTTAGGGGTTGATAAAACTATGTATCCTACGAACAATGCAAGTTTATAAAAGCTTATAAACATTTAAATATATTTTTGCTCTATTTATAAACCTGTCTCGACTGTGGTTTATCGTGTATCGAGTACAATGGCAGTATGTCAAACTGGCGAGACGTTGCACGATGCCATACTCGGTAATGTCAAGGGCAGAGGAGAAAGGGCACTGACGTATGGCATCTTCAATCTTGAGGTTGAAATGGTACTTTGGCTCAAGTTGTAAACGACGGTAATATAACTGCAATATTTTAACCCAAAAATAATCCTTAGTTTCTTTAAATAATCCCCACTCTTAGGGGATTTATTTGTTTTTATAATTGAAATTGATTACAAGTGACGTTTAAACCGAAATGAAAATGTGACGCAAAGGAAGCGCAACCAACTGCAACAAAGTTAACTAAATAAATAAATATTGGACACCAATCACATACACTGCTCTGATCCCAAAGTAACTAGCTAATTCACGGAAATCAGAAACAACGGTGTGGTACCACAACTCCCAGACCCGAGACATGTTATGATTAAAGATGGGCGATTGTGAATGACATTATTCGAATAATTCGATTGTTAGAGTCATTCGAATTATTCGAATAGCCTAACAATTCATTCGAATTTGAAAAGAAAGACGTCGTGTCATTGTTGACTTGTTTCATGACTTTTCTTTCTATTAGAATTTTATTACTACTAGTTTTATGTTCTAAAATCCTAAATCCTTAAGCTAACAGCAAACTCTATAATATAAATAATATTCAATTTCGTGTGGCAAATGGAATCATCAAACAATCGAACTAACAATCAGATAGTGACTTTTCTCATTCGATAGTTCCTTCGAATAACAATTAAAAGGAGACCTTATGTCATAATCAAAAAGATCATTTTTCTATGACAAAGTAAATGAATAAACTAGTGGTTTCATTTGAATATAAACTAGCGATCATTGGGTGTGTTTAGCAGAAAACAGCTATCATAAGCGCAGAAGCGCTTTCTCTGCTAGGAAATTTTTGCTAACTTCATTTGCGCTGACAAAGCTAAATATGTTTTGATAATAGACTGTCAAAATACTAACTTGTATTGAGTTTTACAAGTAAGCATAATCAGCTTGATTTAGATGAAAATGGCTAACTAACTAAACATTGCCAGCGCTTAGCGCTTATTTATCCGCCATTTAGTGACTCTGCTTTTGACTGCTGATTTCTTTTGAACACACCCAATGACAGTTTTTTTTAACTACAAGAGATGGCGCTTTCCTACATAGCAAGCAACATAAAAAATGATTTATAGTATCCGCCAACTTAAATAAACAGAAAACAAGTAAAAATACATATAAATGTATAATCTAAAACAAAAAAATACATACTGTTGATAGTAAAGCATTAAATTATTGTTCGTATTTTTAATCGCTAACGCCATCTAGTGAGAGTTATGAAAAGCTAAGAATACCTGATACAAACTGTAATTTTTCATCCGATTGTTCTTTCGACTAACAATTAAAAGTGGACTTTATTTCTTAAGTCAAAAATACCAATTTTGTATGGCAAAGTAAACGAATGAAACTAGTAGTTTCATTCGATTGTTCAAACTAGCGATCGATGGTTTTTGTATTCGATTGTGAATATTAGTACTATCAAACCATTCTATTATTGTAATCAGTAACAATCTTTGGTTATGATTTCTATATTAACCCGACCGGGAATCGAACCCAACCAACCATGTAAAATCATCATCATCATTTTGAACTTTAAATCCTATTAAATGGCACCTTGATGAAGTTGTTTATAATTGGTTTTGAACGTCGATTGGATAATACATAAAGTCCGTTTTTTGAAAGAAAGAAAATGAATTTATTAATTTAGGACATCACAAACACACACACACATTTGAACTAGTTCACAAAACCACAACATACACAATCACACGACGAATTCACATAATACGAAACAGAAAAAAAAACAATCAAAAAACAAAAACAGAAAAAAAAACAACCATGCAGTGCGTTTTTCTTTACTAGTCAAATATTGTAAACAATCTTGACATTCCTTTTTAGCGAAAATATTCCTTTTAAAACAAGATAAAAACAAAATTTACAACATACATAGCTGATTAAACACTGGGATCTTTTGAAATTAAATAGTAAATTAATTTTATTTGCTGATAATATTAAAAAAAAATTGTTTATATTGTTGGAATAGCAAAGATGAATGGAATTTACGGAATCCATTTTTTCTACAGCTAACAATGACATCGGCATTGAAATGTACCGATTTATTATTTGGTAGGTAGTATTAAATCCTGGAAAATAAAGAAATGAGTCATGATATCAGTCAATTCTATCTTCTGTAATGTAACCAAACTTCAATTGCCTACATGTGTGGCCGTCATAGCGCTCTCTCATAACTCCATTGACCTGACGGGTCAGAGATAAGTGGGCATCAATGACGGAATGACAGACGGACAGACAGACCCGACTGTCAGATGTCTAATTATATGTTTTAGATAATTAGAATGTGGACTTAATGCGAGGTCGAAGATAAGTGTTTAGTGCTTACGTTTATTTTTGGAATGTGATCGGAATTCATTTTTACTATTTGTTCAGTTGTGGTTTCTACTAAACGCTTACTTAAGAGGCCTTTGCCTAGCTGTGGGACGTTTTCAGGCTAACTTTACTTAGTAACACTTGATAAAACTTTGGTTCATGTTAAGTAAACTAATGCAACGGAGCTTTAACGAGTCATAAACAGAGCAAAACTTTGGTTCAAGTTTAAGCAAGCTGATGCAACGAAACTTTAAATACCTTAAGTAGTGCGAAATAAAACAGGTTACTGAAGCACTTCTTAAGTCTGAGAGATAAGTTATGATGACAAAGCCAGAAAAAGTTCTCCTGCAAATCTTGGCCTATAAACCGAACAGAAATAGACCTAGCATGAAGAAGTTCCACTTGATTGCGTAATTTGACGGCTCAAATGACCGTCTACGAGCATCTAAGGCTTGGTTCACACGTGTGCGCAACTGATAAAAACATATCATATATTTTTTTAAGGGCTTATGAATCTAGAGCTAATTTACATGACATGACATCCAGCAATTCAACATGACGCATATCTATAGGAATAATATCTAAATAATACCACCTAAATAAAGTCTTGGATATAACATGACTATGGATGAAGTAAGATAATAAACTAACTTAAAATGAAATGACTTCCATTCAGGACACGTGCGGAAACAGAATATAACATTCCCAGTTACCACTTACATACCTTGTTTAAATCTAAAAGTAAAGCTACATCGCGTAATATGAATACGGACTTCATTAACTATTCAAGTCATCCATTATGCAAATATAAGCCGCCCGTTTATGTGGTCTACCGTCTGGCCTGGGGTTTATTTTGACTGACGGACGGTTCCAGTGAGGTAACCTGAAGCCTGTGTCATTCGTGTCATTCGCAGTAGGAAGTTACGTATTTACAAGTGGCATCGGTTGTCACGCTACAGACTAAAAGGGCTTACTGGTACTTCAAAACAAGTGCTACTTGTAGACTGATTGCCATCTTGTGTTATTCAATAATAATTTTTATTACAACCTTTTGGTTTTTCTATTACATTTTAACACATTAAGAAGATCAAGATAGGCTTTTACCTTAGCTACTTTTGATAAAATAAGTCCATTTATAAAAAGAAGTTATGTAATTTCGATTGATAGAGATCACTCTAAAGTTTAGCCTGTAAGCTTCCCACTGCTGGGCAAAGGCCTTACCTCAAATGTGAGGTAGTATGAGCCATACTCCACCACACGGGCTCAGTGCGGATTGGCGGAGGGGTGTTTGCAAGGCAAGCGACCAACCTTGCTGTCAGATTTTATCAAGCCGCCCATAGGGCCTCTGACTAGGCTTAACGACTAATACCAATCGATATTAGCCGGGACCAACGGCTTAACGTGTCACGCGTCTCTATCAATCCCTCTATCAATCGTCATTTTAAAAACTTCTTATATATAAACATATTAGTAATTCCGTACAAAAAAGCCTTAGTACTCAGGCCTCAAAGGTTTGAAAGACGCTATGAGGTCCATGTCCACTCATGGAATCAATCAAATAGCCATTTAGACGCAGATTATGCTTTCCATCGGCTATTCAACAGTAATGCTTCAATACATCTGTTTCGATGTTGTAACACTAAGTATAGTCCAGACAATAACGACGTCATTTGCTGCGACCATTCTACCATCGATTCGTATGAAATCTGTAATCATTTAACACCAATCACTGTTGCAAATTCCAAGTTGAACCTTACCTCATAGCAAGAAGAATCAAATTTGCATCGCTCGATCATATAGATTGAGTGATTTTCAGCAATGTATTATGCCATTTTGTACACGGAGTAGCAATATTCGGTAACCGTGTTGCCACATAGTACTTTGCGTACAAATCGATCTAATAGCCTATTATCAGCTTATTACTAGATCTAAAGCAAAAGTTGAAGCTCGTAATGATTTCAATTAGGTTATTTTAAAACAACCGCTAATAATTTAAGAAAATTACAATGTAATGTGATGTTTCTTGAGTGCATGTTGTTGAAATATCTATGAGTTATGGTGCTTAAACCAAAAGGGTATATAAAAGCAGATATATCTTATAAAGATTTGTGTAATACTTAATGCAAGCTTGTTACTTATTAAATTGCAAAGTGGATATGAATAAATCATTATCTTGTGATAGAACATCCTGTTTACAAGCGACGCTCTTTCTTTAAAATCTATAAATACATGTTTATTTTTAATATATTCGGTACATATTGTGTGTTCCTGGGATTAGAAGTAGTTATGTCATTCAAGAAAATGTACTTCTGTTCAAGTACTTATACTTTAAACACCTCAATTTGAAGTCAATAGGCGGCGTTCAAACATTTCAGTCGAGTGCTTGAGTCGTATGTTCAATGACTTTGTGACTTCACTCAATATGTGTGTCAATATTATCTCTAGTAATTATTACTTTGTTAATATGACTCTTATTCGATATCATTTCGATGCGGGCAAAAAAGGTCGTTCAGTTTTACCAGGATGCATAGAATAAACACTAGCATGCAGCAAAAGGAAAATGTGTTTTATCAAAATAAAAAAGTAAAGTTATCCTGTAAGCATTCCACTGCTGGGCAAAAGCCTTACCTCAAATATGAGGTAGTATGAGCCATACTCCACTACGCAGGCTCAGTGCGGATTGGCGGAGGGGTGTTTGCAAGGCAAGCGACCAACCTTTCTGTCAGATTTTATCAAGCCGCCCATATTATGGCCTCTGACCGGGCATAATGACTAATATCAACCGATTTTAGTCGGGACCAACTGCTTAACGTGCCTTCCGAAGCACGGATATGCTCGTGATATACGTCACTTATTTGGTCGAAATGGTCACCCATCGAAATGGTCCAAACATCGACCGCGCCGTAAGTTGCTAAACTTTGGTATCACTACCAAAGCGCTACCACCACTGCGCTACGAGCACCTCTCACCTCTTTTCATCAAAATATCATTCGAAATTAGTATGTAGTTTGACAAGTGAAACAAAAAGTAGGTACGAGAACTAGTGGCGTTATTTTATACTTTATTTCGGCAACTTTACGTAACAGCGTTGCATCTCAATTCGAAAAGATATTTAATTTGGCATTGTAACACAAGTGTTAGTATCCCGGAACATGTTACCACATGATAAAGGCAAACATACGGAATCACAAAAGCTATTTAGTTCGAAAGTAACGTTGCCTCACGTAGACGTTACAGATCTGAACCGCATAAAGAATGGCGTGAGTTAAATAAAAACAGCGTAAAGTCTGTTTTTCTTTGCTTGTCGAATTTTGTAAACAAACTTTTTAAATTTTTATGTCTGATTTTCAATAGCCAAATAAGAAATATTAGTCGAATAAAATACAAAATGGATTATTGGAAAACGACTCCTATTTGTTAGCAATCGTTTATGTAAATATTATTTTTAAAACTTTCGTTTTATGCTTATTCAGTCTGATAAGTTTTATCTGACGTTTGTAAAATCGGCCCTATATATTATATCAGTGAATAAAATTATTTAACTGTTCAATTTTAAAAGATCTTAGTGTGCAATGAGGATTTACCTATGTAGGTGGTGAGTTTTATGTTCATCTTATTTTAAATTGAATCATTTCGTTAAAAGGAATGTCAAGAATGTTTACATTATTGGACAAGCAACAGAACGGACTATACAATTTGGGTTATCTTTAAACTGGCAATCCAAATTGAAAATAGTACATTCTATTCTAGATGGTACATCCAAAAATCGCTCTATCTGTACCTATATACCACACCTAAGGTTACTCAAGCAAAGTGAACGGAAGACGACACGTTGTGCAAGGCAGATCATTGGATCCCTTCACCCCTGTTGTTACATGTATTGAAGTGGCCATTGGGAAATCAGATTGTCTTAAAAATACGTTGCCTGACCTGAGGAATTCCAATGACTGAAAGAACGGGCTGAGCTATGAAGACAGAGAGAATGAACATCAAGATATTCTCATACAAGAACATAAGATTCATCAAGATACAGAAGAGACTATGAGATCTTATTGATTTGAAGAGATGTAATGTAAAAAAGCTTTAATAGACAAATTAAATAAGATGTCTGACCATAAATAGTAATGTTACAACATTAAGTGTTACAGATTGAAGAGACTTGCTGCTAAAAGAAGCCTTAATAATGATTAATTGAAAAAACTACCACGATAGGGGATAGCATAGTTTTGCATACATATGAAATAACTACTAACTGCATGTTTAGTAAGCACATGTAGTTTGACTTGTGGGTTAATAAAAACTCATCATGCTTAGGAAAGGTCAACCTGTAAAGCGTATACCAAATCCAAAATTATTACCTAGGTCTGTACATCGTTATTACATGAAGATAGAAAGCACATTACCTACTCGCCTGTTTTTTCGGACTCTAATTTGGATTCACAAAAAAACTAATTTAAAGTCAGATCGGAATTAGAAATTGAGGATTTAAAGGTTTACCTATATCTATATGTATTGTATTTTGGAAATTATATAATCATCATACTTTTTATCACTAGTATCTAGGCTACCACTGATATTGAATGATATGAATATCTTGATGTAGATTAAGAGATTTTCATAAATTCTATTAAAGTAAATAAGTTAAAGACAATTACTTTAAAAGTGCGTATGGTCATTCTAGAATGCAGATGAAGTGGTTTCAATAAAAACGTTTGAACTTAGCTTACATCACTGAAGACACGATGTTGTATGTAACAATAATAGAAATGATAATAGTAATTCATCAGTTATATTCGCAATTGTTTATGCAACCTGTGAATGGCAAGCACTGTATTGTTCATTGAAGATTCACAACATGTCGTTAACTCATACCTAAATGTATCTAGCTACGAAGTGCAATCGTGTGATGCGCTCGGTCACTCTGCAATAGATGCTATTGCAAGTTTGCAATTACACAATCATTTGAATCCGCATCAGATACTAAATTGAAAATGAGGTTGGCTTAAATAGCCAACAGTTATTTCGGGCTCGTAAACTTGCAATGTCATTTCCTGGTTCTTTTCTTTTTTATCACTTTAACTTCTTCGGACTCGTGACTAAATGGATTTCAACTTGTGAGCTGTCATAATAAATGGGCAATGCAACTTTTTGATGAGATTTAAGTTCTCTTAGGAGTTTTAACATATTAAATCTATAGGAATTCACGTGTACTTTTAGATTCCATTATTTGTATCCTTTATTATTACAATTTAAAATTTTGTTACTGACAATTAATTGTGAATAACTTAATTTTTACAATTAGATCTAAAACATCAAAATTATACCTAGAAAAAATTACTGCCTAGGATTTTACTTATTTTTGTTGTCCATTACCATAATCTAGCCGGACTAGACAACTTTACCAAAACATAAGGCCTCCGATGACGGAACTTGCACATAACTCGATCCGGTCGGTGACATTCGCCTGCCTCCAAAGTTGCGGGGTCGTGACCTTGACACTCGTAAGCGTCTAGAATGTTCGATGCTTCTGGTGAGTGAGAGGGGTTCGGAATTTTGTGACTTTCAGACACGATGCCACCACTTTTGGAAGGTCAATTTACTATCAAGGAAACTTTTACACCAAAATTTGTCGCATTGCGAGAGTGGCACTGTAAAACTCACGTGATCAGCGCGGTAGTATTGCTGACTGTTTGACTGAGGCTGGATTTAAGCGCCGACCACCGAAATGATAAGTTCATGCATTTTGACGGCAGCGCCTAAGATCAGTGTGGCTCTTAAACTAGCCTAAAGCCTTTATGAGCCTGGCTGGATTTACCCGCAATCTATACCATCTATTCTGTAACTGTCACGCTTGGTATTGTCAAGATATTCCTAAGAGCAGACTTAATTCCACATAAAAAGGTGCTCTAGTTTGTGAATTGACATAAAGATGAGCAATAGATAACGTGATGTATGCAAGTCGGTGGATTTACATACTCGTACAGTATTAGAAGATCAAGGTTGACAAGCCAAAACTTAAAGGTAAATATCGTCCGTGACATTCGCTTAATAATCTTGGCCTTGGCACTTTTGAAAGGAGTCGACTCCGACGGCCGACGGTCCGTCTCCTCTATGAGCGTAGAAATAGAATCAAATGTGTTTTTTTTTATATTCGGTATACAGACAGGATACAGTCATCGCATACTATAATTAATTATTGCAATAAACAAATGTGACTGGACCGTAGCCCATAGATTTAATACAAAGGGAAATCTAGCTTGCTATCTACAGTTTATTTTTGTTTTTATAGTGTTTTGTCACCATACAAACTTATTAATATAAATTGCACTTGTAAAAAGACAACTGTGAACCTGTGACAGACGAGGAATTGAACCCCGTGTCTTACACAATCCGGGCGTATGCCTATACCACTCGGCCACCGTCACATTAACAGGCCTGTTGAATTTTGCAAGCGCTTCTTAACGCATAGGCTGCGTGACATCATCAATGCTGTGAGATTGCTCTCACAATATCTGAAGGAAAATATTTTTACAAATATTTTAACAATCAGTTAAGATGATGAAAGCCAATTTATAGTTTATTTTTGTTTTTATAGTGTTTTGTCACCATACGAACTTAATAATATAAATTGCACTTGTAAAAAGACAACTGTGAACCTGTGACAGACGAGGAATTGAACCCCGTGTCTTACGCAATCCGGGCGTATGCCTATACCACTCGGCCACCGTCACATTAACAGGCCTGTTGAATTTTGCAAGCGCTTCTTAACGCATAGGCTGCGTGACATCATCAATGCTGTGAGATTGCTATATTGATAGGTTCACAGTTGTCTTTTTACAAGTGCAATTTATATTATTAGCTTGCTATCTATCTAAACAGAATATGTATTATACTCGAAAGATTCGTCAATCAAGATACACTATTAAATATTCACAGAATTTCTAAGTTTTGAAATACGATATTCAAAAGTTAAAGAAGAAGTTTCCAATAATTTGAATTTTGCAGAAACACCGTCGTTTATTAACAATAGACTAATAAACGTGTTGGTGTAATTTAGAAGCTGACATTTAGATCTTTTGCAGCAAACATTCAAATAGTTTTGTGAACGCTCTTTTCTATGTTCTGTGCTCTAGTGATAATATATTAATAGGTGATATACATAGGTTCTTACTATTACGTTATGAAATAAATTGTAATTAGTCCTCATTCCAGACACAATAGAAAATCAATTGTTATTCGTCTCATATGATGTCGTTGGGTTTGACGGAATAATGGACTTATGACATGAACTCTATGAAAATGATAGTCTTGATTTCGGAATAAAAAATGGACAAAGTTATGGGGACTCAATATTTTACTATCATACTAGCGGTGCTGGCAAAGTAAAGATTATAAAAATCCGTCCACCCGTTTTCAAGTTTTGTGAGTGTGTGTGTGGTGTCACTATCTTTTATGTGTTTAGAAAAAAGAAGAGAAGAAAAAAAGAAGAATAAAAGATAAGATTAAAATTATTATCTTTTACGCTAGCAGTGTGTTATGTGCCTACAGTTGCAGTGTCGATTCTATCGGAATGACCGATTTGTCTCGGATACAAAGTCCCATGACGAATTCGGTTTGAGACAGTCAACTTTTTTCGAAGTTCCCATTATATATCGAACACGAAATACTGACGGAGAAAAATGTTGTAGCATCATTTAATTTTGTGGACGTAACATGAAGAAGGCTAGAAATAACAGGTATCGTTTTAGACTTAGAACAAACCAAAGTACCTACTTACAAAATTTAATGCAAGGCAATTGAAATATATTCGATATTTCAAGAAATTTACTACTAACGGTACAATTGATCAAAAACCTATTTTGATACAAGTGTGTATCAGAATACTAAAATAGAACTAAATATGTATACTTACAAGGCGTTTTAATTGATTTATCAGTAACCGGTCACAAATGCAGTTTTCTAAGAACATAATAAAACAAATAAACTTCGGAGAAATTTTTATTTTCTTGGAAGTTAAAATGTTTTACTTGGTTCAGTTTTGATTGGTATTTACATATTTTGGAATAATCAAAACCCTCCCTAAATATATTCTTGAATGTGTCAATCAAGAGACATAAGGGATAGAATGTACAGTCGCCAGACACATGCTATTAACACGTTCCGGGACACTACTCCAGACACAATAGATGTTTTATTGTTTTCACGCCTGTAGGCGGGCACTGTCCCGGAACGTGTTAATTTTTGTCCGTATCCATTTATTCTATTCAATTACGTTAAATTTTTATTTTTTATGTATAGTGTCGATTTTAAATTCTTAATAAAATAAAATGCACGGTATTTTGTACTAAAATTGCTAGAGAAATGGTTTTTTTGGGCATTGCGAGCGCTGTCATTGATTCGGGAACCCCCACGTAGTGATTATATACTCTTTGACCCCCACCACTTACTTTGCACCCAGCGAATACATAAACATTATTCCTAAAGGGCCGGAGAGCGGCAGCTGGACACAGAATATAATATATTATAATAGTTACTACATACCCTGGACTATCTTCCCGGAATCAGCCGTACGTGTAGGAACTCTCAGGCGGTATGCATTAGAATGCGACTGACGTGATCACAGCGTTACTGTGCGAAAGGACCTCGATTGTCTTTGTCGAGAATATTCAAATGTGCTTACAATAAAGTTGGTTATAACATTAAAAGTGGAAGTGTCTCTTGTTGTCTAATTATCATTGTCGACATCATTATCGTGTTTGTTGAATATATTAGCTTTGATGTTATTCATGGAGCGAACAAAAATTCGACGCGAATATTAATATTTTATAGATGAATAAATATTCCAGATGATAATAAGGTGCTTATCTTTGTGTTTTAAAAAGTTAATTGAAAGCAATTTTGAATGCTGTAGTAATGTGTTTCAATTAAATAACATTTATAAAATGAGGTATTCACCATATTCATTTAAAATCAGCCTTGATAGTATTATGCTAGATCCAAAATTAATGTTAACTTCTGATTGGTCCCACCTTGAAAATGTAATCAATTTTAATATTTCATTAGCTTTCAATACATGACTAACTTGTTCAACATTTTGAACTTTGACATTCAATAGAATAGGTTATGCCTGAAAAATATGTTTACCACAGTGCAAAAGCATAGAATGATATTTAGCAAACTATGTACTTTCAAAATTTAATAGGTAGGTGCTACCAGTGAAGCTTCGATAAATTGGCATATTGTGTAACATAAGTCTGATTCTTACAGCACCACAAATTCATATGTTTTTGAAACATTTGTGCTTCTTTGTTTTACATGGATAGAAACAGTGTCTATACATTTTCCTTTCACGGGGATATTCAGCATTCAGTATTTCGGTCAGGGTTCGATTTAGAACGTTTGTTGACGCAACCCGGTTGCTACTATCAGATCAATCTGTAGATACCTAAATACGTGTTGTAATACTGCAACGTAACAGTCAGACCTCATCTTGGACCGTATGCAAATCAATTTGAAGCAATTAACTCAGGCACTTGCAGTTTTTTGACGATTTGCAAATTTTCCAATTAAGGTTTTTACAGTGAAGATCTTGTGCGTCAGATCAAAACCACAAAGCGTAGGTTATTTAACCAAAGATTGTTTATCTTGAACCTTATTTTAAAAATAACAACGTACCATTGTGTTGGAATAACAACCAATGTTAACCAACTATACCTAAAGTGGGAGTAAAGACAAAGCTGGAAGTTTACCAGTACTAAAAATTTTGTTATAAAAATATTCTGCTGCCTTGAAAACATCAGGAGGCCAATTCTCGTGCAGTATACGAAAAAAGTTCACCGATCGAATTTTCTTTATCAAAGAAAATACAGTTATTGCTTTATTCGGGTCACGATTTCTATGCATTTTAAATTCTTTCGTGGGGTAGTTTTTATTAAGTAGATATATTACTTGTTTTTTTCGTTAAAACAAAGATACTCGTAATCGAATTACCACACGAAACGAAGTTTGATCATGCAAGAATCGGCCACCTGAGTCTAACGTCTTCTATAAATATATAATCCTTATCTGTTTATGACAGGAAAATGGCAGGGTATTCTCTATGAGTGGTATTAGATTGAGACACTGCACTCCATCGTCCCCAAGATTTACCTCACCAGTGAACTTTTAAAAGCAACCGATAAAAAATCAAATCTGTGTTCAATTATTTATTTACTAACATCCATCTTTCTTCTTGTTCCTAGGACCCAACTCGTGTGGTGTGTCCAGTCATCGATGTGATCAGCATGGACACCTTCCAGTACATCGGGGCTTCGGCTGACCTGCGCGGAGGCTTTGACTGGAACCTGGTCTTCAAGGTAAGTCAATTCTGATTATTATCAGCACCCCCGAAACGGTAGAACCCTTTAACTAGGGTCAGGGGAATAAACCTAAAATATGCAATAGGCAGCATATAATAATTTCCATCTAATTAACTTTTAGCATGTGTAACTATGATTAAAGTAAAATAGCGGTAGATACGGCATGTCATACTAATTGTCAGCTGAAAAATGGCACTACACATTCCTTACGTCACACGTCTTATAAATGTCACCCGCACACGCAATCCAATGGAAATTAGGCGACGGGGGCCTGATTTGAGCGGTCCACTTTCAAGTGGCGCGTCACCTATCTTCCGCTATTTTACTTTAATCAAAGATGTATAATAATCATTTGGGATATTTCAGGATATCTAGGCTACGTGCAGGCAACTCTATTGCAGAATAAGTCACCTAAAATAAAGTGTTTCTTTGAGCCAGTTTCTTAGCTTGTCTTGGTTTGTATTTTGTTGCTGAACCTTATAAATAAAAATAAATGCAAATTTTCGTATAGCGTCAAACTTAGCTTGTTGTATAAATTTTATCGTCTGGCTATTGCTAGTATCTTTTTTCCCTTAGAACGCGTAAGCTGTTCATTGTTAAAAATATGTTTTGGAAACACACGTAATTTCTGAGTAATAAGTATCAGAGTTATAAAACGTTGTTTATAAACTGCCTTGATTGTGTTATCTGATTCTACATTATGACCTCTTTATCCATCCCTGATCAATTCTAAAAGTACAGTCTTAGAATTGGTACTATGGACCCAATTTCCCAAAGCTTAAAGTATTTTTCTGGTCTTTTAGTGGGAGTACCTCTCTCATGCGGAGCGGAGCGCCCGCCTTAGTGATCCGACCCAGGTGATCAGAACTCCCATGATAGCTGGAGGGCTCTTCAGCATGGACCGACAATACTTCAACAAGCTTGGGAAATATGATATGAAGATGGACGTCTGGGGCGGAGAGAACTTGGAGATATCTTTCAGGTAAATAATAAATACTAATAACAAATATTAGGCGAGGTTTGGACTACTGTTTATTTGTTATGCGGTTTAATAAGGCCTTTTGATTCTATACATAACTAGCGGCCCGCCCGCGACTTCGTACGCGCGTTTTAGTTTTACTCCGTTCCCATAGATCGTAGCGAAAATTTATAAGCCTATACGCATTAAACTATGGTCCTTATAAACAGGGCCCTATTCCCTGATAAATTAGCTATCTATCATATTTTATAACCTTACCAATAGTTCCTGTGAGTAGCGCGTTCAAACAAACAAACATAAAGTATAACATTTATTGTCTGTACGCATTTCTTTGTATATATTATAAAACTGGATTAAAATATATACAAAGAAATGCGTACAGACAATAAATGTTATACTTTATGTACTACTTTATGTGTGTACACACAACATGTAGCCCGGTATAATGGTCAAACTTACACAGGGATATAATTTTTAGGGTTCCGTAGCCGAATGGCAAAAACGGAACCCTTATAGTTTCGTCAAGTCTGTCTGTCTGTCTGTCTGTCTGCCTGTCTGTCCGTCCGTATGTCACAACCACTTTATTCTGAAACTATTAGTATCACACCGCTGCAACTTGGTAGGTAGGTGAATCTTCTTTACCGCTTACCGATTCAGGTACAAAAAATTTGAAAAAATGATATTTTAGGGGGCTCTCATACATGAAACTAAAACCAAAAAATTTTTTTTTACTCAAACCTATACGTGTGGGGTGTCTATGGATAGGTCTTTCAAAATGACATTGAGGTTTCTAAAACCATTTTTTCTAAAAGTCTAACGTTTGAGATATAGACGCTTCCAAAGTGGTAAAATCGGCGTCCCCCCCATCTAACTTTTGAACTAAGGAAGTGAAAATTTTGAAAAAAATATATAATGTAGATCTCAACATAAACTTTCAACAAAAACTGGTTTGAGCGAAATCGAACAAGTAGTTTTTGAGATATAGCACATTTTTTTCAACCGCAAATATAACTTTGTCTTTCATACAAACACTATGAAAAACAAAGTTATATATGCGGTCAACAAAATATTGTGGTATTTTGGCTAAGTGGAAGTAAGAATCCCTAATTCAGTTAAAATTGGCACGTAACCCTCAGTGCGCGAGTCCGACTCGCACTTGGCCGGTTTTTTTATTTTACAACGAAATGGAAATACTTCGTACCCTATCGTCAATCATATATTTATTTCAGGTACTAAAATGACCAGGCTACTCTCTGCGCTTACACAGCATCATGTCACATACAGGCTGTGAGAGAAGCAAATTCCCTCGCTACCTTAAGAGTTTAAATTTAGCTTTGTTTATGGTTATTGGTTATAGCGAATACCTACTCTATTTTCTTAAATTCAAATCGTAAATGGAAAGGAACAACTCTATGTAAAGATCAACGCCACCATCATCATCTTTTGGATGTTCCAAAAGCCGTCCACTGCTAAACATAGGTCCCCCACGAAAAGTTTGCAGAAAAGTTACAGATTGGACACCTCTCGACCACAGGAGCAGCGTAGAATGTCCACCGACAATATGAACATACGATCTGCAATCTACACTGGACACAGACCGATTGATACCTACGCTGTTTAAACACAAAACAATATTATTTACTATTCTAAGCAATAAAATCTCTTCTCGAGAGCAACATCAATAACAAACAGTCAAATATTCTGTCTCAGATTATGTCAAATGACTGTCAAAAATGAAATAAAAAATATTTTAATTGTAAGCACTAAAAAGTATTGACATCAAATTCGAAGCAAATCACCCCCATAATAACTTTGCACCCCTTTTGAACCCCCTTAGGAGATGAATTTCAATAAAATACAAAACAAATCTTCCGTCATTTTTGTAAAAGAATGTGTATGCAAAATTTGAAGTACATTGGACCAAGGGATCTGGTTGTCCCATACAAACTTTGCACCCCTTTTTGACCCCCTTAGGGGTGGAATTTCTGAAAATCGTTTCTTATCGGATCCCTTCGTCTCACAAAGAACACACCCTCCCAGTTTGAGGTCTCTACAATCAGCGGTTTAGGCTGTGCGTTGATCCATCAGTCAGTCAGTCAGTCAGTCATTCAGGACAAAGCATTTTATTGGTATAGAAGATATGCGGATTCAGAAGCTATTTCATCTATAAGCCTCGATGTAAATGCTTCCGGTAAGATCTTTTAAAACCTACGTTTAGTTACCTTCATAGTAGTCCAGCGTTTGCTCATTTCGAATATGAAATACCTTATCTCCACTCTGGCTTTTGTCTAAACTATGGTACTTACATTTCCAGGGTCTGGCAATGCGGTGGCTCTCTCGAGATCGTGCCCTGCTCGCGTGTTGGTCACGTATTCCGTAAGCGTCACCCCTACACCTTCCCTGGAGGGTCTGGTGCCGTCTTCGCGAGGAACACCAGACGAGCTGCTGAGGTCTGGATGGACGACTACAAGGAGCTCTACTATAGATCGCAGCCGCTGGCTAAGCAAGTCGAGTTTGGAGAGTAAGTATCTACTTATCTATCCCTGAAGATATTTTTGTTATTTTGAATTAGCTTTGCCAGTATGAATTTTTAATCATTGAGGATTCAGCTCGTGAATACTTTTAGAATTTAAATTTTAACTTCACTTGGTCTTTTTATAGGTCGCCTATAGAGTAAGTACAAAATATACTATTAAAAACTAGTCACAAATGATTAAACCTCAATAAATCTGTATGCTATCAGGAACCTATTTGCCCAGTTTCGTGTGTCATTATCTTCGTTAAGTATCCTTGCACTGTTCAGTCCTGAGATACAGAGTTGTAACTAAATCATCACGTTGTTCACCTTCCAGTGTCTCGGAACGAGTGGCTCTCCGCGATAAGCTTCACTGCAAGCCGTTCAGATGGTACCTGCAGCATGTGTATCCTGAGCTTCAGGTGCCGGCATTTGGCGGCAGCTACCACGCTATCAGGCAAGGCAACCGGTGTCTGGACACCATGGGGCATCTCATCGATGGCACCTTGGGTAAGAACTTAAAGTCACGAGTCACGATCAAAGTTTATTTTTGTTTGCATTACGGGGGTTGTTGTTGCCTTTTGCGGATTGGTACCATAGACAAATTAAGGGGCTCAAGTTCTGCCAATTTGGAATTACCTCACCATCTTACTTCAGAATTAAAGCTGCACCGCGTTATTTCTGGAAATAAGTCTTATGTTCTTTGTGAATAATAAGATTATACAAATTATAATTATGTATCTGTTATGATATAACTATTATACTAGTTTGACGAGTGTTAGTGGCTTAGTGTTTGTCAGCCACCATAACTATAGCTTACAATCATTAAACTACTATAACTGGCGTATGGAATTGACACCACAATCAAATTTCGTGCCACTTGAATCGACTTCACTTGTCATCAACTTATACAAGCGGTGTCATTTTCGAAATTTAAATTTCAAAGTTAACCCACAATCTTGCTGTCGTATTTGGGACACATTTTGCTTGGCATAGCTTATCTATGCGAAGTAATAACAGTTCACTGCTTACCATTAAATTTCATGATTCCAGGCATGTACCCCTGCCACAACACGGGTGGCAACCAAGAGTGGCGTTTCGAGAACGGTCTGATCCGCCACCACAGCCTCTGCGTCTCTCTGTCCACTGACGACCGAGTGACAGCAGTACTGGCCAGCTGTGACCCCGCTGACGACGCCCAACTATGGAGGCGAAAGGGCAGACTCATCAGACATGCAAAATTGGATGCCTGCCTCGACTCAGACCGACCAGCCTTGTATTTGGAACAGTGCGATGAGGAAAAGATCAGTCAGCAGTTCACCATGTAAAGTGCCTGTGCCTGATTCTGGTTAGATGCAGTGGGAGACTAATAGGATTTGAAAGAGGAAAGATACTGTGCAGATAGACTAGAGACATGGAAGGATCATACTAGCTTATATGATAATGTGCAGTGTGAGCAATGGGATACTTTACTATCCTAAACTATGAGTAGGTTGCAGCTAATGTCGAAAGTCTGTCAAACTGTCACTCCTATGGCTAAGTCAGTTGCTGCAACGCAAACATAAAGTAATATTAGCTGCAAGTTCAAGCGAATAAAGAGGACTGGTGAAAGTTATTACAATATTGAAAGGGCTCTATCATGGAACGACTAAATTCAGGTTTTGATTTCATGAATTTAGCACTTTTACGAATAAATCAAATGTTTCTACTTAAGATTTAAAACTATTCCTGCACTTGAAAGTATAAAAAACTACTTAGGTACTGAACGTCCATGATAGATATTGTTGACTGATTTAAGAAGTAGAATAACAAAGGAGGTCTAAACACTACTCAATTACAATCTAGGGTTTAGTCACAAAAAAGACTTTTCGCTTTAACGAAAATCTCGAATCGGTATGTACTTATCTCATTTATTTTAATTATAATTATAGTATTGTGGGCACCCTTCAAATCCTTCCTGTAGTCGGTGCCAAACTATGTTGTAAATATTTCTTTTTTAGTCTAATAGAAAACGGTAACATTCCATTTTATGTGAAAAAAATGTTTAATAATTATGTTTGCTATTATTTAGCAGTGGTGGTGTTTAATTATTCTAACGACTTTAAAATATTTATTTGGATTATTTTGGGAAAAATCCTAATCGCTAAGTTGTGAACTTAAATTGTGAATATCACTAAGTAAGAAAAAATAAGTTAGATCTAAAATAAAGTTACCATTAGGTATTTTAGCGTAGGATTTAACTGTGTATTTCACTGTAAGTGCCGGGAATGTGGAATGTGGATTATAATTAGTAGATATAAAATGACATCACGCAGCTAAATAGCTCTCACATTGTAGATATTAAGTAAGTAATGGGAGTTTTTAAGAGTCAAGAATGGTTCATCTTCGTTATCCTTTTATACAGTCGTTCTTCTTACATGTACCAATATCGGCAAAAGAACTACCTGTCTAACGATTTAGCTCTATAGATGTACGATTTGAAACCTCTTATAACAAAAAGGTAGAACCACGTTTGAACCCAGACTAAAACTGCTCGACCAATTAACGTAGACCTGCATTATTCGATGTCCTCATTATGAAATAATTTTTAGACGGTTTTATGCCTGGTACTAAGTTTTTGTAAAGTCTGTTTTTCTTTGCTTGTCGCAAATTGTAAACAATATTGACAATCTTTAACGAAGTGATTCATTTTAAATAAGATTAACGCAAAACTCGCAGCTTTCCTAAGTAAATTATTGAACACTGAGAATTTTTTATATGAGATACACCTACTTAATTAATTTTATTCACTGATACTGATTTATTTTAAAAGTCATAAAAAATAAGTTTACAATATTGGACAAGCAAATTAAAACAAACTTTTTTAAGGAATATAGGTTTTAACTGGGGCTAGATTTACTCGTACCTTAGTGCGCCTTCACATTAGAGCGACAGCAGCGCGTCGCTCTAATGTGAAGGGCTTACTGCTGTCATTTATGTATGAAATTGACAGCAGCGCTACTGTCGCGCGACTGTCGCGCTGCTAAAGTCGCCTAAGTGTGAAAGCACTCGTAAGTACCTACGTCAGAATTCCATTGAGAAGAATGCATTTTTATTGTATTTCAGATTTACCAATTTACCATACCCATAATATGATTAAAAAAACATAATATGATAAAACCCATAAAATGATAAAATATTTTAAAACAAGGTAGCACAATGTTACCACAATTATTTTCATCTCTGTTTTACAAAATCACGTTTAATTACTTTGTTTTAGCTAAGAATATATTATTTCATAATTGCTCGTATATTTGCCTTACAGTACAAGATTATTGTCACAAATGATTTTTAATAGATATAGTAGTGTAATAAGGGTTTTGAAGGTGTAAGATAGTTAGATTGTAAATTATATTTCCTTTAAAAGGCCTAGGTAGGATTTATGTGATTTAAATATGTTTTTAATACTCAGTCTAATATAAGTTTTTTACATCTGTCCCTTTCTAAGTTGCTTCTCATTATTCTTAATCAGCTTTTTTATCCATTATTTGTAGACTTTTAACTGTATAAACCAGATCTGAATATACTTAATCTCAAATGTTTTTTTCTGTAACGGAGTCTAAGCTTTATAGTTATCACATTAAATCAGACTGTTACATAGCACTGCCGTTTTTAAAGGCACGGAAGTCATGCCTTAAAATTAAAGCATACAAATTATGAAGTTAAATTAATACTTAACAAAACAGTATATATGTTTTTTTTTTTGGAAAAAATGATTGATTATTTTTGTGTAAGCAATCACTTAACGTCTTACTTCCAGTAGTGTTATAATTTTAAATTATAAGTTGGTTATTTTATTTTTGATGAATTACGTCGGCTCAATTTTCCGCCGATTTTTCTTTATGATTTTTAAATACTATGTATTTATTTGATTCCAAAATGTAGAGATGTATCCTTCTTTACAATTTCTTAACCGCATTTTTGTTAAATAACATTCCCAATATTAGTAGACAATATACTTACTTTGTGTACATAAATATAATAATATTTACGTACTTATGACTCTTATGAATATTTACAACTAATTACTGATGATAAATAATTATAGAGGTATTATCTTGTACATGTGCACTATAGTTTAGCACTTAGAACACAAATTGGGGAGTTTTTATAATTTGATTTGAATGAATATTATTGGTTTGTTTTTCTTTATCATTAAAATTTTATTAAAAGTTGTTCGAGAATTACATCGTGACTGTCCTAGTCGTATTTTGTTGAAATACTTTATTGATTTTATTCTGATATGTATCAAATGTGTGATTTATTTAGTGAGATGAACATTTGGTGAATAAAAAAGAGTTGATGAACAATGGTTTATTTTTTTACTCTCCATGTATTGATCCCATAGCCCTTACAGACATAAATTCTCACACACAGTATAAAAGTAGACAAATCATAAAATACAAATAATTTACATTTACATTAGAGTATTAAGTTAAAATGATAGAAACCATTAAAATTGTCAAAAATTAAGTTACTATTTACTTAAATAAAATAAGTTTTAGAGATACTGTGATGATAAGTCATTGATGACGTATTTTTAATTACGTATATTTATTTACGTTGTTATTATTATTTTGTACAGTCAAAGTTAACAATTTGATTTTTAAATATTGTTTACTTAATTTAGATTTATAAAAAGTTTATTCTTGCATAGTCATTAACATTATTTTATTGTTGTCAATCTGTTTCAGTCTTAATATACAATATTGCTATACTCGCCCGGCGAGCTATCACCAATTTCTATCGCATAATTACATAAATTAAACTAAAGGCAATTAAAGTACAAATATCACACTTATCTAGTTAAAAATCAAGTACTAGGATATTGAGCGTGCTCTCTCAGTTAAACACTGGTTAGAAAAATACGTAGTATCCATTCATTACACTTATTAATAGGATTTCTGAACTTCTTACAATGATAAAAATACCTATTCAGAGAATCAGTTAGTTTTGACACTGGCTGGTAATATGGCCACTGGATCTTTTTTTCCGAATTTAAATAAAGAAGGTTATCAATCCGAAATTTAATAATATTTGAGTTTGTAACATGTGTGCAAAATTTCATAAGGGTATGTAGGTTTGTATTAAACTATTTATTGTTCTGAAACGTTGCACAAAATCGTGAACATCTTAAAAAATACCATTAAATCATGATCATCTATTATTTATGAGCTACATAATAGTGCTTTTTAACAAAAATTCAATGAGATATAAGTAAATCGACTTGTAAAAATATTCTCAATTTGAGCAGGTATTTCATATTAACTAGGTATACCAAATTATTTTTAAATAATCTTAAAATCATGCGTCAATGGTAAGTCCCGCTCATTTTCGTCTTGATAAAGCTTCCAATCACCTTGATTGCTCTGAAGGCGTAGTTAGGCGAGAGCCTCTGGCGGAGCAGGTAGTAGCCGGCAAGGTTCATGGCAAGAAGCATCATGGTCAACACTCCGAAGTCAGCCCAGAAAGACACGCCGGACATACCCATGAGCTTGACGAAGTAACTGTAATAAGAAAACATAGTTATAAGAAGGCAAGTAGGATGTCTTAGGGGCAGAAAACATTCTAGCTTAAACCTACAGTTTCTTTGGAACTTAGCATGGATAAATATTGCAACTTAGGATCACACATAGCAATGATGTCACTTATCAATTGAGTCAAACAGCACGTCATATCCTATACTTTTTTCCATGCAAGCTTATACTGCTCATAAAATGATCAATTCCATTCTACAAATCCATGTCTCCTATGCACTCCATCACCCACTCTCTACTATGTCACATAGGCAAGATTCCTGGGCGTAATAATATCACTATATTCTCGACATCCAATATATGGAACTTCTTCTTCTTTTCGTGTCGACTCTGGCGTTATATTTTTGAGGACTAGTACTCGGCGACTGACAAAGCGTTGTCAGTAGCGTTGTACAGGTCCGCACGTGTGCAGGTATAGGGACACGTAGGGCATGACAATAGGTGTGCCATCGTCTGTGGAGAGACACCACACCAGCATGCGTCGTCCGCAACATAACCCTTTGCTACTTTAGGCATGACGGAATACTCCGATTCCAATCTGTCAATAGTGCAACTTAAGACTCAGTCAGGCCGCAAAATGTATCTGGTAGCAGTATACATCGAGCCTCGGAGCAATGATAATAACACCTTAAGGAAACTCCAACTGTTCTTGCAAAGTACTGCTGGATGTACACACCTCATATGCGGGGATTTCAACGGACATCACCAGGCTTGGGGCTCCCCGGATATTAATCGCCGAGGCAACACTGTCTTAGACTTTATCCTGGCCAACAACCTGGTCATCTGCAACACCGGCCGCGCCCCAACGTTTGCAACAGTCATCCAAGGACAACCAAGAGAATCTATAATAGATCTAACCCTTACCAGCAATACGAACCATGCATCTATCACCAATTGGGTGGTGGACAACTCTATCTGCACATCATCCGATCACAACGCCATATGTTTCACATTATCACTCGGACCTACAAACCTCACACGAAACTTAAAGCTGAGTACCTATAAATACAGCTGTAGCAATATAAAATGGGAAGAAATACGCACACCTTTCTCAGAGGATCTCCGTCGCAACTTACCTGCGGAAACCGATTTTGACACCTTTGATAGCGAACAACTTAACCAATACACTGACAAATTTACTCGTGCTATACAGATCGCGTGTGACAAGAATTTACCAAAAGCTATAAAACCTCCACAAAAGGCACCTTGGTGGAATGAAGAACTTGCCACTCTCAAGCGATCTGTAATCCGAGTACACCATCAACTTAGCAAAGCGGTGCGACAGAACCGTCCGCTCGATGAAATTTTGACTGAACGTGACAGACTCAGACGTCAGTACTCTGATGCATTTTCTGCAGCTTCAACGGAGCACTTTCGAAAATTCTGAAGGAAGACGTCTGGTCTGTCACGAACAGAATTATTAAAACTCGACCCATGGCCCAGCCACCAGCCACCCTTCGTATGGAAGATGGCACTTACACTGCTGATAGCAAAGAAACAGCCCAAGCGCTACTACAAAACTTCTTTCCAGATGATACTCCAGATTCTACGCAGGGTCAAACCAATAGACGAGATAACATGACTACTCCAATTGACACTCCTGATGAGCCACCTTTTACCTACAAGGAAATCATCGAGGCCTTAAGAAGTATGAACCACCGAAGAGCTCCGGGATTGGATAATCTGACTGCTGATATATGCCTGCACGTAGCGTTATGGTTTCCAATAGATATTACCGGACTTGTCAATACATGTTTGAGATTAAAAACGTTTCCGAAATCTTGGAAGACAGCCACTGCTAAAATCATCCCGAAACCCGGCAAAGCCGACTATTCTCATTTATCTAGTTTTCGGCCTATAGGACTTCTTAACGTCTTTGGTAAGCTTCTTGAAAGGCTGGTATCAGACCGACTTACGTATCACCTGGAGCGCACTAACAACCACTGCCCCACCCAATATGGATTCAAAACACAGAAGTCTACCGTAATGGCAATCCAAAATGCTTTGAAGTTGGTCAATCGTGCCAAACGCAATAAGGAAAACGTAGTTGGTGTCTCATTGGACATCAAATCTGCGTTTGACCGAGCGTGGTGGCCAGCAATCTTCAAGCGCCTTCGAGATGTTGACTGCCCAAATAATATTTACCAGCTCCTTCTCAATTACGTTGAAGACCGAAAAGTAATAATCCAATTTGCTGACAGCAAGGTCTACAAATCTATGTCCCGCGGATGCATACAAGGCTCAGTATTAGGCCCTATCTTATGGAATCTTGTCTTAGACACACTTTTGACCATGCCAATGCCAGAGGATTGTCACTTACAGGCATACGCTGATGATGTTCTGTTAGTAGCTCACTCAAAAGATATCAGAACTCTCGATTACAATGTCAACTCCGCTCTTGACCGGATTTCCACATGGGGCGAAAGCGTCAAGCTGGAATTCGGACCTGGAAAAACTCAAGCAATAGCCTTCACTCCTAAAGCTAACAAATGTAGACTACATATGAATAACCAAAACCTATCATTCACAAATAAAATTAAATACTTGGGTATTATACTTGACAGTAAGCTTCGCTTTACCAGCCATGTTGACCATGTAATCGAAAAAGTTAAACTTTTGTATACCAAACTTTCAATCTTTGTGAGGCCGACTTGGGGCGTCAGCTCTGAGAACGTCCGTATCATCTATCACCAAGTAATAGAACCAATCGTATGCTACGGCGCTGCAATATGGTCGTCAGCACTTCAATACAAATATATACAGAGTCGTCTCCTATCACTGCAAAGACTGTTTGCAATCAAGATCATAAAGGGCTTCCGTACTGTCAGTACGGTGGCCTCTATTACCCTAGCTGAACTTGTACCTCTACCAGACAAAATAAATGCAGTTGCCGACATTGAATCGTCCAAGCTCACAGGAGTCTCTTCGTTTTTACCCGAGGATGTGCCGCTTGAGACACTCTGCTCGCCGTCTGAACTTCTGCATCCTTCTGAGAGAGTTGGCATTGAGTTTGCTGAGATAGCCTCTGCCGCCGACCTCTCTCAGATAGAAGTCGATTCCACCTGGCGCATATATACAGACGGCAGCAAGCATGACGGGCGTGTCGGTGCTGCTTTTGTGGTGCACAAACCTGATGGTGGAGCGGCAGTTAAGAAGTTTAAACTCCATAACTGCTGCTCTGTCTTTCAGGCAGAGCTTCTGGCCATTCGTGAAGCCTGTTGTTATGTTGCACAACATCCGCAAATCTCCAAGGCTACAATTCTTTCTGATTGTAAATCAGCTTTAATTGAACTACAAAACCCATCAAGCCTCAATCGATTGGCCGTCGAAATTCATAAATCACTTATTAGACTTCGCGACTCGGATGTTATAGTAGACTTCGCATGGATTAAGTCCCATGTCGGAATCTGCGGTAATGAGGAAGCAGACGGAGCCGCAAAAGCTGCCGCCGATCTCCGCAAAGCCCCGGACTATCTACACATTCCTATAAGTCACATCAAATGGCTTAATAAGCAAAAGTGCGATGAAGCAGCAGAGCGACTGTACTCCACTCCTACCAGCTGTTCTTACACTAAAAGCCTACTAACCACTTTTACACAAATAAGAGACCTCCAGAAGTCTGTCAAACCCAAATTCGCACTCACCCAATATCTGACAAATCATGGGTATCACAGAGAATATCTCTACCGTTTCAAAATTGCTATTACAGACTCTTGCCCATGTGACAACACTTCCATACAATCCTTCAAACACCTTTTAACAGAATGCCCAAGATTTTCCTCTAAACGCTCTGACCATATGATTACTTGCAACATCCATAGAATCAACGACCCATATAAACTTACAGATTTGGTCTCCAAGGAGGCTACATTTAACAGCTTTAACAATTTTATAACATACATAGTTTCCGAATTGAAAAACTTTAATAAATAAATCACACTAAACCAACGTTGGCCTTACAGTGTAATCCAATAGCACTGTAAGATCAAAACACACAGAATGACATTAAAAAAAAAAAAAAAAAAAAAGTCCGCAACATAACCCCATCTGTACAAGTTCTCCTTGCTTCGGCCGACTGAACTCTAACACGCAATGTATGCCTCAATTTAACGCCATACCATAACTAAAAGACAAGCAAACCCTCTACACTAATCTAATATTAATAGTCTAATCACACTCAAATCCCAATACTTACTTGACATTCTTATATTCACAATAGTCCACATGATCGGGGCAGACCAGGTCGTCTCTCGGCGGGCCGTAGATAGCAGCCACCAGACCTTCAATTCCGTACCGGAGGAAGGAGCAAGACCTGGCCAACTTCCAGATGAAAGGGGGAGGGACGTCCCCATACCCGATGCCGTATACAGCCAACAGCATCAGGGGAACGCTCAGCGCTGGACCGAGGAATACTGAGTTCTGGAAGTAAAAAATAAAATCGGTAATAAGGTTTTCATAATTTTAAGCTTAGTCCAAAAATTTACATGGTATTGAAGTATTTTTAAAGTTATATTTTTTACGAATTATTAATTTACTCTTTGATAACAATAAGTCGAGGAGCCACAGTATATAAACTACCCACATCATTGTAAAAATAGAAGTGTCACTTCCAATATAGTATTCCTCTATGGTCACTTCAGTTGTCAATACGCTGTCGCCAGATACGGTCGCGGCTCTAAATATATTTTTCCACTAAACTAAAGTTTTTGTTGTATTCTGTGCTCAATTCTTGGCAAGTAGTCAAAAAGGTTTTATAAAAGGTTGTGATGTATGTTCATACAGTGCCGAGTTTTGTGATATTGTTGGTCGCACGCAACATTGAAGCGCTTCAGCGGATACAGGAGCAGAATTAATTATGCAGGTTAGTCTCAGTGATAGTAACTTAATTTTTTCAAATTCCATTTTATTACTATACGAATTTTGATACTTAAAACATGGTCCTCGGGCTTGTCTTGAAATTACTTGGAAACACGTTGGTGCCTGAGTTCAGGTGTTAAATAGCCCTATGTGTAGTATGAACCAGGCCTACTACGAAATACTAAATCCGTAAATACGACCATCGTTTTTGGGCACCGAAGCATTTTTAGTACGCAATTCTTACTATAAAATGCTTCGGATTTCGTTTCTCGACTCTCACCCTCTCACTAAAGGCATGATGTATTGATCACACGCTTGTACACTTTGTAATATCCATCTACGTCGCTAATCTATCGTGACCAGAATTATCTAGGAGTGAACTATCATAAAATACTTACAACAACGCTCAACATGGACGATATCACGGTCCCCATCGACTCCGAGATCAGCGCCACCATAATACAAATAGCCGTGAACATCGCAACCCTCGGCAGCTCCATTGGTTGCGAAGTGAGGGGGTACGTGATGCATAGGTAGATAAGGCTGAAGAATATGGTAGCTGGTGTCCTGGAGACCACTAATGCAGCGTAGTATGGCTTCAAGCCATACCATCGGTTGAAGTACTCTCGTTTTACCAGCTGGACTTCTTTGGGAACTGGAAAAAAGATTTCTTGTGTAAAATATGGATGTCTTTTTAATATCTTATAAAAACTTTGGTGCTATACTTATAACGGTCCGATAGTGGAGCTATTTATGGATTTCAAAAAAAAACCGGTTAAGTGCGTGTCGGACCCGCGCACTGAGGGTTCCGTGCCACCCTTAACTGAATTCAGGGTCCACTTACTTTCACTTAACGAAAACATCACAATATATTGCGACAGCAAAAATAACTTTGTTTTTCATAGTGTTTGTATGAAAGACAAAGTTATATTTGCGGTTGATAAAAATGTGCAATATCTCAAAAACTACTGGTTCGATCTCATTTAAACCAATTTTCGTTGCAAGTTTTTGTTGAGATCTACATCATATATTTTTTTCAAAATTTTCAATTTCCTAGTTCAAAAGTTAGATGGGGGGGACGCCCATTTAACCACTTTGGAAGCGTCTATATCTCAAACCTTAGACTTTTAGAAAAAATGGTTTTAGAAACCTCAACATCATTTTAAAAGACCTATCCATAGACACCCCACACGTATAGGTATGTGTAAAAAAAAAATTAGGTTTTAGTTTCATGTATGGGAGCCCCCCTTTAAATATTATTTTTTCTTACTTTTTGTATCTGAATCGGAAAGCGGTGAACAAAATACACCTACCTACCAAGTTTCAGCTATGTGATGCTTATAGTTTCAGAATAAAGTGGCTGTGACATACGGACGGACAGACAGACAGATAGACAGACAGACAGACAGACAGACAGACAGACAGACAGACAGACAGACTTGACGAAACTATAAGGGTTCCGTTTTTTGCCATTCGGCTACGGAACCCTATTATATAGATAGATTTAAATACAACATTGCGTCAAAATTCAACGTCCACGTTTGAAAAAGACTTTTTTAAACTTTTAAATAACGCTATTTTTGGAAAGACCATTGAAAACCGAAGAAAACAGGTAGATGTTAAATTGGTTTCAAAATGGAGGGACACAAATAATAAAACAAATAAAGAAATTGGAGCAGAAAAACTGATATCAAGACCCAACTTAAAAAGTATAGCCATATTTTCAGACAATTTTGTTGCTATTCAATTAAAATTAGAAAAGATTATTTTAGATAGACCAATATACATTGGGTTTTCAGTTCTTGAGTATGCAAAACAACATATGTATAATTTTCATTATAATTTCATTAAAAAGAAGTATAGCGATAAAGGTATGCCTGCTATGAATGCTAAAATACCAGGTCTCTTTAAAGATGAGATGGGGGGTGATATCATTAAAGAATTTATTGGCTTGCGAGCGAAACTCTATTGTATTGAAAGTACAAAAACCGTGATTAAAAAAGCAAAAGGTGTATCGAAGTCTGTTACTAAGAAATTGAATACGAGTCATTATGAAAACACGTTAAATAAAAATATTAACGTAAGATGCAGCATGAATTTAATAAGATCTTTTAAACATGTTTTATATTCACAAAAAATTAACAAACTGGTGTTAAATAGACAGGATGATAAACGACAAGTTATGTCCAATCAAATAGAAACATTGCCATGGGGGCATTGTGATACTTTATTTTAAATGTAAATAGCTTACAGTTTATTAATCAATTTACCGAATAAGTAATACTTAAAATACAAATCTTTTGGTACTCATGATGGTGTTTTCAATAAATTCATTTGTAATATTTAGGTAAATAAGACAAGTTTAAAAGACTGGAATAGATGACAATGTTGATCAATCAATTTTAATTTAGCTAAAATTCTTTCATTTGTATGAGCCCCTTGACCATGATAAACAGACCCTGGTTTTGAAATGTTCGAATGATATAGTTTATCTCTTAGTTAAACCAATATCAGGGTGAATTTCCCAACAGCAAATTTTACGCGGCATGAGTGAAATCGGCAGTGCAGAGTGATACAATGAGGCTTATTTATTTTTTTATTTATAGAAGGCGTTATCCCGTATACGGGACTATAAATATTTTTTGATTAGGACCACGTTAAATACGGAATAAAAAATCATAAAGCACCATATTTTTCATTTCGGTTGCGCGGTCAAATCCATTTTTCTGTTTAATTTCCCTTATATAGTAAAAACTTTTGGTTATTTAGTATTATTGCTTATTTCATTTAAATCGTGAATAGTTATAGTACTATCACATAATAATTTTATAATTTAATCTATTTAATTAAATGACTTATAAGTAAAAATGCATGTGGTCAAATAAGACTTTTCATATCGGTGAATTTTAGTTTGTCGAGAATATTTTTGCGTGGGACAACTCTAGCTCCTTGCCCCCGCGCTAAAACGCTACATACCAGTGCCGCCTCAATGCTTAAAGTAAATAGACGTGCGCCGCTTGCTCCGTGTTCCCGCCAAAAAAGTAAGTAGTTGGTTTCGGTGACATGGGACATTTTATTTTTCATTTCCGCAGGTTGGAATATATTGTCATCAAATTCTCCATAAAATGTATGAAATATTTATTGGTATCCTTCCCAAACTACGTTTATTAGTGTGGTATTAATAACGTTGTGACTTTAAAACTTTTATTGTTATGTTAAATTATGTCGTTGATTTTAATATCGGTGTTTTCATTTCGGTTGATTCGGTGGCCTAGATTGACCACCGAAATGAAACAAAATTCACCGAAATGATAAAAAATATCATTTCGGTGAATTTTATTAATTCCGGTGCGTAGATTTTTCATATCGGTGATTGTTTTTCTCATTTCGATGGCTTCATTATATCATTCCGGTGAAATCTATACTATATTATACAGCTGAAGAGTTTGTTTGTTTGTTTTTTATTTGAACGCGGTAATCTCAGGAACTACTGGTTCAATTTGAAAGAATATTTTTGTTTTGCCTTCCTTTTTAGGATTCCGTACCTTGAAAGGTAAAAAACGGAACCCTTATAGGATCACTTCGTTGTTCGTCCGTTTGTCTTTCCCTACCCTTTTTCTCAGGAACACGTGGAGGTATCAAGCTAAAATTTAATCAAAAGCTCTGCGGTCCCTTAAAGCTGTAAAAAAATCAAACTTCTAAGCCAAGGAATCAAAACCTACCTACAGGGTACTTCCCGTGAACTTAGAATCTTGAAATTTGGTACAAAGCAATGTCATTTATAATACAGATACAGGAATAATTGCGAAAACTGTATTTTTTTGTTATATCATATAGTAAAAACAAAACTTACTGCCCCTTTCTTCATGAACGCGTTAAGGTGTTAAATGAAAATTACAATGACGTACATAATGAACTATAATTAAGATACAAATTATTCATTCAGCGAAAAGCGTCGTCCTTTTATTACAAAATGTCACAGAAAAAAAGACGCTTTAAATTTCCATATAACTACTATTGATCCCCACTCTACGCTCTGACCGATCCAAAGGTTCCCATTATGCTAGCAGCATTGCCTCGTTGAATAGCAATGGAAACCTGTTGAACCAGCCAGAGTGGGGATCATTACCCTTATCCCTCAGTCGTTGTCCCAACTCTTTGAAAAGCTCGCGTGCCTCATCTCCCCAGGGCCCAGCCGTCTCCACAGCGATTGGAACAAAATCATACTCAGACTTTAGTTTAGCATACTTAGTATGTTTTAACTTGACAGCATTTTCCGCCGCTGAACCTGCTGAAGTAACAGGCATACTGTAACTTCAACAGGTTTAGTAAATGTGTCTAACGCATGTTGCGTCCCATAAGAGGCTACGCCCTCTTCGCCATGGAACCAACGTTAGGTCATCTGGTCTCTTACCATCCATGCGGGACAAGCCTGGTGGCTCTAGGACGCAAGGAATATTTACGGAAACCGTGGCCCGACGCACAAATTCATTAATAGAATGGTATAAATTGCACTTGTAAAAAGCAACTGTGAACCTGTGACAGACGAGGAATTGAACCCACGGGGTTCAATTTCTTACGCAATCCGGGCAATTAAGTTTGTATGGTGACAAAACACTATAAAAACTAAAATAAACTATAATAGAATGGTGCTTCGGGAACCGCCCCGCACATCTTTGGCAACTCAGTCCATGGTGGCCGTTTTCATCTACCATCACACCACAAATACAGCGATGAGGTTCACAAACTTTGCTGCCCAGTCTAAAAGCTACTGCAATTCTTAAGGAATTGTTGTCGAGAAGCGTACCCAACTGTGGAGACGGCAAAGCATGCAGCCAAGCACCAGATTCAGGTTTTGCAACTGCTTTAAGGCATGCCAACATCACGCTGGAACCTACGGGAACGGAGTAAAGGCAAAACGCACAGAAAATGTCGAAGAGGACCGCTCACAGACAAGGACGACGATGAAGCGAGCTCACCCAGAAGAAGCCTGTTCACTCTTTTTCTGAAAATAACAGGGTTGTAGATCGATGGAAACACATATGCGGGTAGAGAGTTCCACTCTTTTGCTGTGCGCATTATGAAAGTTGACGAGAAGCGCTTAGTTCGAAAACTTTTTAAACGCGCTAATCTCAGGAACTACTGCTCCGATTTTAAAAAAGGGTTAGATAGCTCATTTATCAGAAAAGGTTATTGGCTATACTTGGTGTCCTTTAAATAGAGGTCCAGCCTAAAATAGGTGATAGGCTAGATAATGACAGTCATTAGAAAATATATAAAAAAATGTAAGTTATGTCCTTTTCAAGTTGTGTATATTAGGAAATCTACCAAATTGTCATCTAGTGATGGGTTTTCGACTACTGATAATAATAATACAAATACTTTTTTCACTTGTTTATTTTGCGATGCGAGTTTATATAGCCGAAGGCCTATTTTATTTGTAAATCAGGTTACATTTTTTTATTTTTTATTTAACCTATATCATCCCACTGCTGGGCAAAGGTCTCCCCCAATTCCTTCCATACGTCTCTGTCAGTGGCCAACGACTCCCAATCTCTCGCGAAGCTAGACAGATCGTCACTCCACCTCTTTCTAAGTCTACCCCTTCGTCGGTAGCCGTCTGGTGGTATCCATCGCGTGACGATTTGGGCCCATCTATTCGGGTGCATTCAACACACATGTCCCGCCTACTCCCATTTAAGCTTTGCTGTCTTGCCTACATCTGCTATGCCAGTTCTGGAGCGTATTGTGGTATTTCGGATCTTATCGATCCTTTTAATACCCAATACGCTCCTTTCCATAGCTCTTTGGCAAACCTTGAGTTTGGATTTCTGACTTTCGGTCAATGACCACGTTTGCGCTCCGTAAGTAAGTACGGGCAGGATGCAGGTGTCGACGAGTTTGCGTTTCAGTGACAATGGAAGGTCTCCCTTCAAATACGCTTTCATGGACCAGAAGCTCTTCCAGGCGTTATCGATACGACGACCGATCTCCTTGTCCTGCCTGTTTTCGAAGGAGACTATCTGGCCCAAGTATATGTACTCGTCGATATTCCATTTTCTGCCCGCATACCACTATGTCGTTTTCAGCGGCATTGGTCATGACTTTAGTTTTTGACCTATTCATCATCAATCCAACCTCAAGGCTCGCCTCACTCAGCTGTTCGAGCATGGTTTCGAGCTCTGACGATGTATTGGCAAAAAGAACTATATCGTCGGCAAAGCGAAGGTTTGTGAGCTTCGTAGCCCCAACCTTGATACCCTTCGTTCTCCAGGGATCGACCAGCTGTTTGAATACCTCTTGCAAGGCGCTGGTGAATAACTTAGGGGAAAGTGGATCTCCTTGCTTGACGCCCTTTAATATTGGGAATGGTGGGCCAGGTGCATGAAGTTTTATTCTGCTGTACTCTGTTGATAAATGAGTCTCAAGAGTTGTATGTAGGTGGGGTCCACATCCTGGCGTTCCAGAGCGGTGAATATGGGCTCATGTTTAACACTGTCGAATGCCTTGGAGTAGTCAACAAATCCCAGGTAAAGTGGTTTGTTGAATTCGTTACATTTTTCTATTATTTGGTTAACTGTATGAAGATGGTCAGTTGTAGAAAAATGTGAGCGGACACCAGCCTGTTCAGGGGGTTGATGTTTCTCTAGTTTATGGGCAATTCGATCCAATATTATTTTTGTAAATAGTTTATAAATATGTGAAATCAAACTTATTGGCCGGTAGTTGTTGATGTCATGTTTGTTAATAAATAGTAAATAAAAAAGTGAAAAATTGTAGTCACAGTAGTCCAGCTTATTACCCGTATTGTGTGCAGCGCACGGCGCTTAAATTTCGCGGGGAGAATTGCTGTTTTTCCGTTATAATAATATATGAGTCCTAAAAGAAGGTTAACTTCTACATACGGGATACTGTAAAACATCACGCTTCGACCTACGGGAATGGAGTGAAATCAAAACGCACGGGTGCAGTCACGACGAACCACGTGTTTTAGTGTATAGAAGTAATTTTGTTAAAGGTTTTCGGTGGGTGGATAAGTGTTGTCATTTCGGTGGGCGAGTTATTTCATTTCGATGAATCGTTTTTTCATTTCGGTGGCATCAAAATTTTGAAGTAATGTATCTTTTAAGTTTATCAAGATATTTTGATGGAGTTACGTATTGATCTAAACAACATCAAGAAGTATCATAAACCATAGTTTGAATTCGAAAAATGTTAAAAATAAAAAAGTTCACCGAAGTGATAAAAAAATCGACTTTGTTGAAATTAACCCATCAATGTATAGCTATAATTTAGTCTCTCTGAGAATGCTATTTAGAGAGAAAACGCATAGAAATATGTTTAAAGTCACACAATTACTTACATGCTAACAACACAGGCATCATAGGGATGTACAGCATAGCAATGATGCAGGCGTAACAGAAGCCGAAGTTGAATATAGTCTTCGAGGCGTCGTAGCCCATCTTGAAGAAGAGCAGCGCCACGATGAAGCCCAGGAAGAGGTGGAGACCCACTCGGAGCCATAGGTAATCCTAGAATTAAAAGGGAGTTGAGGATGTCTATTAATTTGAATCCGTCTAACTTTTTGATCTGCGGACTTAGGCCATTGGTACACCAACGCATTCGCAATGTGGCATGTAAAATTCGTATAAGTATGATATCTTGCTCCAACATAGCTAGATGTGATACTTGCATCTTTGTCGATATCGTTCTGCCGCATCGCTGCCGCATGCGAAAGTGTTGGTCTCCTAGTAAGTATAAAATGCCAAAGGCTCCACGTTTCTAGCATCGGAGACCATCTTTTAACTTAGATCAAATCTTAGATCAAATCAATGTAAAACAAACGGACAAGATTGTTTTTTTTATTCTTGTATTTCCAACACCTTGATATAACAGAGTTGGTAAATTCTGCCCATAGCCAAAACCTACTTTATTTCTAACAGTCTGCAACAACATCCGTCTCAACAGTACTAGGAACTGCTCGCACGCAGTACTCCCATGCTTGTAGCTGTGCTTCTCGACCACCCCTCCAGCGTTCAGCTGTTCCAGCTCCAGGTCCTCGTAGACCACCTCATCTGCAGCGTAGTCTCGCCACCGCTGGCACCTGCCATTTTCCACTGCTGCTACCATCCTGTCTGTGTGGGGACCGTACTCGCCGCTGGATACTTCTATTACTGGAATAAGACGATTGTTGATAAAGACTTTAGAAAAGAGGTGCGGACTAAAGTGAAGTTCTGGTAAGAACAAAACCATGGGTAAGGTCTGCATATTAATTAAGAGAGAGAGAGAGAGAGAATTAAATAAAGCAATTTCAATTTCAGAAAGAAGTTTGAGACTGCCATCAACAAAGTGTCCATGCAATTTCATAATAATAAAATATATTAATTGTATGAAAATTGAAAGAAAATAAGGCGCATGATGAGTAAGTTCTATTTGAAATACTTCATTAGGGTCATAAGTAAGATGCATAAGACTGATCTTGACATGAAGTCACTACTTAGTGTGTATGAGTTGACAACTAAAACTTACTAAAATCAGCAGGGTTGTAAGTCATAGGGCAAGGCAGTTGCAGCTCGTTCAGGAACGGCACTACGCCTCCAGAAGTCCCCTGGTAGGCACATCTTCCATCCGCTACCACGTAAACATGGTCAAACTCCGCGAAGAGACGGGCTGAAGGTGTGTGAAGGGAGCAGACCACGGTGCGACCACCCCGGGCTACCCGTTTAAGGAGAGACACACAGGTGGAGGAAGCGACATCGTCTAAACCTCTGGAAGAACAAAGGATCCAAAGTCAGAAACACGATTCGAACGATTAAGAGCGAAGTTACATTAGCGTTGCGTTACGTCGGGCTATATCGCTCACTAGGCTAATATCCGTTGCACGTGCGTTCCGAAAACGCAACGCAACACAACGCACCGGGTAGCATGCCGTTCAGATTTGTAGGTAAAATGACGGAGCTGCACCGCTTCGACGTCGCAGCTTCGACGCAACGCAATGTCTACGTGGCTTCGCTAATGAAACGCTGTCAACTAATTTATATAGTACTAGCTTTTGCCCGCGACTTCGTTCGCGTGGACTTCAGGTTCGTCCCGTCTAGTAGCGCAAAAAATGTGTTTTTTTACGACCTCACATTAGAAACCTCAAAAATTGTAGCCTATATGTTATTCTGATGTATAAGCTATATTGTGGTAAAGTTTCATTCAAATCCATTCAGTAGTTTTTACGTGAAAGAGTAACAAACATCCATACATCCATACATCCATACATCCATACATCCATACATCCATACTTACAAACTTTCGCCTTTATAATAGTAGTAGGATTGTGGAGTACTAGATCAAATACAAACTTAATTTTATCTTGATATTGTCTTTCCCTTATCGTAGTTGGTAAGTAAGATTTCAGAAGAAACCCTACACAAAAAAAACGTTTGATGTGTCGCTATTCTTATTTCCTCGTGCGTAGTAAATGCACTATTTAATAAGTTTTGTTCATGTTGCGTCATTTAGCACATCTATTGTTCTAAAGTGATACTTAAGATGTAAAATATTGTCAGTAGTAATGAATTCTAAGAAATCGCAAAAAAAAACGCTGGTACACTAGTAATAACAATAGCTTAACTACTTTGAACTATGTGCTCTAACCTCTGACCCCTGATGGTTAAGTGAGTTTAAATGCAAATTAAAGTAGCAATCTAAATCACCTGTATTTATTATGAGTTGTGCACTGCCTATTCAGGTATTTTCGATAGTAAAATCATAAGAAATGTACGGTGGGAGTCAAAAGCTAAGTTCAAATTGAAATACCCAAAAGAATATTCAAATTCTGAAGTCTTAGCGTACAGTTCAGTTAGAGGATAATCGCTTTATTAACATCCATACTAACATTTATTTATATACTTGAAGATTTTGTTTGTTTGTTGGAACGCGCAAATTTATGGAACAAATATACCGATTTAAAAAAAAATGATAGTTCATTTATCGGGGAAGTCTTTAGGCTATAAAATATCACGCGACGGAAGGGGAGGTAGGAAACTCAAAACACTCGGTGGACCGCGAGTTAATAATATGACCACATACGTAGATGACTTGTCGAACAAGGTGACTGGTGGTTATTTAAGACAAAAGAGTAGACACATACGTAGTAGGCTCGTCGAGGAAGATGACTGGTGGGTTGTTCAGCAGTTCCAAGGCGATAGATAATCTCTTCCTCTCGCCGCCTGACAATTTCTCCGGCGCTGTGTTCTTCGCCTTCGATAGCCTCAGGAGCTGAACTATTTCTTCTACCTGAAATAAATTCATTTATATCACTAATACTTGCTGGATGATGATATCTGAGGTACGGACGACAGCACGTCAAGCTGAACACTACGGTATTTAATGCTGTTGGAATAAGGGCTATTTTTCAACAACGACTATACATGGTGTAATCAAATTGATTGCATTTATTAATAATAATTTATTATATAAGTTTGTAAAATGTACCTAGTGCCTCTATAAATGTGTCAAGGAAGTTGAAAGAATGTCATTAAATTAGAATTAGTAATGCTAGGGTCTTTGGTCATGCACCGTAAACAATTTTTAATTGGATGAATTGAAGTGAGTCGGATTTTGAAATAATATTTGACGAGCTGATAGCGAAGCGATTTGGTAGATCCAAAATTAATTCAGTCCATCTGCCATTCATTGTTCTAATCCCAAAATTATGTACGGACAACAGCACGTCAAAATAAACATTGCGGTATGCTATGCAGTTGTAAAAAGAGTAGAAATTTTGAACAAAAACGTGTAACCTGATGTGCTGGCAACTGCGCATACAAGTTGCTTTATTAATCAGGATAAGAAGAAGATACTTATTATCGAGGATCACTTCGTGACGACTAAAATATCACCGTGCTAGAATATCTAGACCCAAAGAGCACTTACTATGACAAGTTTCTTCTGCCTACTGATTCCGGTGCCGAGTTTCAGATCAGCAGCTATCATCATGGCTTCCTGTACCGTGATGAAGGGCTGGAGCAGATCCTCCTGCATGATGTACCGGGACAGCTTCCTGAACTGTTTCAGGTTTCTGGGCTCGCCGTTTGTGCAGATCATGCCGCTGGCGCCGGCCACTCTGGGACAAAAAATTACCATAGGTTATGATGAGTTCCTTAAAAAATTTTTTTGTTTGTTTAAAAAGAAATAGCAAGTTTATATAAATGGACTGGAAGAGAATTGCCAAATATTTTTTTACCATAATAATATTTTGAACTTGATTTTGTTTGCGGAATCCCTACTAAATGTTTGTATGTAAATGCGAAAGATTGTATGTAATATATGTGTATGTATGTTAGTTTGGTTCTCACGATTATTGGATGAGCTTATTTAGATTTTGAATATGGAGACGATTATACCAAAATTTTCATCGAGGAAGTCATCCTGTAACATAAAGGCAAGAAATAAAGCTGAAATTTTGTACTCAAAATGAATAAAATGCGCAAAGCCACAGCCACCACTAGTTCTCTTACAATTCTTGCCCACACCAGCTTGCATGGTTTTGCTAATTGACTTTTATTAGTACTTAGTACAGGTGTATGAAACACAAAGCTATGTGTGAAATATGCGAGTGTACAATAGAATTGCTATTTCCTCGTGTGACTATAGCACTGAGACTGTGATTACAAGTATGCACTTTGATCTCATTAAATGACCATAATAGACGAAATCATACTGGGTGACTGACTGTTTTTATCACGTGAGTTATTAAAAAAATATGTTTTATTCTATCGAAAACGATGAGTCCCAAAATCCGGTCATTTATTTATTTTAAGTACGCTCTGGACTTAAATTTCTAAGTACGTAATTAAATTTTAGCCATTTATTATGTTTATGCATACTTGCTTCGATGTTTTAGAAGAAAAATAGTTTTGTGATAAAAATATACATAGTTTTTGTTTAACATATAATAAAAGAGTTATTATTAAATACTTATAAATTTTTATCAATCAAAAAAATATGTGTATTGAGATTTGAAATTAAGTATTAGATTTCCTTGTCATAGTGGATGATTTATTGTTTTTGATATTTAATTACTTACATTGTTTACCATCGTCTGTTTCTTATAACGCTACACCGTTACTCATTTCAGGCTTGAAGCTCTTCATAATATTCTGTTAAGTACCTGATTGCTTAATAGGGCCATCAAAAGCAGGAATATAATATTATCTAAGTATCATTACAGATGATTTCTTAAAAGATGTAATAAGAAACAAAAAAATGCGCACTGGCGGGACTCAAACCAGCATCTTTCTGGCTAACCGACCGGACGGACTGACAGCACGGTAGCTCAATTGGAAGAGCAGTTGGCCCGGTTAGCCAGAAGGATGCTGGTTGGGGAGTGCGCAATTTTTGGTTTCTTATTTCATCTTTTAAGAATTTCAATATGATACTGTGAGTGTAAAATAAAACATTCTAAATCATTACAGAAGATACTGTATCATGGAGTCATGAGGCGTGTTCTGACATTAGTTCATTATAGTTTTTCGACATCAGGAACATGTTACAGTTTGAATGACGTAGGTAAGAATACAATACCTAACGAGTACATAAAAGGCTATACATCTTTGCTAGCACGATTATATATATTTTTTTGCCTTCCTCATGCAGGGGAGACATATACCTTTACTCGTCCGTTTGACGGAAAATATTCGAGCTGCCATAACTGGCACGAGGTCGATTATCCTTCACCTTAACGGCATATTATCTGAGCTATACTAACATACAAATTATATTATTTGTCCAAGCTATTTATACAGGCATAATGCCTACATTATGCCCTACTTACCCTACATGCCTACATTATGCCCTTATTGTACCCTACGCTATTATGCCTACATAACAGCGTAGGGTACAAGACATAAATAAACTTATTCCATCATAATAATACGAATCACGAAACATGATTTGAGGAGCTGAATGCTATGAAACCATGGCAATGATTGCTGTTAGCCATTGCTATGCAAACCTAGAAAATTGACCAAAATTGTCGTCTCATCTTGTTTTACGTCAGTATACAGTGTATCATTCAAATTACTTAAATAAATAGTTACTATGAAATTATATTATGCTAGTTTAATTGCACTAACAACCGTGCATTTATACAGGGGGTATTTAAAACTACAGATTACCTTCACTGCTTTAATGTTGCCTACATTTACGAAATATTGTGTTTTTATTTAACTAAGTTATACACCGTGCTTTTTTAACCGTCTTCATGCAACTTTTCCAACTGAAAAGGTTTCAGGCAATACTAAAAAAACACAAAACCAAGTCTAAACCTTGCCTTGACGCAAGCAGCTGTCGTAATTCAGATACTTATATGTATTATATTATCTGTGCTTATACTTATGAACTACAAATGATAGTTTGTATGAGCATGAATGCCTTAATTATTACGCTACATTCGTTTTTCTATTGTTGAGTCACGATGGTGTAAGTAAGGCACGTGTATTGTTTCAGGACCTTGAAAATTTAGGCATTAATTAAGAGATCATAATAATAATATTTTCTATACTGTATAATAAATAAGGAAACTTTAGTCCCCATCCTTGACTTAAGAATATGTTACAGAGGGCAAGAGTCAGAATTTAATTGACTGGTTTATAACCATGCCACAATTGGCTTAAATGATCAGCACCAACCTTACCAAGGCGCAATTATGGAATTAAGTGATCTACCTTTGTAGTGCAGTTGTGTGACAATGAAGGTTAGACGTGCTGACTGGTTCATATTGAACAAGGCATTCTGTGACAATAGGCCCGTGGTTGCGTAATTTATAGTTAACTCAGCAAATGGTTTTTATTATTGGTTCTGAAGTTCACGCGAATACTACTAATTGATTTAAACACACTTTACGGATTGATTTCGCGAATAAAAATAAATGTTTGCGAAATCAAACCGTAAAGTAAGTTCTTCTAAACCAAAAAAATATGTTTTAATCTATTAATGGTTAAATGTCACCAGCGTGCAGCGGTTGAATATTTACAATTTTACGTGTCTTGAAGCAAAAGTAGCTTAACCAAAAGTCATTAAAATAATCATTCAGATTTTTGGTTAAGGTTTTTGTTCTTCAAAACACGCCCAACGTGCTTGTACGCGCCCCACGCGGGGTACGCTTTTTACCAATTTAGGTAATAAAAAAGGTGGAGTAAAATTGAATATAAATTTAATAATATTTGTATAAGTACCTGTATCCAGCAAGGATATTGAGAAGTGTACTCTTCCCAGCCCCAGAAGGCCCTAGGATGGCAGTCAGCTGGCCCGAACGGAACTCTCCGTTTATACTGCGTAGGATTATTTTGGAACCTGAAAAAAATATCAACTTTTGTTATTATTGCTGAAAAGTCTTTGGGTTTGGTTATACCTCTTAACACGTTCCGGGACAGTGAACGCCTACAGGCGTGAAAACAATAAAACATCTATTGTGTCTGGAGTAGTGTCCCGGAACGTGTTAAGCCTGTTTAAATTTTATTTCTGTCTCTAGCAATCTATTCTATATACATATAATAAGACTGTAAAAGATCGATTTCTGTACATTGAAGATTTTTATGAAAAATTGTAACAGGGGGTCTTAATTACCGTAATAGAAGCCAAAACAACAATTTTTAAAATTTTTGTCTGTCTGTCTGTCTGTCTGTCTGTCTGTCTGTTTGTCCGGGCTAATCTCAGAATCTACTGGACCGATTTTGATGGGGCTTTTTTTATTTGACTCAGCATCACTTGGAGAGTAAACTAGGATAGAAATAATCACGCCAATAGACTTAGGGGGTAGGCAGAAAATATATATATATAAAAGAAAGTCGTGTTTGTTACAACACTTATAACTTGAGAACGGCTGAACCGATTTGGCTGAAAGTTGGTGGGGTGGTAGCTTAGAATCAGGAAAAGCATATAGGATAGGACTTTTTGTCCCGCTAGACGGGGCCGGGGCTGGGGTAGCACGGGACCGGGACGAAACGGTGGGGAGGTAGCTTAGTACCAGGAGAAGGACATAAGATACTGCATATAGGATACTTTTTGTCCCGCTAGACGGGGCCGGGGCTGGGGTAGCACGGGACTGGGACGAAACGGTGGGGAGGTAGCTTAGTACCAGGAGAAGGACATAGGATACTTTTTATCCCGTTCGATGGGGCCGGGGCTAAGGCGGGACGGGGCCGAGGCGAAACAATTTAAAATAAATGTGGGTGGAAATGAATCTGTAAAGTGTTTTAATTCAATGTGTAGTGTTTCCTCCATATTGGTTTGTATAAATTAAATGAATATTTGGTACTTTATGGTACTTGCCAAAGTATAACAAAACAGTGCCATGAAAAAATTTATATTTAGATCCATTTTTTCCACACAACAAAGTAAAATGTTAGTAAAGTAGTAGTTTTTTTTGTGGCAAAGTAGTAGTTAAAAGTAAAGTAACCATATTATCCTATCAAACAAAGGAATTCCTAATCGAAATACAAATTGTGAACGTCCAAATAATCGGTATGGTCATAATAATTGATCACCTTTGATGTACCTACTACTTGCTTCTTATTGTTGTAATATGGCCAATTTTAATGATAAGTGAGTACTAAATTGTACTATATAAATACTTTATATCTTGCGTACTTATAAGTACTTATACTTAAGTATCTTATTTGTAAAATCATAAGCCTATAAATTAAAAATTCTATCCAAAGTCACTATTCCACGCGGACGAAGTCGCGGGCACAGCTAGTGTCAAATAAACTGACTAAGATAGAATGATGGCTTATGCCACTAAACCCTAAAAATATTTCCACTTTAACCCCAAAATTTTTTATAGGAACGATTATAATTCTCAATTTTGGGGTTTTAGTGGAATGAATGTATGAATTTCGAGGACAATAGATTTTGGGGTTAAGTGACATAAGCCAGAATGATGATTTAATCAGTCAGGTATCAAACGAATGCCGAGAGTCGCATAACAATGGAATTTTTATTGTCTCGTTGTCTGTCTCGTTTACACATACTTGACGAGTTGATCCAAGATTAGCAATTAAATCATCATATAAATTGCACTTGTAAAAAGCAACTGTGACTCTGTGACAGACGAAGAATTGAACCCCGTGTCTTACGCTATCCGGGCGTATGCCTATACCACTTGGCCACCGTCACATTAACAAGCCTGTTGAATTTTGCAAGTGCTTTTTAACGCGTAGGCTGCGTGACATCATCAATGTTGCGAAATTGCTCTCACAATATTCGAAGGAAAATATTTTTACAAATAATTTAACAATCAGTTAAGATAATGAAAGCCAATTTATATAGTTTATTTTTGTTTTTAAAGTGTTTTGTCATCATGCATAAGTGGACCTTAAATTCCAAAGTGTAACTTGTATTATTTAAGAGTTCACTCATATTTTTGTCTAGTCTAGACCATGGATAGAGTAGTTATATGGCCAGTGGTACATAGATACGACTAGAATGTAGATTGATAGTAATGCAACGGATGGTTCATTTAGTTTCACCATAAAGAGTCTGATTTACCTGTCTACCTCGGTAGGTATAGTAAGTTGCTCTGAATGCCGTAAATGAAATGGAATATTCCAAACAATAAAATATCCTCAAACGTCAAAGCCTATACAAACTGAACTTATGCACGGCCTTACCGTAAACTTCACTTAAATATATCTGGTGATGACGTCAATTTAAGGTTCCCAAAGGGTCAGATAATTGTTTTTCCTTTATTTAACTCAAGGGTTTGACTAAAAGATATTGCAGTTTTTATCATCGTATTAGTCATATGGAAATCAGGGCCCGGATTCTCGCCTAAATCGAACTTTTACGTGCTGGAGGCGGATGTAGAGAATAAGTTTGATAGAGAAAAATTTGAACGATGAGATCTTGGAAATGGCAAAGGAAAAGAGAAAATTGATTAAAATAGTAAAGTAGACGAGGGCAAATGTTGAGACACCTGTTTCGACACGATCATTTCATCAAACTATAATAAGTAGAGGGAAGAATAGAAGGATGAAGGAGACGAGGAAGATTAAGAATAAGCTGTATGGAGCATATAAAGCAAATGTTATGTGTCGTTTCGTATCAGGAGGTCAAGAGAATAGTGGAAAACCGGAAAGAAAGGCAAAAAACAAGAGCCAAGCTCTTTTTTTGATGATTAAGATTTGGCCAATAGGATATTAATGTTTTTTCAATTTGAAAATAGAACCTGATCTTAAAATGAAATAAGGCTCTTTTTATTTTAAGTGGGTAAAACAGCTCCAGATGTCTGGCACAATCAATGCTTATCAAGATGAGAAAAAGGATTGCATTAATTGTAAATCTGATGAAATAGGCATTGTGCTTATTGCCTAACCTTGTGCTGCTAACTCTGCGCTACAATGTCTAAGGCCTAGACCATTCTGCAATATCCCACGGAAACTGCCGAGCATTGATATCCTCTCACCTTATCAAGTGAGGCCATAGCAACTATGTTACTTACAATCATACTAATTATTCACTATTTTGCAATTTTTGACTGATGACTGCTTTGAATCTAGTAGATTTTAATTTGATGGTGACTAGGATATCCGACTGAGAAAATTTTAAAATGTGCATGTATTTTCATTTGCAGCTTATGAAATAAAATCGACATTATTCTTTAGTGTAAAAGCCACGCTCTTGTCGTTGGAGTAATCGCCATACTTTTCTCTTCTCTGCCTCTTCTTGCTTTCATCTTGACTTTTTGCTTTGACATCTACATTATGTCTCAAAAAATGTACCAGACTGATCCGGACTAATTCAGGCATAGAATTTTCAGATAATAATATCGTGACTTTTCTTTTAGATTTTGAATACTCTTCATAGATTTACTCGTAGGTAGGATGTTAACTACAAAGTATCCAACAGTATTGCTCACTTCCGAACTAACTAGCTATTGTAAACACGCAACAGATGATAGTCATAGAATACTAGGAAGCCTGAAAATTGGCACACACGTGCTGTTATCTATAAAATATCAATTTACTCTATCAAATTATGTTTTTCCACTTGCCATGTTTTTCAGGTCATTTCCACCGATAACAATTGTTTGTGACTGCAGTTTCCACTCTTGTGTAGGTATATTTTAAATATGAATATGTAGTATTATAATTAAGTTACTAATTCTGATCTACACACATTTAAAGTGCGAGTGACTAGGGAAGGAATTAGCTGCTGGCAGAAGTGTTGCAGTGATGGGCGTTGGGAGAGCGTTTAAAGAAAGACTGACTGCGATCAAAAGGCGTATTTATTACGATACAATTACTTATATACTAAAGGAGGAAGTAAGTGTGCGTAGTAATAGGTATACATACGAGGCGCACACTACACCTCCCCCGTTTTTTTTTTTTAAACTTTTTATGAAAAAAATGTTTAAAAATAAAACCCTTATTAATACATTCTCTAATTATTAAATTTAAATTTTGAAAAATTTATACATATTATGTATAGATTGGTATTTTTATTTAAATTTGGAAAAGATCAATACAATTTATTAAACACACCAAAAGAATTAAAAATACTTTATAGTAAAATCATTTTAAAAAAAATATATGGTTGTACAATATTATTCCTTATTTGACTGTAAACATTAAAATTTAATCTAAACCTGAAGACGATACAAGTATTTTTTTTTTAGTTATTTTATCCATTATTAAAAAAAATACTATAGTTAAATGTTGAGTACTTGACAACCAAATGCCATATATTAGACAAACTTCAAAGTCAATTTCATCATGTTTTCATGTAGCCAGACCAAGATAAGAATGTAATAAAATTATTAATACTAATTTATAAAATACAATGTTTTGTTATTAACTAAACGTGTTGTTGACGACGAATACCTAAAATACCTTTAACTAAAAACAAATGTATCAACCTTAGTTAAAACTTCATAAATTCAATAGTATTTGTTTGTATTTCAAAAGTCAATTCCGGGAATATCGTACATATTGTACCTTCGTACTTGTGTCAAATTCATTCAGTGTCATATGTAGTTATTTTATCCAAGATATAACATAAGATGTGGTGGCCATTCCACAGAGTCTTGTCTTAAAAAGTTAGTAGTATCTAGATCTACTATTACAAGTTATAAATCATGCATGATAAATATTATATTTATTTCACATAATATTCTTTTTATTTATAGTCGACTTATTAATTAATTGTTTATGGTACTTTAATATCATGTGTGCACACTTAATTATAATATTTTATTTATATGGTACATTTTATATATTTAAACTTGCTATGCATAGCTTTATTTATACTAGGGGCATGTTTTAAGATTCATCGACCTCCAAATATTTTCACAGAGAGAAGCTCGTCTACACCATGATCAAATAAAGGATCTGACACCCTGTATTGTACCTTGTACCTTTTATTTATTTAATAACATTTTACTTAAGGGACAATTTTAAGACTTCATTAATCTCCAACTATTCTCACAGAGATAACTTGTATGCACCATGATCGAATGAAGGATGATTCCCCTAATTTTGTACCATTTACAATGTCATATTTATTATTTCATATATCTCATTATTCTTTCTATATCCAACAAAAACTTTACAATGAAACATGCCTATGCAATCAATACATTAGAATACATTACAACTATTGGGTGATCAGTCCAAATCGTTAAAAATGATCCTTTGCAAGAATGCATGCCTATCTTTAACTTACGCAAACGAAACAATACCAAACTATTTTTAACTTTACTTAAATCAATTTCAAACAAAAGCCTATTTTGAAACCACAAACCTCTTACGTATCCTTCGTCATTTAAATATCACAAACATTTTCATTCCAAAACCTACGATATACAATACTCACAAATACTTAAGTTTCTTCCATAAATCATTATTTTCTCTCTCATCTTTCTTATTTCTCACTAGCTCGTAGCTATCACATTATTTCTTATCATTGTCTTATCCATGTAATATTAACTATCAAACAATACAAATACAAGTCCATGTAATATTTTAATTTAAAAAAAATCTTTATTAAAATTTCTGATAAATTCTAACTTTGAACCTTATTAAAACGTTATGTATAGTTAATCATAGCATAATAAAACAAAACAAATATATTTTACGTAAACGTTACAAAATTTCGTTATTAAAATTGCAATAACCTTTCCAATCTTGAATAATTGACCCAAATAAATACTACTCAATTCATTATTATGCCAAGTGATTTGTTACTTACACCTTTGTTAAATATTTCTTATCATAAAATCAATCGTTAATTACAAGTCTTTCAGTATGTTCCTATCAAATTTTGTTACGAACATTATTGCAGTAACCTTATAATGAAATACCAAATATAAAAAAAAAAAGATTTACGTGTGTGTAGTTTACTTAAGTAATGAACGAAATTAAATGACCAAAACCAATCAATAACCTAAATCAATGAGTTGGTACATAGGCGATATTTTGCGATGCTATCTAGGTGGTCCTAACAAATCCTAATATGACGTTGAATCTAATTGCATATGAAATCCAAAGACTGTTTGCTAGAAATGTAATAAGATCCTCACCTACCGCGGCAAAGTATTGCGTCAATTAGCTAGAAAATGTAGAGTGATGAACTGATGACGCTTCAACACGTGTGGTAGTCAAGTTGCACGTTCTGTCCTAAATAATTATGATAATAGCAATCCATATTTTATAAAAGTATAAGTGATTAACCGACTTCAAAAATGAAGGTTATAAATCTAAATTTAGTTAATTTCAAATAACGATAAAATATTAGACGTATACCTGTTGTATTCGTAAAGTTCAAATTTCCTGTAACTATTTCATTACTGTTTACTAAAAAAGATGACCAACTATTCTCTATTCTATACCAAATGTTTTCAATACCCAGCTTATCTATAAAAGTTAAAAATATACTTATATTTCAGGGAAAAAAAAATACAACGAACTGAAAAATAACTGCAAAGACTTTGAATGGTCAAAATGAACTTAACTTTAGTTGAGTAATTGTAATTACTGTTTTCTGAAATTAAATGTAGATTATGACGTGATATACCTACCGGTTATCAGTTATTATTAAAATGTTACTTATAATTTCGGCTAAAATTTAACTAGAATTTGGAAATTAATATAGAATATTATGTACCAAAATCAAATTCTATTAAAACGTTACACTAACAAAAATAGAAACCTGATAAAAATACATATTTCTTTTGATTTTGTTTCGATAAATTGCAAACTATTGAGTGCTATATGCTTGAAAATGTTAACCTATGCAAAACTCAAAAAAAAAAAATTACCAATTACGTAACATTATCCTTGTTATGTGATGCAGGAATCGAACCCGCAAAATTTGTTAGATACTAATTTATAGCGTAATATTAATGTTATTATAATTAATTTGTATGTACCAAAACGTACACGTGACGTTACGTCAATTTAAAATGTAGCAATAAAGTGTGATATTTTTTTTAAAAAAAGTGAACGTTACTATATGAAAAACGACCGAACCAACAAAAGTAAATAGTACTGTATGGAAACTTTAGAGTAATCTAGTGATTGTAGTGGAAAAAATATTGAATTAAAAGAAAAAAATATATTTAAAAAAATATTGAAAGAAACATTTATAATTAAAGCGGAATCATTTGAAAATAGAATAATATTTTAATTAGATACCTGTGTTCCAATATGATGCTAAAAATAGATTCTGGACATTCCTAATCAATGTAAGGTGAGTAGCTAAATCGCGAGGAGCGTGTAACTCACGTTTTGCTGATTTGCAAATACTGGTGTTCAATGCGCACGATACTGAATGTGTAATAAACATTGATCTAATTTTAGAATATTAAAATTTTAAAATATGATTTGAAGGAATTCTAATGCACTTAAAAAAACGTTATTCTGGTAGAATACATATAAAGTCAAAAATAAGGCTGTAAATAAAATATCACTGGCGAAATATTAAATTAAATTTACGTACATACCAAAAAATAAAGATTCAAACTGCTTAATTCCTGTTAGGAAAAAAAAAGATAAGTTGATTAGTATTACCCTTTTACTACGAGTAGGTTTGTCCTTAGTTCATTAAGTAAAATATATTCCTTTGTAAATTAACGTATTTTCGTATTATTTTATTATGCTGTCAAAATTAAAATGATTATTATGAAATCAATGAGTTAGTCGTCAACAACCGTTACTTATATTTTTAAATCTAAAAGTAGGTACTCGTATACAGAGTTTTACCCTTCTACATAACATAGAACTTATATTTTATCTTCAATAAAAATACAGAATATAGAAAATACGACATGACCTTTCCTGAAATATGATCGATATTTATAAACATTCATAATGTTTAAATTATGGTACTAAACGAAATTTATTAAACTTTACTTGCACAAATTAACTATATTTAAAAGACCACTTTTTAATACATCATAATAACTTTACATAATATTTTTGTTGAAATAATTAAAATTTTCCTTTATATTTTAAACAGATAATTAAGTGTGACAAGCAAATTTTGTTAAATTTTAAAATTCAGAATTTTAACTAAAATGATTAAAATTATGTTACCGTATGATATCTTCTCTGGGGCAGTTTAGGGTTAATTTAAAGAGGACGAGAGGACTTTTCTTCGTGGGGGCGTTATTCAAGGGGACTGAAAAACTTTTGCACGGGGACTCGACAGACTTTCGGTTCTCCCGGCTGCGACCTCTTCCGACTCGAACAACTCCCGGCACCCTGCATACTGATGTTAAACCTCATCGGACTCCAACATCTCCCGGCGCCCAGCACACTGTTATTACCACATCTGACTCCATCATCTCCCGGCGCCCAGCTCATTCCGTTCTTCATCAACACATTTTCTTCTTTCCATCTTGTATTCCGTACACAGTTTCTTGAGTTTTCACAATTTTTAAAACTTTTCGGTATTTTTATTGAAGTAAATAATAGTTCGTCCAATATTAGTCCATTTAAAATATTTAATTAATTTTTATCAATGAAAAAAATAAATATTGTCCATTTTTAATTCGCGATCCACTTTTCCCAGACCGTCTGCTCAGTACTGCCAACAGGCAGCACTGGCAGGGTCGCCATGCAGTGATGGGCGTTGGGAGAGCGTTTAAAGAAAGACTGACTGCGATCAAAAGGCGTATTTATTACGATACAATTACTTATATACTAAAGGAGGAAGTAAGTGTGCGTAGTAATAGGTATACATACGAGGCGCACACTACAGTGTTATGTTCCCTAAACACTACGATTTGGACGTCTTCGAGCAGAGAGTGAAATGGCTATTACCGAACAAACCGATCCTAGACCGCATCAACACTGAACTGACCATTAGGAGATATTGTAGCCAGATATCTGACTATTCATCCTGCTAATATTATAAACGCGAAAGTCTGTGAGGATGGATGTTTCCACTGAATAGATAAATAAGGTTAGAAACGTTCTGACAGTTCGTTTGTATGAGAACCTGTGTCGCCGGTGGGCGGTACGGCGTTATTGCTGCAGTGCCAAAAGCACCAATCAATGAATCAACGCATCAATATCACAAACCAATCACACTTTCCGCTGGGAGCTCTGTGATTGGTGTGATTAGTACGTAAAACCAACTACCAATCACAGAGCTGCTAGCTGTGGAACCATCAATCATCATTCCGCTACGTTCACTCTTTAATGTCAAAATACTACGTTGTGGTAAAAGTCGATATTTTAGGTCGATCGATATCGATAACTTCAATTACCGGTGTAATGTATTTTTTCAATATGAATTGAAAAAAAAACCGATAGATTTTAGTTTTGCGTATATAATTATATATGCGTTGCGTATATAATACGGCACATTTGATCGGATCAAAGGGTTGTAGTAAAATTACCTTCCGATAGAAAACAATAAGAAAAAGTTTTCCACAGTGACCGGTCGCAAGCGGTCTACTATGACCAATGCAATCCTGCAATCTTCAGAAGGTCATGGTGGACTTCCACGCTCTGATGTTGTCGAAGGGTGTTCAATGTGAAACTTTTCTGCAAACTTTTCGTGGGAACGGCCTTTAGGTGTTGTTGATTATGATAGGGTAGATATCTACATGGCACAATAGCAATAACCTACTCTTTCTAGCATCCGGAAGAATTACTTTCTGCGTTAGGATGATTCTGCTTTAAGGCTATTATGGATATTGAATTTCTGCCTAAAGATGATTCTAGCTTACACGATTATGCGTTTTGAACGTCTGATAAATGAGTGAATGCTAATAATTGATGTTCTGCGAAAGGAAGTTTATGCTATTTGATGATATGCCAAATAAAATTATGACTATGAAAATTCTGCGAAACAAGGTAGACCCAGAGTAGGCTATTGCTATTGTGCCAAGTAGATATCTACCCAATCATAATCAACAACACCTAAAGGCCGTTCCCACGAAAAGTTTGCAGAAAAGTTTCACATTGAACACCCTTCGACAACATCAGAGCGTGGAAGTCCACCATGGGGTCTACCTTGTTTCGCAGAATTTTTATAGTCATAATTTTATTTGGCATATCATCAAATAGCATAAACTTCCTTTCGCAGAACATCAATTAGCATTCACTCATTTATCAGACGTTCAAAACGCATAATCGTGTAAGCTAGAATCATCTTTAGGCAGAAATTTAATATCCATAATAGCCTTAAAGCAGAATCATCCTAACGCTGAAAGTTCACAGATAGAATCGTCTTGTGGCATACAATTCGTATATATAGTCATTAATAGGCAGAATCATCCTATTGCAGAAAGTTAACAGTCCGAATCGTCTTTTGGCATATTTTTCATATTTAAAATCATTGCAAGCAAGCATGCAGCAAGCAAACAAGCATGCAGCATGCAAGCAAGCATGCAGCAAGCAAGCAAGCAAGCATGCAAGCAATCATGCATGCACAACAGCTTACATGCATGCAAGCAAGGATGCAACATGCAAGTAAGCATGCATGCAGCATGCAAGCATGCAACATGCATGGTTTCTGTCACGGCTCCGGCGCTGCGGGGCTCCGGCAGTCCCACGCGAGCTTATCGTCGCAGATGGTTTTCGCTCACCACCGCAGCTTCGGCCACCTGCTCCTCAGCTCGCGGGCTGCCTCGCCCCTCCGCGCCTACGCGATTTTGAATTACACTCTAGAGGTGGGGCAAACAAGACTGCGTGGAGTCGGTTTTGCACCGATTCGTTTCTGTCACTGACTTTTGTACCACAACTTAATGACTTTTTAATTCAATTTTAGGGTAAAATACTATATAAAAGAAATGGCAATATGCGTAGTGAAATTATTCTAAACGAAATTCTGCTTTCTTCATAGTATGCCTTGTCAAATTATGCCAAATAAACATCGTACTTAATAAACATTATGCTTAGCGAAAGTATGCAAAGTAAAATTTTGCCAAAGGTAATTATGCCTTATAAATTTCTGCTATCTTAAAAGTATGCCCTTGTAAATTCGGGCATATAACTATTCGACCAAACAATAATTATGCTAACAGAAAATTCTGCCTAAATAATATTCGACTAAAGAAAATTATGCCAAGTGTGTTATGCCAAGTGACTTTCGGCGCAAAAAGATTCTGCCAGATAGAGGGAACCCGCCTACTCTTTCTAGCATCAGAAAGAATTACATATAATTGACAATAGGCATACATAGTATTTCCATTTTGTTGTTTAATAAAAAAATGACATCCCCGTATAAGTTTAAAAAACTTTATTTTATTAATAGCAACCAAGAAAAATTAAAACTAAGACATGCAACATAAAAAAAAAAAAAAACAGACCCGGTCTACGTGTTGTGTCAAAGGACGTAAAATACGTATAACATATATCTATAATAATCAATCAATAATCAATCAATCAATAATCATTTATTTTTCTCAACACATACAAAGAAAATTGAATGGACATGGGGCTTAATACTAATACAAAAGGCCAGTGTATGTGTGAGACTGGTGCCTATGCTAGGTAAAATACCTGTGTTACAGGTCACCAGCCTCCCACTACTTCGAACAGCCGTAGGTTATTCAAAAGTATATAAAGGGTAAAAGTCAAAATTATACAAAATAAAGGTAAGTATGTGTAGTTAAAGCAACAAGACATTATAGTAGATAATGATCTAGTAGTAGTATAGTAGTAAATGATAGACAATTAGATAGTGCGGTAGTAGTAGTAATAGAGTGTAAGTGTGTGTGTGCGCGTGTATATGTGTGTGTGTGTAAGTGTATGTGTGTGTGTGTGTGTGTGTGTGTGTGTGTGTGTGTGTGTGTGTGGGTGTGTGTGTGTGTGTGTGGGTGTGTGTGTGTGTGCGTGCGTGTGTGTGAGAGAGTGTGTGTGGATGTGTGTGTGTGAGTGTGAGCTTGCTTGCGTTGTTTATGTTATGATAGCAATAAAGTCTTCAGTTCTCTCATAGTCCTGGCCTAAGAGCCACAGAACAATTTTTTTCTTACAGTTATATCTGGGTAAAGAGTATATGTTGAGTTTAGGGTTGAGCTTAGAGTAAAGGTAGTCACCCAGAAAGCAATAGAACCTCCTGGCAAAAGCCGTTCTGAATGGCGGTAAATTATTACGAGCCAGCACTTTCCTCCGTTGATTGAGCATTAGTTTGGGGTCATACTGGATTGAGGAGTGTTTGCGAAGCATAATAGAAAGTATAAATAGTTGTCTAACAGTAAGCACCTTCCAGAAGTTATAGACGTCGGTAGTGGGATGTAATATAGGCAAGAATGCAGAAATTTTAAGGACAGCTCTTTGGGCTCTTTCAATTCTCAATAAGTGAGTTTTGGTGGCACCACCCCAGGAGGAGATGCAGTATGCCAAGAGAGACTGACATAATATATAAATATACTAATTAAAAAGCTGGATGTTTTTGTTTGTTTGTTTGAACGCGCTAATATCAGAAACTATTCGTCTGGTTATAAAATATGTCAGATACATTTTTAGATAACATATTTATAGGGGAAGACTAAAGAAGTAGTAATGCGTATGGGCTTATAAAAAATTCTACGATTTATGGGAACGGTAAAACTTAGACGCGCGAACGAAGTCGCGGGAGGGCGCTTGTTTGTTATAAATAAATACTAAACAATATTTGTTTTAACTAATTAATAATGTTTTAATCTCCTAAAACATCAGTAGGGAAATTACCATTTATCGATATTTTTACTGTGCCGTGAGCTACATCCCTATCGTTGTGTACGCAAGCGAACCAAGCAAATTGGATGCGATACATTGCGTGCTAAGGTAGCAATTTTGTTAGTAATGTGCGTGCACAGTCATCAATGAGTATTTTTTTAAATACTTGGTGCAACAAAATCGCTGTTCTTGCAGAATATTAGTGCAACGCTCTTGTCACCCGACTGAAGTACTGCTCGTGCATATGCTCACAACTAGCTCACCTCTGCTGCACTGACCGGGGCATTTCTAACCTTATTTATCTATTCAGTGGATGTTTCTCACGCAAATTGTTTTTTTTTTTTTCACGCAAAAACTACTGAAAGGACTTTGATGAAACTTTCCAAAAATATAGCTTGTACATTAAAATAGCACATATGCTATAATTTACAATTATATTTTGTGAGATACGATATTTACGATACGATGTGTTAAGCTGCAGGAAACTGCTAGAAAAACATAAAAAAGTTACTTTTACGTTGACTTAACTAAATATTTAGTTACTTAACTTTACTTGCACACAATAAAACCACAGTTTTAATCTAATTGTGGTTAAAACGAGCGGGCAAATCGCCGGAGACGATCCGTGTAATTGGAAAAGATTAGCACAACTACATGTTTCATGTGTGAGGTACTGTAATTATTACAATTGCATGGTTGCGATTGACTTAATTGTGTGTTTAACCACCATTTTATTGGAATCAGTTTCTTATGTAGACAAAGAAAGACGCGTTGCCATTTCAACATCGGGTTGGTTTGTTAACTCAGGTGTGGAAGTCTCGACATAGTTCCCTGTAGAACCACCAGGTGGCACTCGTAAAATGCTAAGACAAAATAAGTATTTCCGTGTACTTATTGATTGAGAAGAATGTTTGAATCAAGCTTATAAAATTACAAATATTTTATAAGATTTATTAAAGATTTAACTATGTTAGTTAAAAGGATATTTGATGGAGCAGAAAATCAGAATATTGAAATTGTCTACGCGAACATGTTGCTTCAGAATTCCAGCACTGTGCTGGCTCAGCATTTTTCGAGCGCCACCTGGTGGTTTTAGAGGGAACTATGTCGAGACTTCCGCGCCTGGCCTGTGCAAATGGGCATTACATAATTTGGGATTTATAAATTGGTGCATAAATAAAAAAAAAGATGCACTTATTATAATACTAAATGTCCCAAAACCCTTGCGCGAAAACTATCGCGACCTAGCTAGAATAGGACCAGGGAAATTTAAAATTGTGTGTTTTGAAGAAAAAATACCTTAACAAATGATCATTAAAATAGCTATTCAGATATTTGGCTAAGGTAGTTTTTATTTAAAAACACACACAATCGTAAATATTCAACCGCAGGTAACGTAAATTTACCATTACTATCGATAAAAAACTGGGCCTAAATTGTAGCTAATTTGCGGTATGTTTTAAGACAAACAGAAAACATACTAGTTATTAGTAATGCAAAAAAAGTTAAAGAGGTCTATATCCTCTCACAATGACAAGCTAAATATCGAAGGTCATGTTATAAATTAAATACTCGTTTTTCGAGGATATGATGATTCTAGATAAATCGAACTAAGGTTGAACTTTTGATCGAACTAAAATTAATGAAATTCAAGGTGAAGGTCATAATATTAATTTATTTTAATCAATGCACTTTGGACTTCGGTAAATCGTTTTTGTTGCGGAAAATATTAGCAATGTAAAGCTAGCTCTAAAATGACTCGGAATTGCGTCGAAAGGTTTTTTTACGATGTGTTACAAAAGTGAAAAATCTGTCCCACTAAATCTCATGCCTGAGGTAGTGTGACTTTAGGACTTTATTTGCAAGAGCGAAATCGCGGTGGATCGCTAGTATATAAATAGTATAATAGTAGTTATAAATGTAGTACAGGTGGAAAGCATTTTAAACTAAACTGCGTTTTCTAATCATTGAACTACTATTACTATCAAGGAACTGGATATCACGAACTAATTTTGTGCTCTAAGAAAACGTCACAATCTTGCCGTCGTATTTGCGACACATTCTTTGCTTGGCATTAGCTTCTCTATACTTTGTAGTAACCACTCACTGTTTCTAATGCAATTATTGTAACTTAATAGTGGTGAAGATACAACAAATCTGATGAGCTGACGACTGTAATACATATCTATTTATTTACTCAAAACTTCATGCACAAAACATAAAATTGTACATATGGCGGACTTAATTTCAAAAACATTCTCTACCAGTCAACCATAGGTCTTAACACTTGTTTAGCTGAGTGACAAAGAATCACAACATAATATCTATATTAAAGTATTTTGTTAATTAACTATCTAATACGCCACCAATGAAGTTCCGTTAATGCATTTTAACAATAGCCAGAGGTCGACAGGGGCCAATGTACCGAAGGTAGCTTAAATTTTTTAAATCAATCATTATACCTCAAGAAATAGAGTCTTAACTCAAACAATAGTTAGTTAGCGAAGCGGTAATACATACAATTGAATTGTGGTTATTGTGTTAGCACGAGCAAATGGTGCTAATTTAATAGCACATTGTGTGTTATTTTTTATTAAACATTAACCTAATAAACCTTATATGTTTTTCATATCCCCACAACCTTCAGGCGTTTTAACATAGATCCGTATCCGATACGTAATGAATTTGCATTCATATTTCATAAGTTTTGACCGCCTCTTTAAGTTGTGTACGCTTTCCCTCGCACTCTTCCGAATCCGATTCATTTAGGTTTTTGCTTCATTTCATTTCATTTATTTATTTATACACATAACAATTTACTGTCACAAAATATAAAACATTTTGAATTTCTTATCATAGTGGTGCAGGACAATAATACTAAAACATGTGTGCACAAATTCATCAATTAACTTAAGCTTACAATTAACTTAATTATATCGATTTTGATTCCGTTTTTTTTTTTGACATGATGATATTAAATCGTAATGAGGTATGCATATTATTCCCCCTGTGGTCGATTCGGCGTTTAGTGATTGTAAGGGCGATGACCGGCCTTATGCCATAATGCTAATGCACTCAAGGACCTTCGTTTTAAATTACGTTTGGCTAAACCGACTTGACTAAATTGAATTCCAAACGATCAATTTGAAAGGCACTGTTGAGCCCCAAAAGTTTTTTAGCGCTTATACAGTTGACACCAACAATCGTTGAAGTATTTTTTATCAACTGACAAAACGCTAAGAGCGCGATTTGAAAATTGTGACATGAAAGTTTTGTGTTCATTTTTTATTGCTTATAAATCGATTAATGAATGGTGTAAATAAATAATAAGGATTCCTTTTTGGCCCATCGCACAATACATTTTATTTCACAAGCGCCCGGAATCTCGCAAACCATGTTTGTTGAAAAATTCTTCATAAGAGTACATTACTGACTTGTAGCAAAATATTGCAGAAAAGAGAAGAATATGGTAATGGAAGTCCAAATAATGTAAGCGTCGTAAATCGTAAATTGTAAAATGCTGCTAGATTCAAAATATTGATATTTCAGGTGCAATTGATCGACGGCGAGTTCCATAAACTTAACATCACGAGAGAGTCACGTTTCAAACATCGCACGATCTATTAAGTACAGTTATTCGACACTAGACAGGCTATTAGATATTCTGACTGGATGCGGTAACCGCAAGCCAGTTTGCACGTAAGCTAGCAACGAACCAATGTAATCAAATGTAATAGACCGAAAACTGCACTTTGTGCATTGATAGTCCCGCCAAAACATTTGTATTTAAGGTCAGTATAGACGCAGATAAAAATAATAACTAGACATAGAGCCAAACAATGTATTTTTTTCATAATTTAGTCAAAATTCATAATAATAAATAACTAGATATCGAAAGCATTAAAATTCAATGCCTAACTCTAATTCAAAATCTTCCTCTTAATTACATAGACAAAAATTCTTCCTATTCCGCAGAACTCTTTGTGTTATAAGTATGTACAGATATTGACCTATTCTAATATTTTGTTAGTTATACTATTATATTATCTGTGTTTAAACCCATAATTTTTCAAATCATCGCTATTTCGTATCTTCCTAATCTCCATCAATTTTCTACCCTCAGAAGTGCATTTTCAAGCAGAACATAAAATTACAACTTTTTACGTGGATTTTACAGCACCAAAACAGGTTCTGCAAGTTTCCCGTATCGTAACTGGTAACAAGAAATAAAAGAAAATGTCGATGGAATGAAGACATAGTGACAACGTAGAAAATAAGGAAATACGATTATTATTATCGAGGGGATGGCAAACAAGAAAACAGTCAATGTCCAACCAAGCCATCAAATATTACTCTTTAGTATAGTGGTTAATTAGTCGATGCATCAGACTACGTTAACTAAAGGGTTACCTCTAACTTTAACTGTTAACCGTTACTGTTATTCGTCAAACATTTGACTATAAGAGGATCCGACTCGTAACATTATCAGCTAACTATTGTGCAACACTGGTTAGAACAGAATATAATAGAACAGAATAATTAATTATTTGACACACACAAAAATTTAAACATTATCGGTTCGGTTTTGCAGCACCGGCTTGGTGCCGGTCATGTAGGCCTGCCGTAATTTAAAGCTGTTTACACATTGAGCCGCAGAGGCAGTGACTCGTGTAGACTGCATTCAAATCCAAGAGAGTCAAGCCACCATGAAGTTTATGCAGCCAGGTTCATACTGTTCGTACATGGTTCAAAAGGCGCAGTGGTGGCAGCGTTTTTGTTATTAGCAACCCGTGGCGAAAGCTAAGCAACTAACCGAAGTTAAGCAGCTTGCAGCGAGATCGTGTTAGGATGGGTGACCATTCCTATCATATAAGTGGCGCTTATCACGAACATATCTGTGCTTTCAAATGCATGTAAAGCTGTTGGTCCCGGCTCATATCGGTGCATATTAGTCGTTTAGCCTAGTCAGAATCCCTATGGCATCTTGATAACCGGCATCATCGGTGGCGGCGATTTCATAATGAGAAAACAGCCTAACAGTTGCAAGACACGTCACGTGCGCCGGCGCCGCTGACTGCATTCAGGCTGCAAGTCGCCACGTGACAACTAGGGGTGGGTGGAGTACAAGAAGAAAAAGGTCGATGGAATGAAAAAGACGATACCAGCTAAAACAAAGGGGTGGTTTAATGGAAAATGTCAATGGAATAAAAACTTTACCAGCTAAACAACGGGTGGTTTGAAGAAAAATGTCGATGGAATGAAAACCATACCAGCTAAAACAAAAGGGGTGGTTTGAAGGAAAATATGATTGTAATGAAAACTATACACCAGTTAAAACAAAAGGGCTGGTTTGAAGAAAAATGTAGATGGAATGAAGAAGACAAGCTGATTAAAGTCAACGTACATTAATCAGTCAGGTATCAAACGAATGCCGAGAGTCGCATAACAATGGAATTTTGTGTCTCGTTTACACATACTTGACGAGTTAAAGAAGGTACATAGAAATATGAATGAGAAGCATAAAGCGGACACAGTTAAAGATCAACCATAACCAACTAGAAACTTACGGTAGTCAAGCAAATCTAGGTTGACCTAACTGGACGATCTCTTGAAATAATTGGTTCATCACATGCAAATCCTATTTCTAAACTAGGCCAAAAGCGTTTCTGAAACGCGCTATTCTTCCGAAGGATACGGTTACACAGTCTGTCGTAACTGCAGCCGCAAGTGCATTCACGTGCGCCCAACCAGCAGTATTTGGGACGCAGGACACACGTGACTGATAGTGATGGCTGTGTCGATATCGATGAGTCCATCGTTCATCGGTCTTTCCTAAAGATGGGAATTTTCATTCACTTGTAACCAATCGGCAGTTGGGTCACAGGACACACGTGGCTGATTGTAATCGATATTGATAAATTCATGAAAAACTTTCCTCAGGACAGAGGAATTTACGGACATTACAGTGGCACCGTTGATGTTAAATTAAATGTGAGTTACAGCGTTGTCGTTTAATTATGTTCAGTGTACAGATGTAAAAAAAGAGATGACGCTTATTGAGCATTTTATTTTGATTTTAGCAACGATGATAAAACCTTTAGCGGGGAAGATACTGGCCGTGATCTAATACAAATATGTACGTACACACGTAACTTATTATTGACATCGCATGATTCACATTAGACGTTACAAAGAAGAAATTAAGGAAATCTTTATTTTACCTACACCATTATACCTACCTATTGGTTTAATTATTTTTTTCAATAAGATTCATAAAAATACCATCAACATACGAGTAATATTACGGGAAACGCATATCCATCGACGTACCGGCGCGTCCCTACCCCAAGGTGCAGCTTTCTAAAGATTGGCCAACGTTCTCGCCACGCTGATAATTGCGCTGTTTGTACTAATGCACTTCGTTGCACAAAATCGCTCTGCACATCTTGTCTTAGAACAAACCGGCTCTTCAGCTAATTTGATTCGGTTGATGTCTAATTCTTCATTGAACTTGGACCTTGGCATATTTTTTTCGAAAGCAAATAGTATTCCACAAACACAAATAAAAAGCTTTTTTGGAATGTGACTTTTGATGTAATATCGTTAGTAAATAGGATGTCTGAACGCGCTGCCCATTGTCCCTTTTCTTTAAACTTATATTTCGGAATAAGCTATAGCTATACGAACCCACCAGAATCACAGTACTATAGTACAAAAGATTTTTAGTACGGATGTTCTACGTTTGTTATAAATCACGACACGAGCTAGATTTATCCTAACTTTTTTACTGACTTTCAGTTGACTGGTCAAGAGAACAGTCTTGATAGAGGCATAAATAGATGGTTCTTGTATTAGATGAGATGGAAAAAATATTATCAAAAGTCGGCCTAGTTTGTGTTTATCGTGTAGATTTCTCAATGCTTAACAAATTCCCAATTTGTATTCAGGTCGACTCAGTTTGATGCAAAATGTATTGTTTCTGAGAAGTTGTGAACATTACGTTGTTCCCTTTCGTCACGTCTGTACGAACGTTGTATGAATGTAAACGGTGTCAGATCACTAGCTGATAGTATTCAGTTTCGAGTTTATGTATTTGTTGCTTATTATTTCGAAGCTTTGCTAGGGCTTCATAACCTTGAGCCATTGTACTTCAGGGAAATTACTACAGAGATTCACTAATAATATAAGAAAGCCTAAATAAATAAATATCCTTGGACATTTCACACAGCGCCATCTGGTCCCAAACTAAGCAAAGCTTGTACTATGGTAGTAACCAGACAACGGTTTTAAATACTTTTTTTTGTAAATACATACATATTATACATAGAAAACATCACACCAACACCAACACCAGACATGTTCATGCACACAAATGCTTGTCATGTGCGGGGATCGAACCCGCGACCTCTGGCGCAGTAGCCAATTTCTTAACCACTGCGCCAAATCGGTCGTCTAAGAAAGGTGAGAACTAATTGGAAGTTCTTTATTATGTACAAAGAAGCACTACTTTTACTACATCCACTAAAATGAATTTCACGAAAATTTATCACGAACTTATTCAATTGGGAAGGAAATATTTTATTGGAACGGAACTTTTCCTTGCAATTACGGCAAGAAACCGACCGCATAATATTCATACTAATTATTACGCAAAATACTGCATCGATGCCGCTTGGATACATGCACTTGTGAATAATTAAAGATTATCTAATAAATACTTGACGCGTAAGATTATGTGACACCATCATACTGTGAGCCTCCACAAGAATTTATACCTATACTTATTATCAAAAGTAATTATGTATTATACATGGTTATCAAATGAACATAAATCTTGGAATCGTAGTATAATTGCATCAAAATACTACATTCGGTTCGGTTGTGTCGTTAAAATAATCTGAAATACACCCAACATCCTTGACCTACAATCTAAGTTGTGGGTATACGATACGAGTATATTCCTAATGGTCACCGCTAAGCATATTTCCTTTAGTCTGGTGCATCTGTAATGCAGTGAAATGTGCTTTCTATCGGTATTCAAATGTTCGTGTTGTTTATGGCAAACTCCATGATTTCTCCTGAATACGTACGCTACTTATCTCGGTACTATATGATAAATGTAGTTATAATATATGTTTGTTATATGTATAAGCTCTATGCTTCTTAAGCAAGCAACCTATGAGAGATCAATTGATTATACAGAACTGCCTGTGTCTGACTGGCAGCTGCGGAAGGTGCGAGAGATAGGCCCTGCCCAGCCAGAACCCTTCACTTACCACATTGCATTCATACATGGCAACTCATCAGCTTATGATAAAATTAGTTCCATATGAAAGAGACTCACGTTTCCCATTAGTGACCGTGTAGCTCAGGTCTTGAAAGCTCAGATCGACTGGTGGCTCTTGCGGAAGGTGCGAAAGATGGGCCCTGCCTAACTCCCGGGTCGCACCCACTACCTCCATACCTTCATTTTTTTTATATGATATGGGTTTGCTCTTGTCTCTAGACTATACCAAAGGCAAAGACAGGGACAAGATGAAGCGAGCTCACCTAGAAGAAGCCTGTTTACTCTTTTTTTGAAAATAACAAGGTTATAGACCGATGGAAACAGATGCGGGTAGAGAGTTCCGCTCTTTTGCTGTGCGCATTATGAAAGTTGACGAGAAGCGCTTTGTTCGAGTCAGTGGAATACATAATACATAAAATCTGGTTTCATATGAAAAAGACTCACGTTTCCCATTAGTGACCGTGTAGCTCAGGTCTTGAAAGCTCAGATTGACTGGAGGCCGCTGCGGAAGGTGCGAAAGGTGGGCCCTGCCCAACACCCGGGTCGCACCCACCACCTCCATACCTTCATATTTTTTTTTATATGATATGGGTTTGCTCTTGTCTCTAGACTATACCAAAGGCAAAGACAGGGACAAGATGAAGCGAGCTCACCTAAAAGAAGCCTGTTTACTCTTTTTTTGAAAATAACAAGCTTGTAGACCGATGGAAACACAGATGCGGGTAGAGAGTTCCGCTTTTTTGCTGTGCGCATTATGAAAATTGACGAGAAGCGCTTTGTTCGAGTCAGTGGAATACATAATACATAAAATCTGGTTTCATATGAAAAAGACTCACGTTTCCCATTAGTGACCGTGTAGCTCAGGTCTTGAAAGCTCAGATTGACTGGAGGCCGCTGCGGAAGGTGCGAAAGGTGGGCCCTGCCCAACACCCGGGTCGCACCCACCACCTCCATCCCGTCTGACATGGTGAAGGGTGATACGTCTATCGGATCATGGTGAAGACAGACGAATGGTATAGTCTGAAACAAAGGAATTAAGATTTATTATGTACTAGCGGACCCAGCGAACTTTGTTTCGCCCCGGCCCCGCTAAGAAAGTATTCCTACATTTTAAAATTTTCTGCGCAAGTAACTTAAACATTTCTTTCATAAGACCCTCCTGACAATAACAAACACAACAAAAAAAGTATTGGCCGAATTGGTCCAGGCTTTGTTGAGTTATGCGCTTACCAACAAATTTTGCGATTCATTTTGATATTATAGAAGATTAAAGAAAGGAAGGAAGCAGCTAAAATATATTTTGAATATTCGATGATAATTTCTCTAATAGGCAAGAGATATTAATGACGAGCTGAAATCTTATATCAATAGTAGGTATATTACATTACACAGCTCAACATCTGATTTCAATTATGATTATATGCTTTAATGAATGTTCATAAGATATTTATTTATTTATTTATTACACTTCATGCACAAACAAAAGGTACATATGGCGGACTTAATGCTAAAAGCATTCTCTACCAGTCAACCATTGGTCTATACAGAGAAAATACAGGCGGCGCGAAGCAAGTGATAGAGGGGTAAAAGAAAAAGCTATGATATAGATATGATATGATCCAAGATAGACGTGTTTGCTAAAACGACGTTTGTACCAAAATTTTAAAAGAACTTACCTACATATTTCATATTTAACCATTGAAAAATCAACATTACGAATAGGAAAATACAGTTGTTAGATAGGTTCAATTAAAAATTCTAGGAACTAAGCCACATGTATCAGTATTTTACTCGTTAATGTTACCCAATTAAAGAATTACAAAAAAAAACACTACTTTCTCATCGATGCTCGTAGGCCTACTAGCTCGTTAAACCGTAGCGTATTCTACGTATGAAGGTTAAGTTCAATACAAGCTACAATTGGAAATATTGGCCAACGTATTGGCACAGAGAGGCCTGAGTGCGACTGATCACGTCTTTCATAATGCCTATCAAATGCACCGCGTCGATATTGCAATACATTTTATGAGTAAACTCTGCAATAGCAGTGAAGAAATTTCATCAACATTACTTTTATTCATGGCCCTTGCTAGAATTGATGTCTTGAAAATAAATATTTCAAAATAAGTTTGACTTTCAACCAAGAGACCCACGCTTAAAGTTATAAATAAAATGCTTTTTCGATAAAGTATTTTTAAACTAAACATCATTGGTCAGAGCAAAAATATTATGAAGTCTTGAATTGAATATATTTTTAACACAGCCTCCAACTACCGAGTCACGTAAAGATATATCTGTGTAGGTATAATTTTAAAATATCACGAAATCCTATCTTGTAACTTAAACTTCAAAACCACTACTAACGCATACACTTAAATGGTGTCAAGGTGTATGCAGATTTACTATAGACGCAGGAAAGGAACGTTTGTTCATGAAACTGCGTAAGCGATCTTAGAATCTGCCTGAGAATATCTTTACTGCACCATCGGCAGTCATTATATTATAAATTAATAGGTAATTTCTAAATAAGCCACAGACAATTATCAAATTTTTATTGCGCCTTTTATACATAGTAACTTATAGGTATTATCATTAAATAAACAAAAAATACAGTTGTTGTTTTAACTTTGATACAGGTATGTACGAAGGTATCTAAATGATCAAAATCGACGCAACTACTTGTCAAGACCGGCGATACAGAGTTGGACCGGTTACAGTGCAAGTGCAGTGACATCCAAACAACTTCAGTCTTTTTATTGCACCAGGATTGCTATTCGAATAGGGATTTAACATTTTAGATCATCTAGGATAGAAAACGCAACGGGACAACATAACAAATAAATTGTTAATACTTAAAAAGAACTACAAACATAAATAGAGAGCAACACGGGTAAATGGAGAGCTCTGTGAACTCGTAAAGTCTAAAACGAGAAATCCAGCTTGTATTTACTTGTTTCTAGACTTAAAGGCTCCAAAAATAAATTCAACACAATGAAATAAAAATTAAAGGGCATCAAGGATGGTTGCTTCAACGATTTTGGCAAAAGTAATTACCAGCCGCCGTCGACAAGTCCATAATAATGAGCATCAGATATTTTATACGTAAATGATGACCTTTTGTGTAGTTACAAGGCCTCAGACGAGAGAAGAATACCCTGAACTTTTTCAGCTATTATATCATTATCCATTAATTCGGGTCCTGGTGGGTACATAAAGCATTTTAATTCTGCTTCGTCATCCGTAAAGTTAAATTAAGTTTCCTGTTTAATAGTAGAGTGAAACAAAAAACAATAACAAAACCAATCCGCTTTTATGGGTTTTATCATCGATACGCAAAGAAGCCAAAAACAGCTTTAGCACCATGACACCACGAATTCCATCATTTACAACACATCATAGTAATTCACCGCCCCGCCACAAAAAAGTTTGGTGGCTCAGGCAGTGCTAGTCATTCCATTGGCTTATGCCACTTGACCCCAAAGCCTATTGTTCTCCTAATTTTTCAATCCATAAATTCATTCCACTAAAACCCCAAAATTGTGAATTTTAATCCTCTCTATAAAACGTTTTGGGGTGAAAGTGTTTTTTTTTTGGTTTAGTGGCATAAACCATTCCATTGTGTTTTGGCAATGCACATGATCTTGCGTTTGTTTTGATCATTACCATATGCTGACGATAAAAATTCGTGCATGTATTAAGTAAAAAGTTATAGACACGACATTGACACGAAACCATGTCAAGTTCACAGCGTCTAGTGATATAATACAACTAAGCACAAAAAGTTTTATGTCAGTTGTATAACTATAGTTTGGGCTGATGCCAATTTTAAACGCAGTAAACATTAAAAAAATTTGGTCCAAAGAAACAGTGTTCGTAGGTGTGTAAGTCAACTTTCCAAAGAAATATTGCTATTATATAAATTTACTTAATTTGCAGGACTCATTTTCGCTTCTCTTCTAGACTTTTGGGTAAAATCCTACAAATATTATAAACGCGATGTTTGCAAGGATGGAAGTGAGACGAAATGACTCTTTCACGCTCTAACTACTGAATGGGTTTTGATGAAACTTTGGAATGAAAATAGCACATAGGCTATAGGTATTTTTTGAGATCTGATATTTATGTGGGTGATGCCGCGGCGGTCACTAGTATGTTAATAAATTCCTCCCTCTGTCAACTAATAAATATCAAAAATGTACAACTCTAACAAATTATAGGCAGTTTGCCTCCAATCGAAGCGAATGAAATAACTGTGTTTGCTCTTAAAGCATTATGCATTTTTCTCAAGGGCGGCAGACAGCATTTCAAAACTACTGTGCCTACGATTCGTCTATTGTTTCAATATCCCTTCCAGTGAACTTTACTATATATTTCTGAGGTTTACGCGAATACTTTACTACTTTGATTAAAACACGACAATACTACGGATTGATTTCGCGAACATTTATATTTATTTTTAAATAAATGCCTTACGTTTAATATTGTATAAATTCTGTTGATCTAACTAAACTGGTTATACCGGATCGGAGATAGTTCAACCACTTTGTTATTACTAGGACTACTGACGATAAATCGGCAGTCGTCGTCGAAATATCTTTTTAGAGACACAGCACATAGCGAAATTCGCAGAATGCGTCACGAGATTTTAATGAACTTTTTCTAATATACGAATAAATAGTTAACTTACTAGAGGATTGCAAACAAATACCAAAAGACGTTTGAAATTCATCATAGACCGCGATAAACGATAAAGAGGCGCGCGTCTTAGGCCCGACAGGACTACCAAAGTTTTTTCTACACACAACTAGCTCAAGTTTATCTTACTACATTATTGCTAAAATTCGTCAAAATTATCTCCACAAAATATCGGTCAATAACATGATTGCCACACCGACTCCCAACTTCAATTGTTTTCAAGGCTACGGCTCGTTTAACTAGTTAATTATGACATTTAAGACTGATTCGAATACATCACAGGCCCTATTTAAGTAGGCATAATTTCGGCAGGGCAAGACGAGCAATGAATATGGAATTATAGGCACATGTTATCTCCACGCCCTCAATGTATTATGCATGAGATAAAGTCATGTTGCGCCATTTGTATAGGCAAATGAATATTAAGGACACAGTATAAAAAGATAAGTAGTTCGTTCGAAATACTTCAAAATTAAGGACCCATTGGATCCATTTCAGTAGTATAAGAACTTTTAGGTTCTAACTAAACGATGAGCAACATTCTTAAAGCTTAGATTAGATATCAATTCCAAAAACAACGCGACATCCAAGGCAAATGGCAATCCAACTCACGGAAGTCATTATTAGAAAGGTTATCGATAATTAATTTACTGACACCGGTAAGGGACTTAGACCCTAACTAGTGTTACAACCGCTGATACACACTTCTTGGGTCTTCCTGTATCAAAAAAAAATTTTTAGAAAAGTGATTGTATGCTGACGTTTTCAAAAAAGTTACCGTATAGTTGAAGGTAAGGAAAGCTTTAGAACATTTTCACGTGAATTAAAGGTACTGACCTATTAAAACATGTAGATGCCTTGCAATGAAAATGTTTTCGCGGCCACAATCTGAAGCAATCGAAATATATATTGTTTTTACATTTCGCCTTGATAAGTTCAATCTTCCGATTTTCTACTACATTTTAAACATCTTTTTAACTTATATACCTAGCTCTTTCCTTAACACGTTCCGGGACAGTGCCCGCCTACAGGCGTGAAAACAATAAAACATCTATTGTGTCTGGAGTAGTGTCCCGGAACGTGTTAATAAATCATAAGAAATATCGATAAGAATTCTGCTCTGTATCTGTATTGCTTATACACGAAAACACGAATTTTGTCCGAGCTATTTTCGAGCGCAAAACAGTGTCGAGACTTCCAACACTGGCCAAGCGTATACTGTGTACGTGCAATTGAAATTTGTGTCACGTCCGATAGCGGTAATGAGAGTAAAACTGATGACGTGGCCGTTATCATTCGTTTCGGGTTACATACATCACTAGCGATTCCTCCGACTTTGTCCTCGCAAACATTGAATTTCCCGTACAAACTGTCATCCCTATTTCCAACCGCTCAGAAGAATAATTTTTGAATTAATATACGACAGACATTTTAATCCACCTATCTCTGTTTAAATTCACCAAAATCGGACATGATCAACTTTCTCGTGAAAACAGAAAGAACATAAGTTGTGTTTTTTTTTTGTTACTTTATGTAATTACATACTTAACTAAACGGACGACAAGAATAATAATAGTCCCTCTAGCCGATTTCGACTACGGTGGCACAAGTGTTTGCGCAAACACAGGTGCACTCTCTATTTCTTTCACTCTCATAGCCCGATGGGACAGCAATCTGACACGACCGGAGAGAGATCAGGCGCAGGACCAACAGCTTTACGTGCTTTCCGAGGCACGGGGGTGAAACACCGCCAATCTCCGAGCTTCCCTGAGAATTTATGAACAGAAAACCCAGATACATATTTATGGCCCGACCCGGGAATCGAACCCACGACCTCTGGCGCAGCCGTCTCTTTAAAAATGCGACCCTCTAACCGCTGCGCCACCGAGGCTGTTAGACCGTACAATACAAGTAATGCGTACCTACAAGTTCTCGCATTTATAATATTAGTAGGGATTTCGCTCATACTTAGGCACCTACTTCTTGTTATATTATATTTGCGAATGATACAAAAAGTAACTGCGTATTTAGCATTCTGTTTTTATTAATTTATGTAATTATACTTCCTAATGTCAAAATAAGTGTAAAGGCACATGCAACCTTTACTGTAGATATTTCCTGTATTATTCACAGAACCCATTAAGTGAACTTCTCGTAATTGAGGAAGAGGGCTTAATTTAGAACTTGATATAAAATATTGGCTATAGAATGATTTGCCGTAAGCGTAGATGCATTTAGCATGTGTATGTATGTTAAACAATATGTAAGATTTAAGTTTATTATATGGCCCAGAATATAGTCATATTAAATTAATTCATCCTACGAAATGAAGGCTTGCGAGCCCACAAGTAATGCAATCTATCTTTCTGGTACCTCAAAACGAAGCCAATCAGAACTTGCTAAAATTAATTATAGAGTTATCGTTTCCAGTACATCGGTTAATGATAACTTAAATTATGTCCATATTCCGTCTGTTTTAAAACAAACCACGCTTTCTACAAACCCTTACGTGGTAAAGAAACCAACCGGTGCACTAAGTGCATACGTAATTGTTTGCAGTCCATTGCTCGTTTTGTTCCCTTGTATCACAAGCGTATTGCAACAAAAACTGCAAGCTAACAAGAAGAGGTATAGTTACGCAACCTGTTGCATGTGTGCTGCACTTTATTTCCTACTCGATGTAATTATGGACTGTGTAAGTACGAATAAATAATGATTTTAGTTTTATACCTCAGTTTATGGTTTATAAATACTTTTTTATGGTTGATTTATTATAAGCGGTAATAAATGGATATTTTTGTGTAACTTAAGAGGATCGTGTGCGCGCGCGCAAGCTTCCGTACAAAAAGAGAAAACGTTTTCCACCCCTTAAACGTTTGTCTGATTTTGAAAATTTTGTTACATGTTAGAGATATTTTAAAAAACTATGCTATGCTATATATATTGTATGTTTCAGAAAATATAAGAACCTGAACATTCACTTTTTTGACTAAAAAATCTTTTCGGAATTTCGTGTTTTTTAACTAATCAAGCCTTTATACAAAAAATCGAGACCTACAAGCGTAGTTCAGGATGTATGAAAACGAATGAAACCAAATTTGTCTCATTCTATAAAGGTTTACGGGTAGGAAAACGTTTTCCCCCGCAAGCATATTTTGACCGTTGGCGTTCGGTATGTATGAAAAACTCGCGCTGCGCTACGCCTGCACACGATCCTCAAGCAAAAAGGTCGAAACCTAGCTAGAGTTAATACTCAGCCTAGTAAAGGTACTACTTCAGTTTGCCTGATTGGTTAAATGTGTGTGCTTGAAGAGTATAGAAACTACACCAATATTTTTACTTACTTCAAAATAAAGGAGGTAATCAATTCGAACTGTATACGATATCATTAGAATTTGAAAAAAATATGTTGATCTAATAAGTCTTCCAAAATAAACACATGTGCAAAATTTCGTTACTGTACATATGTTTGTGTGTTATTTGAATATTTGTTCATGGATTTCTCGAAAAAGGGAAGTCATTGCGAAATAATTTAGTTCAATCATGCATATTTCAACTTAGGGTGCAGTATAAGTTTCATCAAAATCGATCCAGTAGTTTTTAAGATATGAGTAATTACTAAAAATCATGAAATAAAAGTAGTTCAGTTAGTATTCATGATACCATTTCATTTTACCTAAGCGAATATTGGTTTATTGAACTATACAAACTTAATTATGTAGTACCTATGTAGGTATCGCGTCATAAAATTGCAGTGTGATCGGTTAACCGCAAAAAATATGGTTACCGAAGTATGGTCGGTATGTGCGAAAGTAATGTAAGAAGAGAAATCACATACGTCCAGTCACTTTAATTATATGTAAAATGTTTTATTTTTTCAAATAAAATATTTAAACATTATATGTATATGTCTGTATATGTCTGTCATTATATGTATTATATCTGCTTAAGTCTTTCGTAATTTTATCTGTAAGAAATCACTGTTACAGCTTAAAGACTTTATAAAATTCTTGCAGTTTATATTGAATTATTATTATAAATATACCATGTTTTCATCATTTTAATACCTACATAAACTAACTCATTTATTTAGAAATAATGACGCTATATCTATCTCTCCATCAACCGCTTCCCTTATTTCATACATGTACCATAATATCCGTTTTGTAGCGGAAAAAGAAGCCATTCGTTTGTGTTGAACTAATTTTAAACTTCAAGAGTCTTTTACACAACTATTTCAAATTGAACATGGTAGTAATGTTTCGCGTTTTTTTATGGCGAATAATTTAACGGGTGAACGTCGTCTTACGTACGTTAATGTACGTTGGACGTAGTAAGAGTATTTTCACGTAAATATTATTGTCATTTTCCTTAATACGTAAGTAGTTTGTGAAAATAGTGTAAATGACGTTTTTAATAAGTAAATAGTGATATTTTCCTGCTTAAAATATTATAAATATAAAGTGAATCATTATGTACAATTGAAAAATATCGCGTGATATTTTAAAATAGTTAAGAGTCCTGTCAATCTTGTTACATTGTTTGTGCTCAAGACAATCGTTTAGAATAGATAAACGTCCATGAATGAGCAATAATCATTGGAACTACTTTAATTCTGTTTGCAACATCCTTAATCGTAAACAATACCTACATAATCAGGTAATCAAATCGCACAAATCTATTTTTAGTAATCCCTGCTTTAATAGATCTCACAAAAAGTACTGCTTTGTAAGGCTTTTGATTAAGACATTGTGGTAGGTCATTTTAATAATGTTCCACATGTCCTGCTGTCTTAGTAACAATCGGGATTCAGAAAATTACATAAAAGTCCTAAATATTACTTTGTAAAACTAACAACTTTTTTTGTCAGTACTAAAATGTCTTTTGTTCCAATAAGAACTGTGGGGTTTATTTTTTCAGGCTTAACTACCTAAGAAAAACTTTCAGTAAGTATAATAATGAGCTCCATTACACTAAAATAACGTAATATTTTACTAATAATATAATATTTTTATCCAACCTGTATAAATTAGCCATTTTGTTGACTGAATTAACATTATGCTTAGTAATTTAATTAGGCATGTGATTTCATTATATTAATAATCAAACAGCACAGGCCTCTAAATCCTTAAAATTATTTTAATCGTAACATTTCAAATACTTAAAATGTTTTCAACCGTGTGCAAAACACTGATTGCATTCCTAACAAAACATTCACATCCGAAACTCTATTTTAAGACATCCGAATCGATATTACCTCTGAAAACCTTGAAAGTCACTCAATTATTATCTTATTCGTTAAAAAGTGTCAACGTAAAAATACCTTTTACAGTTGTGTATATTCCCGAAGTCTTCCGAAAGTCAAAATGCAAGGTATTTTAACACACACAAAAACTCACAGAACGCGCGTGGTTCGGTAAACAGGCGGTTGAATACTGGCTGGTTATGCCGGCCGGCCTGCCACGGCTCTACGCACTTTCTTCCTTGCTCCTGCTAAATTGATCAAATCGACTTATTGAATGAGAATATGAATATGACTCATGCCTGAAGATGTAGGATAATATTATCTTTGGGATATTTTTTATAAACGTTGTAGTTTGTTAACAAAAACGTTCCTTTGGGCTCTGTTGAACAATCTTAGTTGAAGAGGTTCCTAAAATGCTTAAGATACCTTTTCGCAGAATCAGTCTCAATAAAAGCTAAAAGTATATTTTTACTAAACAAGGAAGGAAAATCGCTTTACTTATTTCAATACTGCCAATTCGGCAGTGTTTAATTTAGCAACTTAATTTAAGCATCAGTGTTAATTGTGTAGGGGGTTTCTTTGGGGGTTTTTACTTTGACGCATATGTAAGGTATCCCTAAAGTTAAAATAAAATGTTGATACGGCAATCTCATGGATGAAAAATAAGTGTACCGTATAACCTTTTTTTTGCGTCAGGAAAATGCTCTTAAGCATACCCACCGACCGCGGGGGCAGTGTACCGTATAACCTAACCCAACTTGTGTAATTACTTGAACCAAGTTAAACTTCTAACTTCTGCTAAAAAAGCAAATTAAATTTAATTAAATTTAATTAGCTTTTTTACAATTGTAAAGTTTGTTCAATTATCAGAACCAAGCGAGTGCGCAACTCAAAATATAGGTCACGAGCAGAATGGCCCAAAAATATCGTATATTAATAGGGCTGCCTCGTATTTACAAAATAGATAGTAATCTATTCTCATTACTTTTTCTTCCTTAACAACACAAAAATGGATTTAATGCAAAGTTTTGTGTTATTGTTTCATACAAAATGCAACAAAGCTTGAAATCATATATTGACAATCTTATCTCACATGCTTAGCCTATACATAGCAGCAGGAATAGTAGATTGTTATACAAGGGGAGAAAGCGACTCATTTCACTCGAGATGTTTCTGGCGCTCGAACGAAGTGAGAGCGCCAATAATTCGAGAGTGAAATGGTGCTTTCACCCGAGTTAAACATACTATTTTTCATTTCGACTGTGAGGAAAAACATTAAATTTACAATAGTGGTTGTAGATGTCATGGTCAGGTATTATGCAGTACAGCGAGAAAGGAAAACTCAAGATTTTGCACAAAAAGATAGTTAATTTACAGTTCTCCAAACATCTAACATGATTAGAAAGAATAACGACACGAATACATGAAAACAGTACGAAAAAGCAGACGATACGATATAATTAAAATCCTTGTAAAAAATATCGATCGAATTTTACCCACAGATAATAATTGTCAAAATTGAAAAAAGTAGGCATAGAGTTCAAAAAGAAAAAATGACACTGACAATGTAAAAAAAAAGTGTCATCTTGGTATTATGGCGGGAAGCCGAATTTTTTAATCACAGATTAGTAAATGTATATTTAAATTATAGATTGAATCAATTGAATATTTTTTATATCAACGATCATAATAAACTTGTTTTTCAATATATAGCTAAGCAAAAATGTTTATTGTTTTTATAATATGATGTGACTCAATTATCTTTGATCCAAGCTTTGACTGCATGCCTTGACTCTAAACCATGCCAATTAAAACTAAATTACTTTCCACCCTTGGGATGGATAAGCTATTTTCCACCCGGCTATCTACATAGGAAAGTGCTATTTTCCGAACAGGAGAGATGAAAAAATGTATTTCGATTTAAGAATCGATTCTTCGTTATCTCTTTTTGGCAAGAAAAAAGTACCTTGCGCATACCCACTGATCCTGGAAGAGAACACGGGTATGATGTTGGGACTCTAAAGGAGCATATCTATCTATCTCTATCTTCAATCTAAATTATTATAAACATTAAAGAAAGTCGTGTTAGTTACACAGCTTGTTATACTCGAGAACTTGAGACCGATTTTCAGGACTTTTTTACTTTGTTGGATTTGTCTTGGACCCGAATAGGATATTGAACGAGTTCGGGGCGGGACGATGTCCCCTAGGACCACTAGCGCCTACAAAAAGTCTGTGTTCTCCAGTGCAACTGGGGCCATTTGTGATTTGTTTTTCTTCGACCGATTTTCGATAATAGCGGCCCCTCTCAACAGAAGGTTTGCAGAAGATATTATAGGTCCAATGTGTGCGCAATATACAAGTGCACTCACTGTTCCTTTACTCTCATTAATTCGGTGAGGCGGCCAGTCCGACATGACCGATGAAAGATCAGGCGCAGGACCAAATGGCTAATCGTGCTTCCTGAGGTACGGGGGTGTCATCACCACCAAATTCCTGACTCCGAGCTGTTTCCAAGTATTTTAAAGACAGAAAAATACCTAGATAGATAGAGATATAACATGATGGGTTTGCTCTACACTTCATGCCTACCTTGGACATTGATTTGGCGGACATATTTAATTAGAAGCTCTATATATTCATTATAGAGGCCAGCTTCTCAAACAAGGTAAACTAATGCTACGTACCTTTAAGTGGACTACAAACAAAGAAAATGTCTAGCTCTATCAGGACTTAGGTTGTTTTTGGTCACTCTATGGCGAGGTCTCTGCCACCTCACCATTTTCAAACGCAAATTGGCTACACACACGAAATAAATACAGGTCACTTCTAATAAAATACGACGCGAGGTTAAAGCGATTTAGGTTCTTATGGTGGTTAGGTGAGGTGGCGGTGGAATGTACACTATCGTTAAGCAACTTCTGTCAACCCTGTTTGCGGTCATTATTAGATCTTCAATTACCAAGGCCAGTGGCAAAGGTTGGCCAATTTTATATTATCACAACTTATTGATACATACGTGGAACGACATTTACATAAATAACAAGTTCACATGAGTTAATTTTATATCTTCCTACCTATATATTATTTGCCTTAATATTTTAATGAATCAAATTATTTTTACTTTTAAAGTAGGTATAAAATGTAAGCAGGTGATACCTAACTCGCAAATAAAATAGGTAGGTACAGTTTACCTCTTACACTTAACTAAGTATTGACAAATAAAATTAAAAATCCCCAGCATGACATGGTACAATGTTATTTTAATATCATGGAAGTATTGGCCGCGGTCAAAAAATTCGAATCGACAAGACATATGGAAGGTGTCAGATCACCTCATCTTTTATGAAAGAGCTGATGATATTCAAATGGCTGAACAGATTTTCATGAAACATGGCTAAGAACACTCGGGATAAAATTTTCTATGCCACAAAAAAAACTAAACGGTTTTCGGGAGCTGGTGGAATTAATGTATGGATTATAAAATTTTGAGAACAATACATTTGGGGTCAAGTGGCATAAGCCACCTTTTGACCAACAATTACTTAACTGTTTATTTTTAAGGTAAGTATTAAACCTAATGTTCTTGAATCATTCATTATGGGTAATGATCTTCGGTCAAACTGTTTATCTACTATACCAGAAAAGGTAAGCAAGTTGGTGCTAATTTCATATCACGGTCATTCACACCTTAATCACAAACATAAGGTGGCACCTAGGTTTAAAATAAACAATTCAATGTAACAGCTCTTACAGGAAATGCTATAAAATTCCATGAACGTAGTAAATTATTAATTTCTAGAACTAGGAGGACCAGTTTTGATTGCCTAGTAAACAAGATAGAGTTAGTGTTTTTCTAGGCATAGCTAGTAACCACAAAGTGCACTTTAATCCACTTTGTTACGGGTATTTTCAGGCCATAAACTTTTTTTATTCTCATGGTAGGTACCTTCTTATTTATATGACAAACAATGTTATCAACACGCAACTAAGTAGAACCTAAATTGATTTCCAATTACGCATCTACTTAGAAGTACTTAAATAGACAATTTTATTATTTCCATGCAGAGCACTTAGTTATTTATTACTTTAAGTGAGTTTGTTGCATAATTTCCCTATTAGTCCTGTTTTTACAAGACAGACTTGTAATAAATATAAAAAAATATGAGTCCTACTGAAAGTCAATCATAACTAAACCAATTTTTAGATCAACCGTTGTTGCAAACGCAGCCTCTTCTAACTACAGGGTGACCCCGAAAACAATCGACAAACTTTAAGGGTAGGTTGTATTACGGATACTTATGCATTTTGTGAAATCAAATGAAAAATCGTAAGGTACATGGTAGCAATCCCGTATCTAACTATTCTAAAATCGTAAGTGTTGAACCTGTCATAGTGTTTTTGCACTAGCCAGACTTAAAGTCCATAAATAAGCATAATACAAATTAAAAACAACCAAGTTGCGTACAAAACGTGTTGGCCAAAATGTATAATAGCATATTGTTTTGTTTTAATGTACTGCTCCGTTCACGCTAATATTTTTATATCTTTATCAATACTATTGATGAAACATCCTCCTAAGTTTTGTCGACTGATTTCAAATTCACCCTGTAGTGTTTCGACAAGCTACCTCATCAAAAGAGCTAAGGAGAAAATTGCATTTCATGAAGCATCGCAACATCGTGTCAACCGAGTCACCGAAGCGTGCCGAAAACTAGGCATCATAGGCACAGTAAACGCTAGGTAGTCACATAATCGCGACGGTTCGCTGCACCCGGTCTCATTCTAGTGCATTCAACTTAACGATGAAGTGCAAGCCATGTCATAAAGCCTCATTTCTTCCAATGCAACAGCCATGTGCTGTAAGATGTCTGCAATAGCTCTTACTATCGTAACAATATCATACTCTGAAAAAGGTTTCCTGTCAACCTATTTCTAGTATGTAACGATGTAGATAACTAATCGTTATTACCTAAGATTAAAGTTTTTAAAGATACGACCAGTAGGACAAGATCAGGAGCCTTAAGCAAAGTTAGAAAACTTTTTAATGTAAGAAGAATACTAAGAGTATGAAAATGTTGCAAGAAACACATTAATGCACGGTAACATACCACCTACTGATCTTCCTGCTTACCAACAGGTAGACTGCACAAGCAGAAACGAGGGGAACATAACAGAACTAACGTCTTTACAAGATAATAAACAAACAAATGCTCATCACGACTGACCCGTAAAGTCTCAGTTCAATGACGATCGTCTGTGAATACTTATCTCCATATTATTATAATGAAAAGAAGGGCTAGAATCAACTGCCGGACTTTTGATACTTATTTAGTAGGTACTCGTATCTATAACTTAGACAAGCAAGAATTAAAATAATAGCGATTCTTCTCTTTTTCAATAATTTTATAGCTGCTCTTATCTATCTGCGAACTTACCTTCCATTTCAGAAATCAGAATTGCTGAAACAAATGAAACCATATTTCTTAGTGTAAAATTATGGCTTAAATCGCTTTACCAGTAGCTATATTATTCAAAATCGATCATACTATCTTACCTTTACCTACCTTACTCAGGCAGGTAGCTATTAATAGCATAGAACAACTTACCGTACAATCCTGATATTACCAGCAGTTAGTTAATCGTGGGAACGATCAGAACCGGGGTCTCCCTATCATTACCTAGAAGAATCAGTTTCATTTAGCGACAATCCGTCCAATTTCAAATGATTACATGCTCAAAGACCAAGCACGGCTTTGACATACTTACATGGGCTTATTAAGTCGGGTCAAACCTTCAATTATCCTTTTGTAGTACGTTGTCGCCATGGGAAGACAATATAGGTATGTACTAGCCCTAAAAGACGAATAGGACTGAATTATTACGTAAAAATATTCAAGGCGAGGTTGTTTCGTCTATTTCTATCCAACCTTTGTATATGAAAGACGTGTTTTATCCAAATTAATGAAATAATAATGAACGCTACACCCATGATAATTTTAATCCACATGTTTACATGCATATTTTTGTAAAGTTGACAATCTTTATCAAATACTAACTACAGTATACAGTGATATAAAGTTAATCACACTGTGCAAACAAGAAAAGTCACAAACACAAGTAAACCCCGCCCGACCAGGTTAATTTTTATTCAGACCTTTTCTGACCCATGGTTAGCTCCAGCACAAAAATAATGATGGAAACAATCCAGCCATACACCAAAGCGTGCCATGGTATCAGGACAAGGTATTGAAATTCCCTTCTAAACACTCTATTCCTTAAATCACTCGCTATATAAATGATATCTAATGCTTTGGTGATAAGTCCACTCTCCGAAATCCGGACCACTAGTTGGTTCAACCGGTTCAACCCGGGGAAACCTTTGTACAGGTACATGGCATATAAAACCTTTCTGACTGGTCTGGGAAATTGGAAAATCTTGCAACTGGACTCGTCACAAAATTCGTGCTTGTAAAACTTGTAGATCTCCGAAAGAGCGACAGCATAGGCATCATCTCTATTACTGACCGTCTTTATAGATTGGTAAAGATTGTCGCATCCCTCTGTTATATTATCATGCTGAGGATTATTTTTATTGACTTCGGGTTCAGTTAGCATTATAGGACAAACACAAGCTTTCATATTGTAAGTGACCAAGTCTTCTAAGGTGGAAATCTGGAAACTTTTCAAGGGATTCGTAGTCAAACTTGTCAGATTACACAGGTAGTGCGAGCTCACCAGGAAAGCGAACCAAACCCAACACATCAACAGACATTTTTTGGCCGGATGATGACTGCCCACTTTAATGCCGTGAAGGAGGAGGGCTCCAAACATTTTCATGACCAATAAACTCTTGTCCTTAACCCCTAGAAACATCACCACAAACAACGCGTAGGCTGCAAACGACAGAATTACCATAACCCACACAACTGGAGAAAATTCCACTAAAATGTATTTCCAGTTATAAATGATTCCGGCCTTTTTCACTAATATCACAATTTCTTCAACGAACGGTATATGAGAGCAAATGATGTCGAATGCCGCTGCCCTGTTTCTGTTCAGCACCATCCCCCCAATAGTGATGTGTGCTGTGTTGTCTTGCAAGCTCTTCAAGGGTCCAGTGGCCGTCATGTTAACATCGACCGTTGCGAAGGATTCGGCGTTATCCGAGTAAGTGTAATTAAGTTTGAATTGTTCGACTCCGGCGAGGGTCTTGAGAATAAACTGCTCAACTCCCATCAGGGCATAAATACGAGGGTTGATAGCATACGGTGGCCAGTGAACGGCCTCCACGGTGAAGGTGCAATTCCGAAGACCAGTTACTAGTTTTTCAGGAAACAAATTCTCGGCAGTAGGTTGTAGACATTTGCCATAGCTAATTATGCGCTCATAATGTCTCCCGCAGCCGTAGTTCTCGAAGGGGTTATATGTGTACAGATGATTATCATCAGCCGTGTCTACAATTAAGGCATTTAGTACGTGCAGTCTTAGAAGTTCGTCGAAAATTGAGCGAATATTTTCCATTTCGTTGAAAATTATCAAAAACTTAGCTGTTGGTTCCCAGAAAGGCTCGCTAGTGAGACACTTAAAGTTTCTGATGAAATCGGAGACGCTGCCAGCGTGTATAAGATAATTTTTAGTATGCATAAGCATTTTGATTTGAAGATTTCTAGATACAGTTGAAATTGTTATGTGATCTTTGATACTTTGTAGAATGTCTTCATCCGAGTTAATGTCGATGTACGTAATTTCTTTTATGTAATGTTTCTTTACAATATCTGAGACGCAGGCGGTGAGATCGTGTCTCTTAATAGACTCCAATGGGATAATGTTTTCTCCTTGCACATAATAAAAAAATAGGGAAGCTACGAACAGTACCGACATTGTTAACGATCTAAGGAAACATAAGCTTTAGATTCTTAACATATACCGTACCTACGTAGATACGTAAAAGGCGATAATGAGCTCATCAATCAATGGTCATATCTTAATTACAAAAACTAAAAGCTTGTATCTCACTTTTGTTAAGCAAACATTTTACCTAAGTAACATGAAAATGTATGTCGGTGAGATTTCTTGATGTACTACCATAATTAAACTGTCATTTTCTTATGAACACAAGATTGATGAGTGAAAACTGTACGTAGGAACTTTACTGCAATTAATGTTATTCGGTATGTAAGCAAAAATGTAAAGCAGGTACATTAGGATCGATTGTCTCTGCTGCCTTACCACTTTCAAACGGAAATTGCTTGCACACACTCGCATGACACAAAAACGGGCGTCACTTCAAACAAAATACGACGCGAGGTGTAAGCGATTTTGGCTCTCAATCTGGTAAGGCGGCGGCGACTTCGATAGTACCGAAACGAAACATAGTTTAGCAGGGTAACTATCATCAAATAGGTAGATAATAATACTACACGTGTAATAAATCAATCAGTCCCTTTAATAAATTATGTCATGTATAAAATCAATCACAATTTGCGATAACTAGATGACAATGATTTAATTATAAAAAACTATAATTACAGCTTAAACAAAGCAATAGCCCACCTCGATTGTGATTTACCGATAATATTATTACTTCTACTGAGGCACCTTAGACACATGTAAGATACTTATTAGAGAATAACCCAGCATGAAGTATCCAAGCAAATATCCAAAACTTGAAAAACTTTATACAAAAAAATACGTTTAGTTTGATGAAAGGAGACGAAAGGGATCTTCCATAGTTCAGTCATATCATGTTGCTTGGATATTGAACTGTAAAATGTAAATTACAGATACGAGCACATTTAATTTTGAGCAGGTATCATTAAATAACATTTTGTATTTATGTATATAAAATCTCTAAAAAGTATCTGAGCACAGCTGCAATAGTTTTTATGAATAAATATAATATTATTACATTATTATACATACAATTATAATGCTAAGGATACGAGAACAGGATCTTTTTACTACAAGCACACACCTTCAAACTTACGAGTAGTTTGAACGAGACCGAACCGGTAGTTTTCGAGATATAGCACATTTTCATCAACCGCAAATATAACTTTGTCTTTCATACAAACACTATGAAAAACAAAGTTATTTTTGCTGTCATAAAATATTGTGATATTTTCGCTAGGTTGAAGTAAGTAGACCCCGAATTCAGTTTAAGAGTGGAACGGAACCCTCAGTTCGCGGGTCCGACTCGCGCTTGATCGGTTTTTTATTTGTTTATTTATATACGCAGTGGTAGGGGACCGGGCCAACTTGAGGTCTTTATTGATGTCACTAATACAACGCAATCCCTAGTAGCCGATATTCGCGATGAATACTGATTCCGTTCTTGAGAAGGTAAACAGGATTTGAGAGACAGATTATGATAACAGACACAGTTTTATTCAATATTTGAAATGGGTTTGCTCTTGGGCTAAGACAGTCTTTTCAAAATTATTTTATTTTCACTTTTCCATGAATAAGCAAGAAATCACAATTGTTTAACGCAATATTTTACTTGCGTCTGCTGCAACATGCCCATAGTACTATTTTTAAGTATTAAAAGCTGAGCTATCGTGAATTTTTCATGGCTCCTGTTACGTAACCATCGCATTATTAGAACGATTTACATAAGTAAGGGGACACAACAATTCGGTATGTGTTTATAGGAAGACCTATACTTGCCTGCAAAATACCAAGGCTTTTTGAAAATAATTTGCCATTTTGTATAATAAAAGTATATAAAATTATAAAGACTTTATTTTCGATCTTATGCACTTTACACACCGAAAAGTTTGAAATATTAAACAGCAGAGTTGTGCAGAATTATTTAATAAACTTAAGGAAAAAAATAAAAGACTAGAATCCTTCCTGTTATCTCCGAAGTATTATGTTATCAGGTAGTAGAACTCAATCCGATACTTAAAGAACATCAATGTTGAGGCCAAATAATTAAAAAAAACCTCTCTTGGCGGCCTGATAAAGTACAACAATGACATTAAATGTAGCCCCATCTTCTTTCAGTATTACTCAAGTACATAAAAAAATAAAATCTTATTACATCTCAAAAAGTTGGGAAATGCTGTTTCATTTCATGCAAAAGATTTACATCATAATAATTTTGTACCAAATGGAATGAACGTGGTAAATTATCAATAAACTATAACAAACTATATATAAGGCATTAAAAAGCCTCTTTATTCGTGGAATACATAAACTATGAAATATACCGCAATATAAATATAAAACTAGTACAAATGTGTCACCAACAATAATGCACAACTCCTCTCACCTTTATTGAATTACTAGCTTTTGCCCGCGACTTCGTCCGCGTGGAATAGTGACTTCTTTCTCCCGATTTTTACACATTTACCACTATATCTTTGCTCCTATTGGTCGTAGCGTGATGTTATATAGCCTATAGCCTTCCTCGATAACTGGACTATCCAACACAAAAAGAATTATTCAATTCGTACCAGTAGTTTCGGAGATTAGCGCGTTCAAACAAACAAACAAACAAACTCTTCAGCTTTATAATATTAGTATAGATAAACCAAAACTTAAGTCTCATTGCTAGTGTTCACTCTTTCACCTTACTCCAAAATACAATTCATAAAACATAACAGTCCCATAGAAATTAAAAAAAAATAGTTGGCATTAGGAGGGTAGCAATTCCTTGCGAAAATATTTATTGCGACCAAAAATAGCGTTCAGAACAGCGAAAAAAATTTTGGACACCACCATTCTAAGGGACCATGCTTAATGAGGCATTCAAACATCTTTTTGCATCGTGTGATACCCCATCTACGAGATTTTGTATAGCCAAATAATTTTAAATTTCTTTATTTATCTTTAAAATCTTTGTATCTAATGGAATTGAAAAATAAATAGGTATCTGTTTATAACATTTCATTTAAAAGATGTCTGAAAGTTTAAAATTTGTTTCTTTAAATTTTGGGTAACACACGCAAAAACAAGCTATCTAAGTTTTTGAAAGATACTCTGCTTGATCGAGTTCTCCGTCGCCTTATCACTTTAAAACAAAAATCGCTTGCAAACACGACACAAAAACGGGCCTTACAAACAAAATAAAAGACGATGCGAAGCGCAAGCGACTTTGGCCTTGTGTCCTAGATAGTATCTACCCACGATTTGCACTCCCAACAAAACCAGCAATTTGGCTCACGTCACCTTTTTCACAAATCATTTTTTCTCTTCAAAATAAACGCCAACAATTCATTTCACTCCCTCAACTGCTCACTTTGGTCGCCCTCAGTAATGCCAACGTTCCGTTCGCATAAATCCTTGTGTTATGTTTGTCACCGCGTCCGGCCTACTGCTTCGGCGCCGTGACGCGCGAAACGAAACATACCGTTCGATATCGCTACCACGGGCGAGAACAGTCTTAGCGGGTATTCGCTGGAAAAAAAGAAATATATATATATATATACACGATGCTTTAAAATATAACGGATTAGAAGAGCGTTACGAGCAGATAACGCTAACCAAAACTTATTAGGACGGAGTGAAATAGGCCGTAAGTATAAGAACTATCAAGATAAAATGCATGTATGGCGTGATTAAAGATGTCAATCACCAAAATGACCTAATTTAAGGCTTTTTAAATAATATTAAATAAATATGTTTAACTCTCACCTTCCTGTGACAGGCGTAGCTTCGTTGCCACTTAATATAAATACAGGGAAGAATATGGAGAACACACAACCACTGAAACAATAATAATTTTACATTAATGTAATGGCTGGTCTACAGTCAAGAGCAAACCCATACTAAATAAAATAAATAAATAATATGGCTACATTGTAAAACACTTATAGGTGAATAACACAACTGCTGCTGAAGATTAAAGCATTTTTTAAAATCTAGCCAATGCCTAGCTAGACTAATATAAGCGGAAAGATGAATCGTATAAAAGAATACTGTTTACTGTTACTTAGAGGTATAAGCTTGTGAAGCCACGTCAGCATATCAGAAATTTGTTGAAAAATAACATTTATTACAACTGCTTAAGAGCTACAGTGTTTAGGTTGACATGCTATCGTCGTTAAAGCATATTTTTTTGTAACCATACATATACATTTATTTTTTGTCTACATAAAACCTTTTCATCCTCACCTGATAATATAAGACTGCGGTATTTGCGTCAACACAGCCAGCGGCAGACCGAAGCCCAAAAAGTATGGCCAGTTGGTCTCAATAAAGGTGAGCCGCTTATGCAGCTCCCAGCCCATGTTGAACCACTTGTACTCGAACGAGTAGAGCGAGTAGAGTAGGCACATGTGAACGAGGCATAGTAGCTCGCCGATGTACGTTATCGGCAACATACTGACTAGCATGCTCTGTAATGAAAATGTGATAGTAAGTAAGTACATTGTTACAATATTATCTATACATATAATAAAACTGTAAAGTAGGTAAATTCTGTACATTGCATATTTAAAAAAAAAATGCATTGAGGGGGCTTCTTACACGTAATAGATACCAAAAATATTTTTTTTGAATTTTTTGTCTGTCTGTCTGTCTTTCTGTCTGTTTGTTCGAGCTAATCTCAGAATCTACTGGACCGATTTTGATGGGGCTTTTTTTATTTGACTCAGCATCACTTAGAGTAAACTAGGATAGAAATCCATGTTAGTGTCGGTGTCTGTGATTTGACCTGGGAATCATTTTGTTTGCTGACCGTGTCTTTCCTGGTTAGGCTTTTTGCAGCGGTAACCGACATCCACGCGGGCGGAGCCGCGGGCGACCGCTAGTATAATATAAAAATAATATTGAAGCCTTTGACTAGAACCGGCGGAAACCGTCGTTTTCCGTATTAATATTATGAATTAAATGTTCTCCATTTAGTAAGTAAAAGAAAGATCGTTTAATTAATAATAATTATATGAAGTACTTTTAGTAGGGAAGAAATTAAAATGAAGGCGACAAAAGTGACCTCAAAAAGTCTCAGTTTTAGGATCTACCTATACAGGTTGTAGCAAAAGGCTTAACGAAACCGAAAACCACTTATTCCCCCTAACATACGATCATTTCTCTCGAATAAACTATACCTGGGCAATTACTAGTTTGTTACTGAGACATTGACAGTGAAAGTGAAAAAAAATATATTTAAATTAAAATCTTCTTTTAGTTAGTACTAACAAGTGTTTTTCTCTAAAAATCATTTTCAAAATTTTCATTACATTTTTCGTAAACGGATCATATGCCGTGCACTACGCAATAATAGCGCGGTGTGGCGCGGGCGCACGCACACAGCTAGCGCCCGAACACAGCTAGCGCCTGCACGCACACAACTAAGCGCGTCCATTGTGTGCGTGCGCGTATACATTGCGGCTAATAAATCAATGATTTATTTCAATTCCTAAAAATAAAAGTAATTTTACAGCGGTTATTTTTGTTACATACGATTTGGTTTAATGTACTGAATGTAATGTTTAAGGCTTCGTTAAGCCTTTTACACCCTGTAGATGTCATAGTTAGCATTATAGCTTCATACTAAAGGGTTTAAAATATACCTGCACTTCTTCTTAGCGTGTCGATGGAAACCCATATGGAGGAATTATATGGAGAAATTACCTGCACTAAAAATAAAGCTTGCACCAGCAAACTGAATAGAGAGTCGGCGATTATCTTGCTGACACTAGACATGAACTGCGGCCGCCCCCGCCGATGCCGATACGCTGAGTCAGCAATATCCTGAAAAAAATTGCACACATTCATTAAAATTGTGACCTAACATATCTATGTCATTCATGTGCTTCAAAGAACTTACTGTTTTTGGAAATTTTATTCATTTTCTTTGTCTTTTGACTTTGTACTGTAGCTTAAGGCATGTTTGTTTAGGTGATCCAAATCTATTAGTCAGTAATTCAGTAACATTTACTTACTGACCAATAGATTAAGATGTAATGGACTAGTTTTTGCCTATTTAAATCAATTTTAAAAACTAGTTATGTAAATAATTATTAATGAGAGCAGAAGAGGAGAAACACTTGATATGAGACAACAGCTTCATCAAAACCATAATAGTAGGAGGAGAAGAAGACCAAGAATATATGCGTCAAATAAGGCAATAGTTAAATGTTGTATCATATCAAAAGGCCGAGAGAAAAGCGTAAAAGATGGAAAAAACTCCACCTACAAGAGCCTAGATTTTAGATATTATGATGATGATATTCATTTTAATTTTAATTACACAAGTAGGTACCTACTATAGGTAAACCGTGAAACTGAGACATCTCTGACATCACTTCTGTTGTATTTTTCTCCCAAATAATGAACTCCATACTTTTTATTATGAATTAAATGTTCTTCTTCAAGGTAAAAGAAAGATCGTTTAATTTATAGCAATGATAAGGAGTACATTGATTGGGTGAGAAATGTAAATACAGGCGACAAAAATGATGTCAGAAATGTCTCAGTTTTGCGGTCGACCTATAATTAAACTTACTTGAAACCACAAACTGTTGACTAGTTTGCTCAGTAAAAACAGTGGCAGCACCCATATCATTCTGAATGTCATCGAAAGAAATGGCTGCATCCATCCCCAGACATTATGCGCAACTCCCGGATCGTGTCCAAAGACAATTGTTACTAAGTACTTCACCGCCGGCAGCAGCGCATACTCAAACACCAAAATACTGAGTAAAAATATAAAACCGTTGAGGATACATGACTGCAACACTCTTGTAAGTACTTTTGATTCCCTGTAAATAAAAAAGATACTTATTTTTTTTTATTAGAAACTAATTAATAAGAGTATTAATTTTCCTTTCAGAACCAGTAATGAATGTTTTTCATAAGAGTAGAATTCTTCATGCATGCAATTTTTTGAAGGAGAATGATGCTGAAAAAGTATTGTATAATACCTGCTATTAACAAATCTACACAGAAACAAATAAGTTATTTTTGTGATAAGATCAAGTAAATTAAGTCAACATCATAGTTTAAATGGCGTCAGTGACAACGTGTCTTTGTTATCTTTAGATCTTTCAGGAGAAACCACTAGAAGTTTTAATTACAAATTAATGTTAATAAATTGTTTTCAATCTGAAGAGTACCTATATTATTATTTGAGGAAATAAATGAGAAATAGCGTACAGACATCATCTAATACTACCATGTGTTACTGATACATTGCATAATACGATTACAAAGTGCAGTAAACAAAGAACTTACTGTTTTACTTTACTTTGCTTCTGTTTCTTTGTGTCCGGGTCAATGTGAGGAGAGCCCCTCAGAGCTCTCTCGTTGATCTCCTTGTCTAAATATAACAGCACAGTAACCCCTCGCAAACTGTCTATAAACCCCTTGATAAGAGACACAGAAAAATTCTGAAAATTTAAAAACAGTATTTATTGAAAAGTTTGATCAATACAACGCACTACTTCGTATTATGTTAATTTAGAAGTATACTCACAGTTATACTGTCCATGTTGAAGACATATACCACTTAATTTCCTAAGTTTTCATTGATCTTGCTTGGAGTTATAAGTATTTGTTTTGTTAAAAATTACCAGTTACCAGTTACCACATCTTTTGTTGAATTTTTGTGACGTGCGTGAGTGACGTGACGTGACATACATTTTTTTTTTTTTTTTTTTTTCCTTATGGGACAGGCTAAGGTCTTAGGACTATGCTACCTTGTCATAGGTTAGAATGACCTTCGTTATGTTTATTTATGACATTTCATTACCTTTTTTTGGATTTTGCTTGCCCTTTGGATATTAGTTGGACCCTTAGGTTGGATCACAGTTTTCAAGCACTAGACAAGACAGCAAGACGGACTGGAGGAATATTATATGTGCAAGTAAATCTTGGGGTTCGGACTTCGGGAATGATTTTAAGTAAAATCATACCCCAACCCCAACCAACCCAACTCTGCGGTCTATGCGGCCTTGCCAGGCTACGAACTCCCACATTAAAAAAACCGTGGGCTGGCAGGCAATGCATAATGCTTGTAATCCACCACAAGCCACAACCTTGCTTATGTTATGATTATAGATGGGCGCCTACCCGGATATAAACCCAGCCACTGGATAAATATCCAATCCACGCTATTTTAACCCACCCGATTCCAATTGATACCGGGTATAAATTAAAGCCTGTTTTAAAAAAAATAATGAAATATTTTTATTGAAGTTTGTCACTTTTATGGTGCGATTCAATTTCTTTTTAAGTAGTATAAAATACTAAACTATAAAAATGGTATATTTTTATTTAAATCCAATAAAAACTGTCATTTAGTTGCAAATACAGTGCGTACCTTCATTTTGGCAATCCCAAAGCGGAAGAGGGAGACGGTGTAAGGTTAAACAGTTTACAAGACAAAATTTTTGTTCAGTGCAGTACATTATGTGTATTTGTAGATTTATGAATTAAGTACGAACTAATTTTATAAATATATACATATAATGTGGTTGAATTTTAAGAAAGCTTATCGACAATATTTACTGCAATAATGCAGCCTAACGTATCGATGTGTAAACCATAAAGCGTTTTACGAAAGGTCACGTCAACGAGTTATTCTGAAAATACTACGAGAGTATTTAACACATTAAAAAGAAAGTGAAGTGCTCAGTAAATTCATTACTTGTCAGCTCTACGATCACACAATGGCCATAGTCACACAAGCGATAAGTATGCAAACAAAAACAATACCTTTTATCTTTTTATCTACCTAGGATTGCCACGTGCGCAGTTCTATCGCCGTTGGCTATAACTTGCCAGTTTTGAATGAAATGTCACTGTGCGTAGTGTCTTTGTAATAACTATTTTTACAACTTCTCGACCGACGACTGATTTAAAGTAGTACTGTCAAACATTGAGTTACAAATCTAACAAAAATCGCGTAGAGTGCATTTATTGCTATTTAATACTTATAATATAAGAATGATTTAGCAATTAAGGAATGATATGTTAAAGTGTTAAACGTGCTCAAAATATATATTAAACTCAAATACTGATGCAAATCAAAAAAAATACGACGAGATACAGATTTACATTGAGTTCTGTCACCGCTACCAAGTACCCCGTCATCAAGTGAAATATTGTTGAGAGAACTCCTTTTGTCTCTGTCCTTTTGTAAGTTATTCTCACTTAAAAAAACGGTTGTTCATACTACTCAACATTATCCGATTATGTTGAAACGAATAATATACTTAATTTATGATTTTAAGTGAATATGATGACTGACTGTATAGCATTAACGATATTTCTATTCATATTGTAGGACTAGGTATTCATACACAGCCAACTGATACTCAAAACAATGAGTATTGAAAGTAAAGGACACGTTCGTAAATTGCCCCAGAGTCGTTTAATGTTTGATTAAAGAAAAGCATTAAGAGACTTGACTATATCATTTTGCAAAAAATATATTGAATTTTTAATACAATATTGTTAATTTACTTTGCTTTTATCTAGCGGCATATAAATCTACAAAAAAAATAGGACAACTATTGAATACAATTTCCTGTCCCCAACAATTGTTGTTTGGCAGAAAATAGCGGTTTCGAGCACTTATAAGCAAACTGACGACCGCTTAACGAAATGGCATATTGTGTCATACTGTGTCATGTGGCAGTTAGTTAAATAAGTAAGCGCTCGCAATCGCTATTTTAAGAAGGAAGATGACGTTTGCCTCCCATGGGTACTAACCTTTTAACCTACCAACCTCTTCCTAAAACTTGAAAAAAAACTGTGACAAGGAACTTCTTTTCGTTGGCTATTGTTTGCGTCATCGTAATTTTCACGCGTCACGCACCCTAGCGGGGCAGTTTTCTATTTTTGAGTTTTGGTGGCCTAGATTGCGGGTTTTCGACACAGATGGCGCTATGATCTAGAAAGACCTGTGCAAGAGATTGAACCCACACAATTTATTTCGTTTTATGTGAAAACCCCGCTATTTACGGCTTATATTACTTTATATTATTTGAAAAGGCGAAGAAACGAACCCATAAAATTAGTTTTGGTCGTGACGCATGGATTTTTACTTTTGGGGCAAGCAATGTATGGCGGGCCGACCGCCTCCTTTAATAAATACCCTGCATTCTTGATAAACACCCAGGTAAATTAGGTAAAAATCAATTTTTACCTACCGGGTGGGAATAAACTGGATAAATATCCACCGGATTTTTACCCACCCGCCCATCTATAGTTATGATGTTTGTTTATTACGAGTAAACGCCAGAAGTTCTTAATTTTTAAGACCTTTTTGACCTCCTGTTATCTTCGTCCTACTACAATATCAATTGTTTTTGTAATATCAATGGGTGCCCAGCAGAAAAGAGCTTACCTTAGCGCTTTGTAGGGTTAAAAATATTAATATCAGTGCTTTTTCTGCCAGGAATGCAAGGACACCTTTGCTAAACTACATTTGCGCGGTACCATAATTATGTTCACTTAACTCGTCAAGTATGTGTAAACGAGACACAATAAAAAAACCATTGTTATGCGACTCTCGGCATTCGTTTGATACCTGACTGATTAAGTATGCTGTAAAAAAAACTCGATTTCATATTGTAATTTGACAAATAATACGCACAGACAGCTTTTTAAGCGCCGAGCAACAATTGGTTCTCTTAAAGTACCTGGATGCGAATTAAGCGATTTTAGGGCCTATTCAGTTCAGCACAAGAATTACTTATGGTTTTTTGAATAAAAAGTTACTTTAATAAATAAATATACGCCAGACAACACACCACTGAGCAGTTTTCTTGTCATGAGATGTTTCTTTCATCGAGAGATGGCGCTAGCGTCACTTTAGGAACTTACTTTTTAAACTTTATTTAAGAATTATAGCAGAGGGTACTTGCTTTTCGCCAACGTAAATAATAAACAGTAAAACAATATTAATATGAACCTTTAGTACATAAACGACATAATAATGGCAAAAAATAGGTATTCTAAGTATTTCATAAGTCATTTTACAATATTTACTTACGCACTTTTTTTTCTTTGTCTATGGTTTTCCGCCAACGTGTAAAAAATGTTCCTAAAGTGACCCCTAACGCCATCTAGTGAGAGCTGTATAACGATGAGAAAACTGCTCATTGTCTGGTTTCATCATGGTAAGAAAAGGAATTATCTTCCTTGTATTACATACGTTACGTTCGAAGTACCAGACAACGATTATGATTATAATAAAATATAATTTTAGAGAAAATAGGGGAAAAGACCTCGATTTCGTCTGGGTGTTCGTCCTAGATCCTAGGAGAATAGCACGACTCATGCATGAGTCATGATGACTCATTCATGACTCATGAGGGCGTGAAAGGAAAATGGGGGTCTACAAATAGCAAATAGGGGTTCACGACTATAATTTATCCGGTTTCGATAAGTAGAGAAGAAAAGTCTTGCTTGCTACGGTATAGCTGCAATATTCTAAGGATTAAATTACAAGGCAATTCTCATCACACTCACAATTACTGCTCACGGTGCTCACTACGTACGTACGAATTTAGTACTATTATATATTCTGAGGTACGACGCTCGGTTTGTAGTAGTATAGTATCTTTCTTCTTGTATGTATGATTGAGTAATCTCGCTACTCATGGTTCGTATCTATGCCTATGGTTGTGTTACTGACTTGTGTGTTTAGTTAAATATTAAAATACTAGATACTATGTTAATTTTAAAAATTAATATAAAAAAATATATATAATTAAGATAAAATATTAAGTCACTCGCTTGCATTGGAAGAAATCTTAATATGTAATTTCTGACAGTCAGCTGAAAAAAAAAGTAAAATGTCATCCATCAGTCATCATGTCAGTTAGTCAAGTCAGTCAAAGTCAAACAACCAAAACTCAAGTGATAGCGAATGAAGTGACGAAAAGAAAATCTAATTTTTGTGTTTTGTTGTTGTAATTGTGTTTTTGTGATTGAATTATTCTTTCTCGCAAGTCCCACATGAAGTAGATAATATGGATAACACGCACATTCTCAATAATTTGAGGTAAGCATTTGAACATTTGAAGTGGTATACAAACGTAGTTTTCATGACCTCAACAGTTTAGTTAAAGATTAGAGCTTTGTTATTGCAAGATATCCTCGTTTACTTATTTAGTGTACATTTGATATTTAGAACCAATTTTATTATTTCCGTTAGTTTGAATTCCCTATTATAATTTTACTGATATCCTCGCTATAATTTAAAGATTTCACAGTAGAAAGTTACCCCTTCCACTATTAAGCAGTCGTAATCAGGGAATCAGCAAGTTACATGATCAAGTTGTTTAGGTTACCTAGGTATACTACAGCTCTGTGAAACACTAAATCACAGTAGACTTGTTCTATTTTCTTTATTGATTCTCTCAAGCCCTGATAATGTATCTGAGGAGCAATTGTTGGAACATTTGGACTATATACTCTCATCATATCTATAGGACACTGGCGGTCCCTTAAACAAAAGAATGTTGTGGGGATAAAGTGTTAATTTGAACAAAATGAGTTTCAAAATTCATCTTTCAAATTAAAAGAGAATTGTGTTAGTTACACACTTAAAACTTGAGAACGGGTGGACAACTTTTCATGATTTTGCTCCATTAGATTTATCTTTACCCCGAATAGGACATAGCGGGGAAATAAAGTTTGCTGCTCTAGTAGGTACTAAAAAGTTTGTGAAAATGTCCTAATAACACACATTTACAATCATGAATCATCAATATTAAAGCCTCATGGATGCATAGGCCGCCGGCAGCTGTGTAAACAAAAGAATGACATGAATGTTGGTAAACACATTTGCGAGGGTGAGGAGTTAGTATAATTTTCATTGAATGTATTTAAGGCCTACATGTTTTTTTTTTCAAAATATTCTCTGTCTTTATGTAAAAGTTAAAGGGGGATCATCACCCATTTTGCTACAGTTGAAGAGACTATCTTTGAAATGTGTAACTTTTAAGGATTTGGCACACTGGTTGTGGTCTGCAGTCCATACAAAATGAACCGCAACCAAATCCTTTAGAAAAAATATTTAAGCGACCTACATGTCATTATAAAATACTACTACTAGTACGACATTCATAGGTTTGAGTATATTTTTCTAATTTTAGTTCCTTCCATGTATGGAACCTCCCTTAAATGACATTATATAATTTAGTATGTAAGCGAATACATTTACCTACCAAGTTTTACCTACATATAGATGGATAAACAGACAGACTAGACAAATCCGTATGGATTCTGTTTATGCTCCTAGGCTATGGAACAGTGACATTAGTTCCTACTTAGTATTATTTAGTCACATACTTGAGTAAATAGTCTTAAATTACATGAAATCATTTAATTCTATAGCATCTTCACACAAACAATGTGTCCGTGCGCGGGCGCAAAGTTCAAAAACTTAATCATTATACGTCACGCTCGGACCAATGCCCAGCAGCATTCGATAATGATCTTTATAATGACAGCGATAAGAAAGCAAAGGGCTTCCAAGTGCTTGCAGAGGCCGATTCACGGAGTCACGGATGCATCCAGTCGGTGTTGGGACGTGGCGCGCACCGCACGCATGGTCGTTGCGCCTTTGTCCTTTGTGACGTATAATGACAGTTTGAGTTACAATACCCATTGTGATACAAAATGAAAGTGGACAAGGAATTGAGCCTCCCCGGCCCCGTGGATACTAAACCCATTGTGTCCGACAGGAAGGGCAGCCTGAAGGTGACCATCACACCGGCCCAGCACAAGACCCTTACGCACTTGCCGAAGCGGCCACCAGTAGATTTGGCCTTTACAGACCTAACTTACCGAGTGCAGGAGGGCAGGAAAAGCAGTAAGTATTTTTTGCAATTATACAAAATTGGTCCTAATAGCGCTCCTTGCGGTAGCCCTTCCATTTTCTCTGTTTGGAAATTGTAGGTAGAAGGAAACATTTTCTTTGTTTGATGTTTCTGTATCTATTTAGATCACAATCTCTGCCCTTTTCTTACATATTAGTCATCATATTTTATCCATCGTAATGATAAAAATGCTTGTTTGTTAAAATACGTAGGTACGTGGATATTTATGATTCTTTGAAAATTTGTGTCAGTGGTTTTGCCGACTAAAGATTATGCTAATTCTACTACGCTACGTGAAAGGCATTCAAACATACAATTTCCATTCGAATCACACTTATTGCATACCTAAGCAATTGGACACATCAAAAAGTTGACAAAGTAACGTCATGTAATCTAGTTTTGTTTCATAGATACGTGTGGAAAAGTTAAAACCAGGTAACGCTAGGCAACTTTGTAATTAGATCTACACAAATACGAATAAATTATGTATTTGTAAACCTAGTTGTTGAACTTACGAAATGGGCAAAAAAGAACAATAGCTAAGAGAGCTGATTTGCCTCCAGAAATGATATTTCCTTATAATGGAAACAATAACGGCTCTACAGAAGCCATTACAAGAATTCCAGATGAGATAATGGCCATCTAACGATGTCAAGTCGTTTAGTTAATTAGAACTCATTAATCAAGTGCACGTTTGTTAATAACCTAATTTTCCTTGATACTGTTTCACGATATCGTAACAACAGGATCTTTATCGTATTATCAGAAGGATTAAGCACGAAATCATACGAAATATTTACAAAGTAGCGGATTATTATACTGCAATAAATTTTACGAAATGCTCAGGCTGGACAGAATATTTTTTCAAGGTTTTAAAATTTAAAAATTGCAAATACAAGAGGCACAGTTAATATCTCGTGGTAGGAATTATGACTAATGAATGTGTTTTGGAGTTCGAAGTCCTTTATGGAATAGTGCACACAACGGTATTCTGTGAAACGTCTCCTTTAATTTACCTCAAATTTATCATAATTCACTAACAACCGTAACAGCAGCATTATCTGCAGTAATATTCAATGCCAAAGTGCCGAAAAGTTTATCTTTGTAATTTCACGACCTCTTTAACATTTATGGTATCCTTTCGTCAGATTGTTTGTTTATTACCCTTTTGAAAGATAACAATTATGGGTGTAAATAAAAATCGATCGATTTTCTACACTTACTAACGATAAACAGATGTTCTACACTTTTGTAGAAAATCTGTTTATCATAGAAAATAGCTAATGCAAATGATATTCATGTACCAGTTCTCAAGAGCTGTTTTTGTTGATATCTCATTGGAATTCTCTAGCCTACTTGATTAGCTTCCGCTATGAATGTAGCACTAACGCCATCGTTGATTATTGATCCCAATGACCTTTGTGTATCGATTCTAGACAAAATAAGTACCTAACGAGTGATAACATCGCTTAATACGGATATAGTGCATTTTCATTTAAATCTTACATAAATCGTTTCAATAATTAATTGATTTCTGTGGCGCTTGATGGGTATTTTTTTCCAAGCAGGGGTTGATCTGTACTTTCTTTACGAATTGATTACATCCAACTAGAGGATTTAATTGTTGTTCCAGCTAAGAGTAACATGTACGATCATAAACAATTTAGTGAGAGATTGATATCCTTCAGAAGTAATAAATAAATAAAGGGTAAGGTATATTTCAATTTAGAGTTTTAGACCATCATCCTAGTCGCTTTAAATCTCTTCCAACTTTCAGGTAAAATAAACAATACCTGACAGACAGTGTAACACTATCAGTAACTTAACGGAATCCAAGATGATGATAAGTGTAAAATTCAAGAATTTGTGTTCGGAAAAGACTCAAGTGGTTTATAGTTCGCCTTGTACAGCTCGTTCCGGGTCAAAGCCAGTTTCCTCATCTTGAATGCTTCTTGTTTTCGGCATGCCAATTATCTTTAGTTTATCTTTAAAATTTTCCAAAATGAGATGGTTTTTTTATGTATATCTGAGAAATAAATCGTAACCGCTGTTGATGTCCCAAAAATCTTTCTCAATCTCAATAATGACACATTATTGCACTTTTTACCCTTAACTTTGTTAAATGTAGATTATTGTTGAATATTGCATTTAGTTTGCTGAAACCGGACTTGACTTCTATATCAATTGCTTATTTTAGAATTTCAAAATATCTTTAAGTTTTTACGGAAATGCCCTCGTCTCGATGCCTTGGTAATAATTTATTAGTAATACGAGTATCTATACCATCGACAAAGTTAACCTATGCTGGAGCAAATATTCTATTGGCAATGCGTCAATCGATTTACACAATGACGTTTTGTATACAATTGCAAGCGCGATAAGCATGCGTGTTGCATCCTATTCGATAATGTTTAATGTTCGTGTGTTTGTTAAACATGTAATGTGACCTATCTTGTAAATAATAGATATTGTTATGAGGGTCAGCGAAGGAAGTGTCTTCGTAAAACAAATCTCATATTCTTCAGAATATAAGGTTTTAATTCAATCCTAATGTATTTTGCTCATGTTTAAAAACTAAATGTAGGTAGCGGCTAGCTCTTACTATTATGTGGGAGTACGTATGTATCTTTCTATGTACCTAACTCGTAATTATTTTATTATTTTTAAATGAACAAAAACATGCAACGCAATTATTCCATGATTTGAGTAATATAATAAAGCAACGTTTTAGTCCGGAAACCCAATAGCCTTGATATAATATTCCTATTCCTGTTTTTGATTATTAATTTATGTCAGAGCTATGGCAAACATGATGTTGGTTTAAAATGTCACACATAGTGGATTTGATCTTCTCAGATTCATTATGGGTAGTTCTATTATCTGACTAATAACAGATAGATAGATCACCCTTTATTGCTCATCACATAAATAATTTAGGTGGTCTATTTTAACAGATAGTTTATAGCGATAAGCGATCTGTTCCAGACAACCTTTGGGTAAAGAATTTTTGAGTTGAGGAAGGGGTAAAATATTTCAATTGACGGACAAACCCCAGTACAGTTGCACAAGGCACGCTCGGACTACCGGCGGATCGCGGGTACACCGACCGGCGCTTGCGCAACCAACACGCACTGGCTCGTGACTCCGGAGCAGATGATCGCTGTTCTAGACAATATTACATCTATACTTAATATTATAAAGCTGAAGAGTTTGTTTGTTTGTTTGTTTGTTTGAACGCGCTAATCTCCGAAACTACGGGTTCAAATTGAATAATTCTTTTTGTGTTGGATAGTCCAGTTATCGAGGAAGGCTATAGGCTATATAACATCACGCTGCGACCAATAGGAGCAAAGATATAGTGGTAAATGTGTAAAAAACGGGAGAAAGAAGTCACTATTCCACGCCGACGAAGTCGCGGGCAAAAGCTAGTCAAATTATATGCAGTCTTATGTAGGTATAATATGTTACTTGGATAGATTCAGATAGCTCAGATTCATTATGGGTAGTTCTATTATCTGACTAATAACAGATAGATAGATCACCCTTTATTGCTCATCACATAAATAATTTAGGTGGTCTATTTTAACAGATAGCTTATAGCGATAAGCGATCTGTTCCAGACAACCTTTGGGTAAAGAATTTTTGAGTTGAGGAAGGGGTAAAATATTTCAATTGACGGACAAACCCCAGTACAGTTGCACAAGGCACGCTCGGACTACCGGCGGATCGCGGGTACACCGACCGGCGCTTGCGCAACCAACACGCACTGGCTCGTGACTCCGGAGCAGATGATCGCTGTTCTAGACAATATTACATCAAATTATATGCAGTCTTATGTAGGTATAATATGTTACTTAGATAGATAATGCTTTAGTCTAATTTCAAGAGATTTGGTTTTATAAGATTAACAAAGGTACAGATACATTGCGTTCTTGCCAAAAATACAAGTAAGAGCAGCCGACCAGAGGAGCAATTGTGTAAAGCAATCATATTCATTTGACAGTCCAAAACGTACGATATGATCTGTCAAACGGCAAAGAACAAAAGGTTTGACAAATCATATCGTACGTTTTGAAATGAAATACAATCAAATGAATACGATTGCTTTACACAATAGCCCCTCTGATTAATGAAGTTGAGGAAGTTAAAATATTGTTTTCGTTGGCCTTGTTCTAAATGAAGTTGAATCGGTCATTTATGAAATTTTGGGTTATTTAGAGGTGAACAATAAATTAAATACACATGTCTCAAGAAAACCAAGAACTATAGGTTAGAAGTAAATAGTTCAAGAGCCTGACTGATGACGTAGCAAACGTGGGACGTCTTCCATCCAGTTTGTCTGATATTCTAGAGTCGGATGCCACTTATATTTTGGAGTAGGCTAGTACAAGTTTCAACCATGCTTCTTATTCGCAAATAGTTTCAATTATATAACAAGGGTCTATCAATCATATATTATATCACTTTATATAGATCTGCGTCATAAGATGGGTACGTTAAGTTCGTAATCACAACATGAGCGATTTTCTCGGAGCTGTAGGTAGCTATTCTAAATCATATAACTAACCATGTTGTTATTATGACACACTTACTGCTACCTCTCATTTCTCAGCTGCTAATATTTATGTGAATAGCCCTTATTATGATATTATGTTAGTTGACATCAACTGTTCTTTTCTTTATCCTGAATAATTATATGATCTGCTCACTCCTGCATAATAAACGCAGTCATAGATTAGATTTTACTCAATGATCTACTTTATCTTTCGTTGATCTTTGAAATTGTATGACACAGATATGACACTCACACTTTCAGATTAATTTCAGTTCGGCCATAAGTAGTAAGTGACCAGTGACCACCGATGTCGATAATGAATAGTAATGAAACACTGATACCCTGGCATGCGGGTAATTATATCCGCAGCGAATGCTAATTCGATGACTAGCAGTAGTAGCAGTACAGAAGTAGACCAAACATGGACATTAACTAACTATTAATAATTCTTCTAACCTAACTTAATTGACAGTGAGCATGATTGATGTAGTACGCTGTGAAACTCAAGTTTTTGGATGATGTTTGGAGCCCTGGTAACAAGTTTATTTTAGCGTCGTTGAAAACGTTACAGTGTTATTCGTTCGTTTTTGTTTGCTTAGCAAAGAAGCAATATTTTTAAAACTTGAAAAAAAAACAGTAAACAAATTAATTAACTACTCGACTTTAAAAATCTCAATGTTCACCATGAATCCTACCACCTACGTAGATTATTAGTTTTGTGTTTATCTTACTTTAAATTGAATCATTTTGAAATCATATGAATTTCAAGATTACGAACACTATTCGTCAAGAAAAGAAAAACAGACTCTTTAAGTATCTTTAAATTTTGAGAAGCAGTAATTACCAGTAAAAAGATACTTGTAGATAATGTACTTTGATACGTGTCACCATCCTGTGATCTTTGCTGGATGACTTTCCATCTTATCGGTGTATACATCCTATCCTGCGCCTTTGGGCGAATGGTCTTCAATCTAAAAAAAAACTAATGTCAAATCAAGCGAGACCATTTGAGAGTCTGCATTAATTTTATCTAATTATGTTTCAAGTATTTATAAATTGTTTATTATTAATTATTTTATTATTACCGTATTTTCCTTATAGTTATAATTAAAGCAATAATTTACATTATTTAACGCTATCGCATTATTTAACTGATCTTAAAACTGAAAAAAAAAACTACTCTTTAGCTACCAACAATACCATAATCTGTAGATATTGCGACGTTTGCTATCGGACATTTAATAAAGATAACATTCTGTTCTTGGGAAATGCATACCTACTGTATTCGTCTTATTGGGTGTCATTAACGCGTTTAAGTTCTTTGTTCTAATTTATAAATATGTAAGATACTACCGATATTATTATTAATTCATGATCTTTTATAAGAGTAAATAATCTATACTTTGAATTATATAATCAGAAGTGGCAGTAGAATCAGTTATACGAGCGACGAGCCCGTATGTATGGTATGTTACAGGGTTCAAATTTTACTCCACTACTAACGAAGGATGCAATTGAAATCTGTCTCGTATGATTTACTCGCATCTTATTCAGTACTTATATAAAGGGGTATTTTTTAATGATTGTGGCCTTACAGGCCTTATCTTGAGTATAGCCACCTAAACTGAATTTCAAACTAGCTCCTACGAAACCTAATTTTGAAAATTATTTCTACCATCAGAAATATTTATTCGAGTGTCATGGGCTTTGTGTAATGCACTCGAGGTGAGTCATCAATATCACCAGTCGCTACTGAAAACAAACATGAATCGTTCATTAATTGACATACTTTTTAGATTTTAGCTGGGTGGAAAGACGACAATAGGATACTACTACTTTCTATATTTCTAAACTTGAAATTAATATAGGTAGATAATATCAAACACTATTCATCTACAATCCATCTTTTATTATTACCCTTTTAAAAAATAATGATAATCTAACTGAGGTAAATAACCTTGAGCTAGAAACGTATTTGTACATGAATAAGTATTATTAATACTTGCGACTAATAGATAATTTAAATTCAATTATTTATTATTATTATTTAGTCCGTTATAAGATCGAATTTGAATAGAAAATGTCTTACTATTTTAAGGTTTACTGGACACTGCTAATACCCGGAAAATCTTCGAGGTGAAAAGTTGCAGTGCTTAATCCTCATTAATAATGTCAAATATTATCTCAGGAAGTTGATTGACCTCAATGACCTATCCAAACTGGCAGACCTTAACCGATTCCTTAACCATCAAGTAGTTCCTGACCCATAGTTCCGCCCTCAACTTGGAAAATGTCAGTCACATCAAGAGGAAGCATAGGTAATTATTACCATTTAAGTTTAACTCTGATATCTGTCGTATAAAACGATGAATATTTAAAGCTCTCGATGCGGTTTGTGCGAGTACTTATCTATGTAGGTACTGTGCTTGGAATCATGTCAAGATTTGTGGCAATATTTACGCAAGTTTTGGCGCGTACCTACTTAATAATGACAGGTGATACCATGAACACATTGACCACATTTAAACGTCATTTTTCAACTCCAGCTATCAAACCGTAGGGTACTTATAGGCACCTTATAAGTTGCAAGTATGTTTAGCACTCATACACTCTGCTATGTACGAAAGGTTTCCAGGTTAATTCAGTTCTTTTGCTAGATAATAGCGTGCATAAGTAGGAATTTTTATTTCTCTAAGACATAGGCTGAGCTGTTCTTGTAACGGTAAAGCCTATTTCTGCGTACTTGATAGAGCGTTGGCATTAGGCTTTTGCCGCTTAAATAATATTTTATTAACACTTTAACTTCTGGTATTACTCATTTGAAAAATTACGGTTACATTTTTAAGGAACCTAGATTGTTCGTGCTAACTGTTAAGCCTACTGAATATTACGTGGAATAAGAGGAATTAAAGTTCTTAACTCTAAAGTAATAACAACAAATGTCAAAATGAGATAAAAACAGAGAATAGTAATATTGTCCGTAGATTTTTTATCGCGTCACTTACCACGTTGAGGAGAGTGGGGCCAAATGTCAGTGTGTCAGTCAACTTAAACAACAGTTTTTTTTACAGTTTAATTTTAAATCCAATGTAAGTTATGAATGATTAAATAATGTACTTCCAAACATTTCAATATGACTGACGAATATCCTCTTTGCTGTTTTAATTTCACAATTAATGACCAAAAATATTATTTATTTTACACACTGACTATAGGTACTATATTTGCTTACTTCAGCAGTACTATTGTATATTTTGTGCTTCTGCTAAGAACAGCTTAAAATAAATAAATAATAATTTATTTCAGGTAACAGACACAGTGTACAGACCCATAATTTTGCTAGTAAAATACAAAAATAATTAAAAGTTAGTAAAATTAAATTAAATTAAACATAAAACTCAAAAGTTGGACGGGAGGACAGACCAATACTGAGTGTGGTTTGGTTTGAGCCTACCTCACAAACGTTTGGAGGCGAATCCAGTGCTTCAGCATCGGAGAGTCCCACCTGTCCCAGCTTAGTATTCAGTTTAATTATTCACATCATAATGTTCTAATTAAACAGCTTAAAACTACACTAATGATAACCATAGTAGGCATTGTTTTTGTACACTCGGGAAATGGAGTTTGCCCCCAATGACTAACGTTTGATACCAACCAAACAAAGAACTTATAATATTTAATGACACATCTAATGGTTAATGAATTATGTAAGCAATTAATTTAAAAAAAATCCCTGCCACGCCATCCTGACTTACCTATTTTAAAAAACTTTAAGTGTAAAATCCCTTTTTCTTTGCTAGTTGAATTTTATAAACAATCTTGACGTTCCTTTTTATCGAAATGATTCATTTTAAAATAAGATAAACACAAAATTCACAACCTACATAGGTAATTCGACGTTGAACACAGAGTTATTTCTTATCAAATCAAATAGTTAATACATTTTATTGACTGGTATTATTGTAAAAGTTATAAATATATTGTTTATAATATTTGACTATCAAAGAAAATTCGACTTTAACGTTATTATTCTATGTTATTCTTGTCTATTGTACGGATTTTTAAAAATAATTGTAGTCATAATATTATGTTCTGTGCCATTGTATAGATAGTGTTAAATCTAAACACCGATTAACGTTGTGAAACAAATTACAAATTAAACTGGCTATTTTTCTGTCATCATGGTGCAATTAAACATCGCAATTATTGCTTTGGCCCGTGTTCCACTGACTTCGTAAATTATTTTATGGTTGAATTCACTAGACGTGTTAAAAGTATAATACTTGAAATAGAAAAAATATAAGCCTAATTTGTAGTAATATTTGCTTGACTTTTCAGAATGTTTTTCTATTTTAATAAAGAATTAGCAACAGAAAACACTTGTAAAAGTTTACATTTTAAGGGGTATAATGTCAAAAAAAGAGATTTGCTGACTGCTTGTACCCTTTATTTCATATTTAATCATTCAAAATACAAACAATGGGTGTGTTAGAAAACGGCTTATATCTAAGCACTTCGAAGCGCTCATCTTTATCACAGCGCTTTTACTGCCAGAACACTTTTGCTTCCTATACGCTGACTAAGCCAAGCATATTTTTGACGTAAGTTGTCAATTTTGTATTGTTTTTGACAGCTTAGCATTAACAGCGTGTTCTGGCAAAAAAAAGCTCTGAGATAATCTAAGCACTTAGTTATCCGCCATTTTGTAGCTCTGCGCTTAAGTAAGCATTATCTACTGAAAACCCAATATGTGTAGTACTAAAGCTAATTATTTCGCTAACCAAACGTACGTGTTTCAGATGTGAAGACAATCCTGAAGTCGGTCTCCGGCCGACTGCGGTCCGGCGAGCTGACAGCCATCATGGGGCCCTCCGGCGCCGGCAAGTCCACTCTGCTCAACATCCTCACGGGATACAAGTGAGTACTTCATATAATTATTTTGTAGGTAGGTGTAATTCGCAAGTCTTGCCTTTTTTTGCGTCAGGAAAAGGCTCTTATGCATATTGCATACCCACCGACCGCGGGGGCAGTTGAGGGTTATGTGGGAACAGGCCGCACGTCTTGTCTTGTTTAAGGTTAGCCAGTTTGCCTACCAACCCCCGGTAGGGGTGTTGTCAATCGTTGAAAGATAGGTAGTGGTACTAACTTTAAATTACAAGTTTTGTTAGTTGTCTACGTGGCTGCTACTAATATTATAAAGGTGAAGAGTTTGTTGGTTTGTTTTACGCGCTATCTCGGGAACTGAAATTTTGCACGTCTGCGAGCAGACTGAACACATGTGTACTACTTTTAAATGTGATCTTTATTTACTGTGTTTTTGGCAAATAAACGTTTGAGTTTGAGTTTTACGCGCGGACGCAGTCGGACCTCTAGTAAATAAAAAAACATCCCTTTCTTCGAAGCTGACAGATGTGCTATGATGTACCTAGCTCATGTTTGGCGTATTTACGAACACTATAAAAATCATGCTTCCCTCTCTTTAGTTAGAAAATAACACTCAGTGCTTTCCCCGAAGTCCTAAGGCACTATGTCTCACAAATAAGTATCGTTACGAATTTTAGTTTTTTTTTAATTAATATTTTGTTAGTATATGACCTCAGTTGTAACCTGCGAATACGTAGAGTCGTACCTAGACTAACTTCTCAATCAATAATACCAACACTTTAATCCCATTCAAACATTAATGAAGCAATCACCTTGATAGAAGGACACACGTTATCAAGTATAAATTAGTGTATCCTTGTTGCTATGTTTACAAATAATCTGATAATCGTTATCAACGTGTAACATTAATATTTTTTTGAGATTTCACACATTTATATATTTCAAATAAGAAAACCTAGTGAAAGTGCTACTTACAAAATACTTAGCTAGGAAAGTACCACTGAATTTATCTATTCAGTGAAAAGTACAATAGAGAAAGTATGTTAAACACGTGTCCACCCAAATCTTTTCAGACATTAGGTATAGATTCACTCGTACTTACTCGTAACTCACTGACTCCAAGCTGTTTCCAAGTATTTTCAAACCAGAAAACCTTAGAAACAAATTCCGGCCCTACCCGGGATTCGAACCCGGGACCTCTTGGGTAGCAACCAGTGAGCTAACCGCTACCTACACCATCGAGGCAGCCGAACTGTGAATTTAAATAGTAGTTAAAACATATCGAAATGTCACTAGAAATATTCTCCATACTTTCTGAGACTCACTGCTGTAGCCGTTGCAAAATATACAGCTGAGTACCTAACTCAGCAATGTTTTCATTTCGCCACGTTCCGATTGAGCAAGTGTAACTTCTACTCTTGACGTATGAGCATATGCCTTTTGTGGTAATGGTATTTTGATATTCTTACTGTATTAGCAAGCAAAAGAAGCTCTCGGTAATAAAAATATGTATACCTAAGCGGTTCCTCCCAACTTCACCCGCAGAAATATCAAGTTTCTCGTACCTTCATCCCCATTTTCACCCCCTTACAGAGAAAAATAATAATTAAAGTATTTTTAATACTAACTATGTTACGTCCATGGTGAAATATGTGTATCTGTTAAAAAAAACATTTAAAATCGATTCAGCCGTTTAGGAGTAAAATCTAACATAAATACTACACTCTCCTTATCTTAACAATGCACTATGACAACCTCCCTACTCCCTTCTCTCCTCTTGATGACAGAAGACAAACGGACAATAATCACGTTTTTGAAAGCGTTTTTTTTATGACAGTGGGTTGCTCGCTGCTGCCTGGTATCTTTTCATAGGCAAAAGTGGTTGTAATTTACTTAAACTAGTCTTGATCAGCCTTAGAAAATGATCGCCTTACATATTAGAGAGCCCTTTTTTCAAATAAATGACCCTCAGATTCCTTGATTAGTAGAAGTACACTTATTTATGCTACGTCACATATTTTCCAAGATTTACCAAACTGTACCTATATTATTGACAAATAGCTTTCGGATCTGCGACACAGCTTTACGAAACGATTTTATGCTAGCGCACACACTTGCTTATCATGTAAGTAAAATAAAGGCCTACTAGTACAGTCACCGTCAGATATTTTGTAACAGACAAGGTGACCAAATACATTCTGAACAGTTTAAATATCAATAAGTTACATACACTACAAGCTACCATTTAATATCTGAACATAACTTCATAAATATCTGAGCAAATCCTAGTCAATAACTGATCAGAAACTGCTAAGATATAAATGAAGTTATTAATGTTCAGATATTAATGGTAACTTGTATCAATGCAACTTATTGACGTTGAAAGTTGTAGTTGTTCAGAAGTATTTGATCACCTTGCCTGCTACAAAATATCTGACGGTGACTGTACAGTAACCGATTGCCGTTGCTTGTTGGTGATTGAAACTGCAGTTTTGGAGCAAAAGAATATTCTACCTTAATGATACATAGATTGAATTTTTTACACATCCATACATACACTGCTCATAAACCATTGCGCCCAAGCGATTCCCACCGTCCACGGCGCGTCACTGCGCCGCGTCCACTCAAAAGGTGTAGGTAATTATTATCTTGTCATGAACATAGAAAATCAAATCTTGGCTTCTAAATATCACCGCTTTAAAATTTCTCATCGGGACGCGTAAGTACAAAGTGTACCGTCTAATTACCGGCGCATAATAGATAATCTAGCTAGACCCTAGAATAGAAGCAATTACACGACGGGCACAGTGCAAGGCCTCACGATAATGAGTGAGAATAATTATTGTGGAACAAGTCTGTTAGCTAGTACAAATTGTAGAATATGTTGTAGCGTTGCAAATAATACAATGTGTTAGAGCGGGCCTATATTAATGGGTGACCGCTTCGTTTTTGGGTGAATGCTTTGGGTCTCTTTTAAAAAAATACTAGGAGTTCTAGGTATGTAGGGTCATTATAGCCCGACGACTTCACTAGCGATAATTATGCGGGAAGACACACACACGGGGAGAAACTAAATTCGCAAAATTGATGATCTTTAATACACTTAATGCTTATAGCAATAAGACCGCCTAAATTGTACTTAAACTTTAACCGAATTTTTAATTCATCTATATAATGTGCAATGGATGGTTATCTATCTATCTACTCAAAAGTTATTTATTAAATAACTTAGAATTTAATTATATATCTAAGAATCGTAATCATAAGTAAATACCATAAGATTTAGCCCTTCATAATGTGAACATACATTTGTGCTAACCTTCTGTCCATATTTTCCACTAACAGTCACAAAACAACGTACTGATTTGGTTACTCACCAATGTTTTCGTATGGACGTACGTATCGCGATGGTCATTATGTGGAATTATGACCCACTTTCAGGCTTTGATAAGCAACATCCGGTTTCGAATAACTGAAACATGCATCCATCGCTCGGTTGATTAATTAATATTTTATAGTAAAACAAGTTATCATATATCTTTTTTGTATATTTTTTCATTAAACCTGAAGAAATTTCAGAACTACCCTTATTTCTCTACTAAACAACACTTGCATTATACTCTCATGGCTCTTATCTTATTGGATTATTCGTGGAAGAACAGATTACTCTGGCTGGACATTGCATTACGAAGCATGGCACTTCTGACAGAAAAGAACATACTAGAAAGAATAAAACGTACTTAAAAATTACGAAATACTCTTCTTTTTTATGCGGGATAGCAACCAGTTCTCAGACCTACATTGGCATAGCTTCACTTAACATTCGTCACAATTAACGTTTTCTTCAAAGCAAGGATTCACATTTTTACTGACCAAAATATCGATTCAAATCTCGTACCCCAAAAACTGTTGAAGAAAATCGTATTCTCCATCAATTAGCGCTCACAGATTCCTCATTCACAGTCGTAAATAATGCAAATAACCTCATAACCGACATATTAGGCTATCTCTCTGACTACAAAGTGGTCGTAAGTAGGGTTGGGTTTGTGACCAGTAATTTACGAAATGTGTAAATTACCAAAAACACGTAATTTACTCGGTAAAATTACCGATGACCGGGAAAATACTCAAATGGTTTCAATTAATAAAATTTAATGGATAAATTCACTAGGATCCTTTGCCAAATCGTCATGAATAACATTTCACACATTTTATACTGACTTGACAAGAGTTTACTTATTATCGTGCCAATAAACCGATCGATCATGTTGCTGAGTATTTTACCGCTATTTGGTAAAAAAAAAGAGTTTTTTACCATTCTTTACCATAAATTACCATATTTTTCATTACTTACCGTTTTATTACTTACCCTGCCCAACTCTAGTCGCAAGTCTTTCAAACCGGCTTCGCGGCCTCGCCCTTGGACTACTGTTGTTGTGTATATATCTGAGTTTGTATAAATAATAACCACAACTGCCGACCTCAAAGACACTGTCAATCAATGTTGTAACTGTATGCAAAAACTTCAAGATGGTAACGCTTGTTAATTACCAGTGCTATTAATATTCAAAGAGCAAACGAAGCAACGCTGTTTCCTCAATGTTTGCTGGATTTAGAATTGATTGAATTAACCTTTTAGCAGTTAACTTTTCAGGCCTTAACAGCTGAACTGATTTTGATGAAATTTTATATGCAGGTAGTTTTAAACCTGAAATGGGAAAGAGGGTTAATTGTTATACTCGTAAGAAAAGTCACTCCGTAACACCACGGGACCACGTAATGCACGTGGGTAGATAAGGGAATAAAAGTTTTTGCTTGAAATTCAATAACAGTGCGACCGCAGTGTGATTTTTATTTTATTGATATTATGGACTTTCACAAAACATATTTATAATAATTAATAAATCGAGGAAAGTTAAGACTAACGAATGAATTGAAGATGTCTGCTCAAGTATACAGCAAACAATCTTGCAATCAGTGGTTTTGTCATCACGTTTCGCCAGCAATTTTCATTGCAACAAAGAAATAGCATTCGTTAGTGTTTTGTAAGGAAATAATGATAATACCAGCCTTATCTTGCGTGGTATCAAGATTTTAAAAACCTATAACTTAGTTCATCATTATTAAACCCTTTTTGCTGGTTAGACAACTTTTTAAGTAAGTAATTTTTTTCACTTTCTCATTCGTAGAGAAGATATAGAGGTATAGTGCGTATTTCTTCAGAACTTCCTGATTGCAAAAACGTGAAGGACATTTGAATAGGTATTGCAAAATGTAGTGCATGTCAATATATCCGAAGTCTTCAGGTTTCAGAAACTATTTTTTGAGTTATGAACCACGCACGCACAACTTACCTTGTGTTATTTTCGTTTGCGTCAATGAATCCGTCGTGAATATAAAGCCTTCTAAGCCAGCTTATGCAAAGGGGATGATGATCACCTATAAAAATGGCTATCACTTGTAACGGTGTTACAAAGTAAATTATACACTTCAATGAAGTTGATTTTGAATTAACCTCTCAAATCTTCCACAGAACCTCGGGCATGGAAGGCAGCATCACAGTGAACGGGATGGAGCGTAATCTGTCCAGTTTCCGGAAGCTGTCCTGCTACATCATGCAGGACAACCAGCTTCACGGAAACCTGACGGTGGAGGAGGCCATGTCTGTTGCTACGGCGCTGAAACTGCCTTCAGCTACTGCTAGGGTTGATAAGGAGGAAGTGGTAAGTCACTGGTACTAGTTAACTGTCTTTCTTGACATAGATTTCACATGGTATCGGTAGCCATATGGCCAATGTGTCTAGAACATGAAGTGTTGAAATATCACGTTCACGATGGGCACGGATATATCACAAGTGGCCCATACACTGATTGGGCTACATATAAGACTTCTATCTCATTAATGTTCTATCTACAGTGTTTATTTTCAAACTTTGATATGTGCTCACAATAACATACGTACATTGGCCAAATCGTGAAAAAATACCCCAGCCAAACGAATATATGCTCACAATCAAAAAGATCTACACGAGGCGATCATATCTCTAGCCATAGTAACCTCTTTCAAGTAGAAAACACCTTGAACTTATGTCAGTGTAAAAAAATTGAGCACAGTTACCAAGTCATTCTTAAAAGCGTGTTTGTATTTAACACTACCATTCAGACACTAAGCGAATAATTGTGTCCAATATACTTAAACTGCGGTTTCACTTTGTGATTCACTGTATGAAAATAAGTGGGCTTCATCACCAACGGAAACGTAGGTAGGTACTTTCACATTTTTAAAGGTACGAGTATTTCTATATAAATAAAACTGAAACTGACGTTTTCTGTAATATACAAATACTTGTACATTTTACGTTACATAAATACTTTTCATTGTACTTTGTTTGAATTACAAAGGTTTGTTACAAATTCCATTAAAAAAAAACAAACCTCTGTGTATAGTTCATGAATACTATAACAAGTTCACGAAGTTTATAATGTTTGATTTTATGATTTAAATCGCACATTATCATTAATTTAGACAACAATATTCAATGTCACAGCCTCCCAGCCTCGTCTCTGTGACGTTTGCGTGATACAAACCAGTTAGCGGCGTCCATAATCATTACAGTTTTTCCTCGTGTATAAACCACGTTTACGTCAGAATCAACAACTTGATGAAAATCAAAGTATAACCGGTACGCTTATTATGATGTAAATCATTTATTTATGAAACGCACTGATTTGAGGATAATGAAATGGTATTTGATATGAAGTTGTAATTGAGTTATTTGATTGATAAGTAAATAATTGACCACCACTCTTAGCTGTTCAAACAAAGTTGGTAAAAACAGATGAGCAGTCATCAAAATACCATATCTGTCAATAATACTGGAAGTTGTTGACCTTGCCCCTAAATTGTTTTTTTTAATAGCAAAAAGTATCGTGCTGCGTTTTGAAAACCTGTTACTTGTTCTTATTTAAAACTATTTCTTTTACCTGCCTACGCACTAATAATCACACTTATTTATCGGTCAACCCAAGAATGATGTACTATTCTTACTGAAAATTAACAATATTCTTCTAATCTTAAGATTGAATTCTATGTATATATCTAGACTTCAACTGTCTTTCACGTCTTACATCCCGCAATAGAAAGTCCATTTTTATCATAAGCGAGTAGTATAGGAATTTTTTGACACCCAGTGTCATGTTTATAGGTTAAAAACGTTATCTCATGCACCAAATATTTATTTGCAGATTCAAGAGATCCTCGAAACCCTCGGTCTATCGGAGCACCACAAGACAATGACGTCAAACTTATCCGGCGGTCAGAAGAAGCGTCTGTCCATCGCCTTGGAACTCGTCAACAACCCTCCTATTATGTTCTTCGATGAGCCCACATCCGGTCTCGACAGTTCCTCATGTTTCCAGTGCATCTCTCTGCTGAAGACCCTGGCGAGAGGGGGACGGACTATCATCTGCACTATTCATCAGCCGTCGGCGAGATTGTTTGAGATGTTTGATCATTTATATACACTGGCCGATGGGCAGTGTGTGTACCAGGGCAGCACGGGGAGACTAGGTGAGATTATTTTGTTATGGGTTATAGAAAGCAATAGAGTATCTGTGAAATCTCTGATACAACATATCGGTGTAGCGATTGCAAAGTCACAGACAGCAAAGCATACACACACACATAAATAAGGGTTGATACAAAACCCTCATTTTGGACATTGCGATTTGGGGTTAAATATTATATTAGAAGAATGAAAGCTAAACCGCTACTTGCGAAAAGCGTTCAGTAACATTAGGAGTTAAAGTGACACATTTACCATACAACTTCTGTCACCTTGAGCCCTAAGTGTCTTTAATAATGGACGTTTCTTGCAAGTAGCGGAAAAAAGAGTGGAAATAATAATAAAAATTATTCCTCATTTTCTCGTGGTAAAAAGGGTAGATGATTGACTTTTGACATTAAATCCGCTACTTGACCAACTTGGACTATAAAAACCTGTTCCCAATTGACATTAAATCCGCCACTTGACCAATTGATGATATTAATCGGACTCGCTATCTCGTATCACCAAGTTACCCAAGTTATAAGCTACGCGATACGATGTGATACGGCAACGCAACGCGGGCTGCGGTGTCGTAACCGCGGCGAGATAGTTCCCGCCGCGTCCGTGACCCGCTTGCGAGTGCGGAATTTGCGATAAAAGCAAACTTTTTGATGGTATACGATATGCAAGTGGTATTTAACGATCTTCATGGTGGCACACAGCCTGCCGGGGTCATTTACTAGAGTTAGGGTGCGTTACCATAGATTTGAAGCTGAGTGGAACTGAGCAGAGGTCGTTCGTTGCTCATAATACATGAAAAATTTTACATAGTATTGTTAATTTTTATACATCTCTGCTTAGCTCCGCTTTTATAGAAACGCAGATACTTCCACTGATATTGGGTGGCCAATCTATAAACATGTTTTTGAACTGTGACATGCATGACATAAGTTTCGGAACTGAGTAGTGGATTCGCTTTCTCAATTATTTTTTTCTTAGAAAAGTAAAAGTATATACGTTATTATATACTTTTACTTTTCTACGATAGGCTAGTTGACTAAATTACAAAAAAAACTTTACTTTAGTAAGAACATAAATCTAAAACGTATTGATTTTTAAAAATATTCAACATGATATCAGAAATGCGTAATGGGTCTCGTATACTCTTGAACCGTCCTAAATGTTGTCAAAGTCTTCTTTTTAACAAAAATAATGTGAAGAGTTGTTTGGCAGCAAAAAAGGACCCCAACATCAGAGGGGTGTCGTCACGTTCTCTGATAGACGTTCACGGTCACATGGATATAATATGTACTTAAAAATATTTTAATCCATATTTAAAATAATAAATGAATTCGTTTTTGTTATCAACATAACATAATAAAACAATCAGAGCTACCAACATTATGATATTTGTACTTGGTGGAAACTAGCCTATTGATTATTATTTTTATAATGAACACAGTACAGTACTTTCGACAGATTTAATTATTGAAAATATTGATAATCCATATTTAAAATAGTAAATTAATTCGTTTTTTTGTTATCTCCATAACATAATGAAACACTAAAAACTACCATCATTATAATGATTGTTTTTACTGAAACTAGCCTATTTTTAATTATATATTTTTTTATAATGAATAGGTAGGTACTTTGGACAATTTTAATAACTAAAATATTGATAATCCATATTTTAACTTTTTTACTATCTCCAAAACATAATGAAACACTAAAAACTTCCATCATTATGATATTTGTTCTTAGTGGAAACTAGCCTTTTGTTAATTATTTTCATAATGAACAGTTGTACTTTGGTCAATTTTAATTAAAAAATATTTATAATACATATTCAAATTGATAAATGAATTCGTTTTGCTATATCCATAATATAATGAAACACTATATATACACTATTGTAAAGTAAAAGTAGTTTATTTACATATTCGTTCATTGACACAATCAAAATATCAATAGAATGGTTGCCCTAGCAACCTGGTCTATGAAGAAATATGTCAGAGACATGACACACTACAACTACCAACATTTTTATATTTGTTTGTTCTTAGTACTTAGTACACAGCCTATTGTAAATTCTTTTTATAATGAACAGGTTTTTCATAGTTATAAAATTTATATTAATGTACAACTTAAATACTGCTATCTAATTTTTTGTTTATTTATTTTTTTTATGAATTTTCTGTGCATACACACAAATTCTATTATTTCCTAAAAACAATGAATGGGAGATTTGAATAATTCAAAAAGTAACTTACAGGTACTGATAGCCTTAATTTCTTTAGATGAGGATAACTTCAGATCTAAAATATCTGTGGCTTACTTTGTACCGGCGCTAATAATTTTGCATATTTTAACTTAAAAAAAAGGTTATTGTAATAAATCTGTAAAAGTTAGAAAAACCGGTTAAGTGCGTGTCGGACCCACGCACTGAGGGTTCCGTGCCACCCTTAACTGAATTCAGGGTCCACTTACTTTCACTTAACGAAAACATCACAATATATTGCGACAGCAAAAATAACTTTGTTTTTCATAGTGTTTGTATGAAAGACAAAGTTATATTTGCGGTTGATAAAAATGTGCAATATCTCAAAAACTACTGGTTCGATCTCCTTCAAACTAATTTTCGTTGCAAGTTTTTGTTGAGATCTACATTATATATTTTTTTCAAAATTTTCACATTCTTAGTTCAAAATTTTGATGGGGGGGACGCCCATTTTACCACTTTGGAAGCGTCTATATCTCAAACCTTACACTTTAAGAAAAAATGGTTTTAGAAACCTCAACATCATTTTGAAAGACCTATCCATAGACACCCCACACGCATAGGTTTGAGTAAAAAAAAATTTTTAGGTTTTAGTTTCATGTATGGGAGCCCCCCCTTAAATATTATTTTTTCTTACTTTTTGTATCTGAATCGGAAAGCGGTGAACAAAATACGCCTACCTACCAAGTTTCAGCTATGTGATGCTTATAGTTTCAGAATAAAGTGGCTGTGACATACGGACAGACAGACAGACAGACAGACAGACTTGACGAAACTATAAGGGTTCCGTTCTTTGCCATTCGGCTACGGAACCCTAAAAAGGGATATGGTATCACGGACCCTATTGTATAGGTAGATATTGATGTCCTCTATAAAACTTTAGTACATCACATTCCTCTATACTCTATTGTCAATAGTTTAGGCGTTCGTGATATAAAGATTTTTCTTTCACACGTTCACGGTTACATTATCGAAGTCGGTCACTTCCCATACCTATATAGGTATGGGAAGCATGTGTATATACACAACACACAGTCTGATATAAACATGTCCATGTACATAAATGTTAGTGCCGTGCGAGGGGGATCCGAACCCGCAAGCTTTGTAGTCCGGAGCGCAAACCGCTACACCAAGACGGCAATTAAATTATTGTAGAAATTGGTAAAAAATATATATGATAGCACACTACTCCATGCCATTTTTCGCGTTTCGCCGGGTATCTATTTGTATTGCTTATCGAAGATTAAACCATACTGGCTATAACAATACGTTTTTCTTGCAGTGGAATGGCTCGGCAGCCTCGGTCTTCAATGCCCGTCCTACCACAACCCGGCTTCGTTCATCATCGAGGTATCATGTGGGGAATACGGCGACAACACCGGCAAGTTGGTCCGAGCCATCGACAATGGAAAGAATGACATCAGGTTGGTGTTATAGACTCTATGGAATAGATTAAAGTGTCTTTCTGCCTCGTTGGTGTAGCGGTTAGTTCGCTGGTCATCCAGGAGGGCCTGGCTTTGAATCCCGGGTCCAGACAAAATTTGTGTGTGGGTTATTTCTGTCTTGATAATTCTCGGAAACAGCTCGGCACCCTGAGCACCCTCAAATCTATCCTATCTCTCTGACTTCGAACTGTTTCTAAGTACTTTTAAGTCAAAATTTCAGCCCAACCCTTTATTTGAACTTCTTGGCTAAAATCCAGTGTCCCTTGAACCAAAGATTATACACTTATTATTAGAGATAGGACATGAGATTTGACTGTCAACTTAGGTCCTGTATTCATAAAAACTGTAACCATTATACGTTAGTCCACAACTCATAAATGCTTACTTCTTCCAGAGACGGCGTCCCCTTCCCCGAGAGCAAAGTGCCCGACTACAACAACAAGCGCGACATGGAGGCGTCCCTGCCCGCTCGCGACAAGAACGATCTCTCGCAACTGCAGGAGAAGTTCCGCGACGCCAACGGCAATGGACACGGGAACCTGCAGAATGGGATACTGCAGTATGCGGTCAGCGAGGTCGCCAAGGGGAACGGTGAGGCTTTAGCTATGTTTAACTAATCTGTATCTGTTTCGTTGAATAGGTCTTTTAAAATGATTATGAGTTTGCTAAAATCACTTTTTTGACTTGTTCTACCGGTCAAATGTTCAAGATTTAACTGAAACTGTAGTCAAAAATTGATTTTGACTGTCTTTATTAGCTGTAAAAAAATCTTGAGACAGCCCTATCAAAAGATACAACCGGTTTTGTCCCATAATATCGGATATTTAGTTAATATTTAGGAAATCAAAACCTTATTATAAGGAAATCTTAATCATGTTTTACAGGATATTATTAGGAAAAGTGCTTAAATGCATAGTGCTTAAGTGCGGAACCCTTCGTGCGCGAGTCAACCTCGCCCTTAGCCGGTTTTTGTATATTATTTATTTATATAAATATCGGAGATAATTACTCGCGAGGCTTACAACTTACACATCATATTGTATTTAAATACAGTACCCCAAAAACACTAGAAACACTATAAAATAGTTAAGAAGTATGTTAATTAGTTGATGATCAATGTCGCGACAGTCGCATAGCAAACAGGAAACTCGACTTATCTGTGCCCTTTTATATCTCTCTAATGAGGATCGCTTAATGATCGCCGCGCTAATAGATATAAATAATATACGTTATATTACATTATGCTCTTAGAATCGATAAACATAATAAACGTAAATTTTCCATCAGTTTTGCATGGAAACTATAGATAAAAGATCTATAAATACACTAGTAACAATGCCCTTTATTAAGTACTCAGTACGTCGTAGAAAATCAGCCAAATAAGTGTAACTAAATTAAAAATTATAGGTGTCAACCATACAATAAAAAATGTAGATACTGTTCCTACTAAGACTACCTAGTATTTTTTTTCTGGTTGTCCTTCAACATTGACCTTATACGCCTATCTCTCTCTCTCTCCCCCAGGCGATCCCCTAGTAGTGCAGATGGAGACAGAGAAGCAGGACAACGCGGAGGTGGCGCTGCTAGGCGACGAGGCGTCTCCGAAGCGGTACGCCACGTCCGAGTTCAAGCAGTTCTGGGTCGTGCTCAAGAGGACGCTGCTCTTCAGCAGGAGGGATTGGGTTAGATACTTTTGTAATTTTTTAAGGGTTTGATTATGTCTCTAGACTTGATCGGACGCGGTATAGACAGAGACGACGATGGAGCGAGCTCACATAGAAGTAAGTTAGATAAGACCCCAAAAGCCTCAAGAATACGTTCCACTTGCCAGTGGCTTCACACAAACGCATTCTTGGGCTTCTGGCCCTCAAAGACCGTGTTCACGACTACTAGTTTTTCCGTTCCACTTTTATTACTTAGGGATGACCCCACGGATGATACTAGAATACGTTCCACTAGAAACCCCCAACAACCGCGTCTACCATCCGTTTCTCCGGTCCACTGGGATTGCGAAGTGGAGCGTTGCAATAGTTTAGTCTAGTGGAATGCACACAACGACCCATCTTTGGAGATGGGTCGTGCTTGTCTTGTGACCGCTATTAATAGCTTCTACACAACAATCTCGGTCAAGTGAAACGGCTTTATTGTATCAATAACATTTATGTTTTTACTAGCTTTTGCCCGCGACTTCGTTCGCGTGGACTTCAGGTTCGTCCCGTCTAGTCTAGTAATAAGTAAGAAATACGGTAACTAAGCACTGCAGAGCCCTAAATTGTAGCCTATATGTTATTCTGATGTATAAGCTATATTGTGGTAAAGTTTCATTCAAATCCATTCAGTAGTTTTTACGTGAAAGAGTAACAAACATCCATACATCCATACAAACTTTCGCCTTTATAATAGTAGTAGGATTTTTCATAAACAAACATATAAACGAGCAAATCTTTACTTTTCCAGACATTGATGTACCTGCGTCTATTCGCGCACATCCTAGTCGGTTTCCTGATCGGCGCGCTATACTACGACATCGGCGATGACGGATCAAAAGTGCTGTCAAATCTCGGATTCCTCTTCTTTAACATGCTGTTCCTCATGTACACGTCCATGACCATCACGATTCTTAGCTGTGAGTATTTTTTATTTGTGCGTGTTTTAAGTTTCGGCAGTTTGATTTCGGCCCGTTTCGGCTGTATGGTTTCGGCCCGTTTTGTCAGTTTGGTTTCGGCCATAATACAAAGAAATAAGTATTACTTACAACTAGGTTTTATAACTTGCCGATATTATATTTATCAGTTCCTGCGTTCCAAATGATGTAAAATATATAATTAATTTACTGTTTTTTCTTTATTTCAGTCCCCCTGGAAATGCCTGTACTTGTAAAAGAACACTTTAATCGGTGGTATTCGTTGCGGTCTTACTATTTGGCCATAACAGTCTCCGATATACCATTTCAGGTAAGCAACTTTGTTCTTACTTATGGCCTTTCGCCCGCAACTTCGTCTGCGTAGGTATAATTACACAAAGGAATACAGCGATTGTGTTATTTTGATGCAGAGCTGTTTATTATTTGTTGCGTGAAAAGACCAACAAATATCTAGAAAATTTCTATACTTAAAACGTGTTGATACAACGCCGAATTGTGAGAGTGCAAAAACATGGGTGTATATTATAGCTTATGTATGACAATCAATCTGTGTGTGCTTTAATATCCCCTACTCCGTGATCTCTATTGAATTACTTTGCTGCCTTACTGGGGCTATATATTTTTTTGGCAGTTAACAAAGTATAACTTGTACTTTAACACCTTAATTTAAGAGCCATATGACAGTCTGGAGATTCTCAGATTTTACCGAATTTATCAATGTGTGTGTGCGATTTTATATGTCCGGGACACAAAAAAATGTTAACTGTAATTAAACAATTTTAATACTTTATCTCTAGGCTATGCGTATGATGAACACAGAAAATGATGGTCTTATAAAAGTCGATGTGATAAATTAATGTTATACCAGTTTTTTTTGTATTTAAAATACCTATTACGAATACAGTGAATACAGTTCGGAATCAGGGCTAGCGTCAATTCCGTTCGCGAACATTTTCCTTTTGATAATTATATAACTAAATTCACAGATTTAAACACAAACGTACAGTTATAATAACGTAAAAAACTTACAGCATAGAAAAAACGAAATGCATCCAAAGGGTGAAGACATATAGAGGCGGGTAACACGCACTGACCTGCAACGACTAACCAGTGTTGTGCCGTGTTGGCTATTTCATGGAATTGAAATGCTTTATAGAGACTTTTCCGACTCAAGTCTTGATTTGAATCTTGTTTTCACCTTTTGACTCTGCTCTTTAATAAGCTACAAAGTACCTTACATAATAGTTTATTTTTGTTTTTATAGTGTTTTGTCACCATACAAACTTAATAATATAAATTGCACTTGTAAAAAGACAACTGTAAACCTGTGACAGACGAGGAATTGAACCCCGTTCAGTTTGTATGGTGACAAAACACTATAAAAACAAAAATAAACTATAAATTGGCTTTCATCATCTTAACTGATTGTTAAAATATTTGTAAAAATATTTTCCTTCAGATATTGTGAGAGCAATCTCACAACATTGATGATGTCACGCAGCCTACGCGTTAAGAAGCGCTTGCAAAATTCAACAGGCCTGTTAGTGTGACGGTGGCCGAGTGGTATAGGCATACGCCCGGATTGCGTAAGACACGGGGTTCAATTCCTCGTCTGTCACAGGTTCACAGTTGTCTTTTTACAAGTGCAATTTATATTATTACCTTACATAAGTTCCGGTGTCATAATCACTGAACTCCTAATCATTAAGGAGTTCCACTATCAGCTCAGTTCTACAAAATAGTGACTATCAGACGTAAAAACACGTCAACATTGAAATACTAGTACAAAAACACTATACACGTCTTTTAGATTTAAGGGTTTCCCTCGATTACACCAAGACCTCATCATCAGTTCCGGATTTGGCCACAATGGGACCAATTAAAAGTTAAACCCTATAAGAAAATGAAAAAAATATCTAATCTGTCAACAAATGACTGAGATATGAGGATGATATACATACAAAAAAAACATACAATCTAATTGATAACCTCCTCCTTTTGAAATCGGTTAAATAATAACTATTCGCCAGCAGACACACAATATCATAAAATGTACATTCATTACTCAGTTATTCCGTACGGAACGTGAGTCCATTTTACCCGTTGCCAGTTTTTATGGATGTACTAGTGGCCCCGTAAACTGAGTTTCGTATCGAGCCTCAGCGCGCCCCAGCTCCGTTTCATAATAACTTAAGGGGGAAGAGGTAAATATCAATTCAACAAAGTATCATGAAAATCAGTCTACCGTTGTTAAACTATAAAGTAGTGTTAGCAACCCCGGAGTAACGGCAACACTACGGGCCTATATAAACCGAAGCAGACCAGCGAGCGCCCTCTTTTGGCCGTTGGCGTGCGCTCTGTTAACATTGGACTAGGACCGTGTATATTGTTTTTCTATTTTCACGTTAAATACCTGTAATTATTTTAGTTAAGAAATAAATCAATACTTTCTTTATTTTCGTGTGTAAATTGTTGTTTTTTTTTAATCAAATCTGATCGTATACTATCTTCGTACTATTGCCTATTCTTGGCCTAATTAATTCAGTATTTGTCTAAAATTGACATTTAACTGTTTGGTGATAGAAACAGTTTGCTCATCATGTACCACAATTTTATTTTGTGGAGTATTTATTATTATTATTATTTTTGTCGATAATTTTGGTCCTAGTATGTGCACATTTTGTTTGATCAAGTTTCGAAAATACACAATGTATATGATAAAATATCTTTGTTTTAACTCATGAACCTCTTGAAATAGTCGCCATATATGCAAATATTTCTTGTTTATAGTATTAATAAGGATTCCTTTCTATGCAAGTTTACTTAACATTGATTAATCATTTAAATACAACTACAAATCGATACAAAAGAACGAATACTTTTTTGTTATAATTAGAGAACATCGACGATGTGGAATGCACTATGTGGCTTTATGCCTGTTGCATAAAGCCTCAAAGCGAATTGGTCGCCGTCTAAAAATTGTGCAAAGCGTGATATTTTCAAATTTGGAATGAGTATCATACACGAAATAAAAGACTAGCAGCGAAGACAACGAGCGACACACCCTTCCCCTCAGAGCGCTCGGCGCTGTCTGTCAAATTTCGATCGAAGATGAATGTTCGTGACAGCTCCAAATCTCAAATTTATAGGTTACTTTAGTAAGATATTTTGAATATATTGCATAAGATAAAATCGAGAATTTAGATGCTAAGTCAAAGATAGGAACCTCTATAACATTGTTTTATCAAATAACACAGAATAAGTGCAATGTATCTCAGAGATAATCGCCTGTCTTTAGGTGCGTATTTTATGCCAAAACATGGTTTCAATTTTGTCTTCATTTGGAATAACCAGAGCGATAAATAAAAAAAACAGAGTCGACACCTTGTATACGAACTTAATTCCCTTCAAGATTATGTTATTTCGATAGCTGATGTCAACAACTGATCTAGAAGAGTGCATCAGAAAAACCGTCAATTTGGCTTCTATGATTGCAAATTACAGACATTTTAAAGATTGAATCAAAAATTCAGAGTCGACATCTTATGGAGATAGTTCATTTATACACAATTCATTCAAAAAAAGTAGTCAGTTTAGTCATTTTTGGGGAGAAATTTTCATTTGAACTTTGTTAGAAGGTAGGTGACAGCAGCCTTAAGGTTCAAAATGAATAATAAAAATAAAAATAAATATTCTCCAGACAACACACCAATTATCGGGTTTCGTGGTAAGGAATTTTCTTCCTTGTGTTACGAAAGACAACGCTTATTACATAAATACTTAAATGCATATAACATCCATTACTTAAGTACAAATGTTCGTGCTCATCACACAAACATTTGCCCCTTGCGGGATTCGAACTCGCGACGGCCAGTGCAATAGTCAGGAGCGCTAACCAATTCACCAAACGCGTCGTCGAATGTTTTTATACAACTTTTTGTATTATCCCCAGGCGATATTCTGCGTGATCTACGTGGTGATCGTGTACCTGTTAACCTCTCAGCCCGCGGAGTGGTTCCGCTTCGCGCTGTTCCTGTCGTCGTGTCTGCTCATCTCGTTCGTGGCGCAGAGCGTCGGGCTCGTGGTCGGCGCCGCTATGAACGTGCAGGTAACGTGGCTATATTAAGTAATGAGTAGAATAATAGTCCCCCTAGCCGATTTCGACTACGGTGGCCAGTCACAACGACTAACCGACTGCGCGGGACATATTATAGTGCACAAGTGTCTGCGCAAACACAGGTGCACTCTCTATTCATTTCACTCTCATAGCCCGATGGGACAGCAATCTGACACGACCGGAGAGAGATCAGGCGCAGGACCAACGGCTTTACGTGATTTCCGAGTACTTTAATGAGTAGAATACCCCCTGCTAGGAGGATGGCAATCGGCTATGTGAAATTCCCCTTACTCACAAAAAAGTCAAGTTACTTCATAGTGCACAGTTTCACTCTGAATATACTATCCATTGTAATTATATTCTTGTTTTTATAGTGTTTTATCTCTACACAAACTTAATACTATCAATTAGCTTGCCTACTTTTACATACACAATATTTACACGGACTCGCACACACACACGTACACACGCACACAAACTCACACACACTCACACACACTCACACACACACACACACACACACACACACACACACACACACACACACACACACACACACACACACACACACACGCGCGCACACACGCACACACACACACACACACTAAGTGATTCTTTTATTTGATTTTATTTTTAGTTTTTAGTTTTTTGTAATTCAAGAATACTATTCTCGGTGTAATCTATATTTATTTAAATTTAATTTTTGCCTGTTATTTAGTGGAATAATACTGCATATTTATGTTACTGGAGGTGGGCGTCAATAATTGCAACACAGTTTTTCAAAACTATAGCAGTTATTTTCGCGCATATTTTGTATTGTACAAATGTTTTTTTATTCCCAATAAACTTTTATTATTATTATTATTTTGGTTCTTCTGTTTGAAAGTCTCAGTTATATATAACATAACTGGTATTTATAATGTATTCACGGGCCGAAGCCAAGTCAAATACATTGTATTCTACTGTTCATTTTGTAAAAATTTCCGGACTATCCTGCATGTATTTAATATGCAGGCCTTCTGTAACATTGCATAAGTGTAGTCGCGAAGTTCTAAAGATCTTAATGAGTATATTAATTGTGATGGTATGACTCCAGTGGTTGATAACACTATTGGTACTATTGTTACTTTGCTTAGGTGCCACATACGCTTTATTTCGTCCTTTAGGTCAATGTATTTAGTTAATTTTTCTGAGATAGTTTTTTGGAGATTATGTGTGTTAGGAACAGCTATGTCTATAAGATGTGCAGTTTTACTTGTCTTATCAACAATCGTGATATCGGGTCTGTTAAAATGAACTGTTTTGTCAGTAAGAATGGCTCTATCAAAATAAAGTTTGTGTGTGCTATTTTCAAGTACAGTTTCGGGTTGGTATTTATAATATGGGGTACGGTTGTCATTAATGAGTTTGAATTTATGTGCCAGTAGCTGGTGAATAACATTGGCAACTTGGTCATGTCTGTGCTTGTAGTCGGTCTGGGCTATTGTTTTACAGGATCCTGTGATATGCTGAATAGTTTCGGGGGCGCTGTTGCATTTACGGCATAAATCTGTAATAGGTTTCTTCATTATATGTTTTTGGTAGTTCCGTGTCTCAATGACTTGATCTTGTATGGCCAAGAGAAACCCTTCTGTTTCCGGAAAAAGATCTCCTCGTTTGAGCCACTCGTTCGATGCCTTGAGCTCTACGTTTGGGTGGCAAAGGTCGTGATAATGGCGTCCGTGAAGCGATTTCCTTGACCAGTCCATAAGTTTTGTCCGTCTGTCTGTATGTTCTTCGTTTCTTTGTGTGGTAGTGTTGTCTAAGTTTAATGGTGTGAGTTTTTTGTCATTTTGGGCTATAGCGTTATGTAATGGTGTTGTTTGGGCTTTTTTATGGAAGAATTTTCTTAGATTTGTGATTTGTTTTGCATGTAAATTTAATATATCTATAAAACCTCGGCCTCCATCTTCTCTCGGTAAGGTCATTCGTTGCACACAGGATCGTGGGTGATGTTTTCGATGTCGTGTCATACTAGTGTTGATGGTACGTTGTAGGGATTTAAGATCGGTCTTGGTCCAATTAATTATGCCGAATGAATAGGTAAGAACTGGGATTGCATAGGTGTTTATGGCTTTGGTGGTATTTTTGGAATTAAGCTGTGAAGTCAATATGGCATTAAGTCTACATTTAAAATTTTGTATTAGTTTTGTTTTTGTTTGCTTATGCTCGATTAGCTTAGATTGATTGTACCCTAAGTATTTATATGTGTCGTTTTCTCCCAATGGGGTGATTACTTCGCCTGTTACCATTTGATACCTATGCTGGTGGTTTTGCCCTGCTCTAATAGAATTAATTTTGCATTTGTCTATTCCAAATTCCATACATATATTTTGTGAAAAAACTTCAGTTATGGTTGCTAATTCATAAAGGTCATCCTCAGTTTTGGCATATAATTTGATGTCATCCATATACATTAAGTGGCTAAAGTTTTCCTCACAACTGTCTGTCAGTCTGTCTGTAAGATCCTGTGTATTATATTTTAAAGAATATCCTTTATTTTCAGAGTTTAATAAGTTTGACAATGGGTTTAGAGCAAGACAAAACCACAGTGGACTAAGCGCATCTCCCTGAAATATCCCTCTACGAATTTCAATGTCGTCTGTGAGCTGTACTCCATTTTCTGTGTTAAACTTTAAACGTGTTGTCCATTTTTGTATTATATTTTGCAGAAAACTTTTGATAGCAGGGCTAATTTTGTAAATATTTAATATCTCTAATAACCAGGAGTGCGGCACGGAATCATACGCCTTTTTGTAGTCAATGTACATACTGAAAAGATTTCCTTTGCTTTTTTGAACTTGCTTGAGTATCACTGCATCTATTGTTAGTTGCTCTTTGCAGCCTCTACTACCTTTTCGGCATCCCTTTTGTTGTTCAGTTAAAATGTTGTTTTTCTCAATATGTTTATAAATACTATCTGATAAGCATGAAGTTATGATTTTGTATATAGTTTGTAAACACGCTATAGGCCTGTATTTTGCGGGATTTGATGTATCTTGAGGGTCTTTAGGTATCATATGTGTTATTCCTTTCGTTACATATTGCGGGAGATCATCAGGCTTTGTTATGAAGTTATTTATGAATTTATGTAAGTATGTATGCAAGTGTGTAAAGTGTTTTATCCAGTAGTTATGTATGTGATCGGATCCTGGTGTTTTCCAATTGTGCAATTTAGTCAAGACTGTCTGAAAAGTTTCCCAAGGTATTAAATCGAAATCCATTTCTTGTAACTCACTAGTTCGTTGCTTTTCCATCTGTATCCATGCTGCATCATTATTATGTTCCACGTGGTTTTCCCATATTCCTGCCCAAAATGCTTTCATGTTTTCTTGTGTAGGTGTAGGGATAGGGCCCTCTGGTCTGGTGAAATTACTGTGTGTCATATTCAAATTACGATAGAACTGTTTTTCGCTATTGGTAAACTGATTATTCTGTGTTTTACGGAGTGTACATGCTGTGTATCTTTTTAGTCTGCTGCTTAGGGCGCTAAGTTTTTGCTTTAATGTGTCAAGAAAATGGCAGAGTTTAGTGTTAGTTTCCTCGTGGACGGTATGTATTTTGTAATTAAATTAAATTTTGTTCACGTGCCATACCAGTTTCCTTCCTCTATTACCGTTGATATATTGTGTCAACCTACCAATTTTCGTTCTTAAATCCTTGATTTTATTTTCTATTCGTTGTTGCCATTTTGGTTTATTGTTTCTATTATGTATGTGTGTTTTTTCAGTTGGTAGGAGTGTTAGTTTAGTCCCATTCACTTTCGCTGCTGTCCATGCGGCACTATAGAGTATTGTTTGCAATGTGTCATAAGTAGTATTTTCATCAAAAAGCTGTGGTAAGACTTTCTTATTTATGTAATGTACTATGAGGGCTAGTTTTTTAGTACTTCTTTGTTTGGGTATGTAGGGTCTCGAAGTGGGATCGGTAGATGTAAATTGTTGCAGTGCCTCTTTAAATGTATTATCAATTTCAATATTTTGTTCTATGTAAGGCGTTTCTATATTATTATTCGAATTACTGCTGGGGCCTGTATTGTTAGGACTATCATTTATCAAAGTATCATCTATCAGTAAACTTATAAGTGGATCTGGATTACTATTTTGCATTTCCGAGTTTGTGTCAGTTACAATTTCATTTTGTATGCCTTCTGTTAAATTAAGTTCTTCTGCTACACTCTGTCTAATAGATCTTAGCCTATCCTCACTTATTAACTTATTAAGTACTATGAGTCTTCTCTGATCTGCTACTCGTTGTTCTGTCACATGAGAGAGGTGGGGAAAAGTTGCTATGAAGTCTCGATGTATTCCGGTCCTATAGGCAGTTTTATCTGTTTCTAGTTTAGTGACTGTGTAATATGATCTCATTATCGTCTCATTGTGTACATTTGTCCATTTTATACGTTGTGATGTGGGTGGTTGTGTTAAGCTCGGTGTGTTGTGTAAAGCAGTTATTGTATGTGTCAAAACTGACTCTTGACTTGTAGCAGTTTGTTTGTTTAATTCAGCCTGTATTTCCATGTAAATATTATCAATTGTGTTTTGTGGTAAAAGCTTATTGTTCATTATAGCTCTTCTTTGATCTCCTATTCTTTGCCGGGTGGCCGGTATGTGTGGGTATTTTTCCGTAAATTGCGGATGTAATGCGTCTAAGTAGCCTTTTGTATTTGTTTCAAGTTGCGTAACACGTAAATATGTTCGTAGAATAAATTCGTTAACATCATTAGTCCACTTTCTACGTTTACATGGTTGGTTTGCAGTGGATGCAGTTCTTAAGGTATCAGATACCTCCTGCACAACATCTACAAGCCCTTCGCTAACTTCAGAGGATGGTGACGATGCGTGCTCTCGTTGGTGGTAGGGTGAGCCGCTTGATATCTCGGACGCTGTATCTGAAAGAGACAGGTTATCTTCGGCTGTAGCATTCTTCTCGACGGGAGCCCGCCTGCTCAACTCCTCGTCGCCGTTGGTTCGCATGCTGAGACACCCAGCAACGGCTCCAGGTGCGCCCCGGCGACCCCCGGGCAGCGGCCGCAAATTGTATCTTCTTAAACTCATATTATCTCCATTACTGATGGGTTTGCCATGGCCCTGTTGGTCACTCGGATAGTAAATTCATTACGAGCGTCCGCCCCCTACGTGGCTTAGATGGTCAAGCACGGACGGAAGGTTGGACTTAAGGGGGCTTATTATTATTATTATTATAATGCAGTTTTCTATAGAATAGTGCATGTCTTGGAGCTACAGGACCTCAGGTATGATTGTATGAGTTATGTTTATTCAAAAAAATATCATCATCATCAAAAAAAAAAAAAAATTGCACTTGTAAAAAGCAACTGTTTCATACAAGGAATCGAACCCCTGTGTCTTACGCTATCCGGGCGCATGCCTTTACCACTCGGCTAACGACACGTGTGCCGGTTGCTTTCTACAAGTGTAATTTATAATACTATCCATTGGTAACTCGAACAAAACTTAGATTATGTTTATCCATAAAAGGAGCTATATACAGCCAGCAAAATATAACCTATTTCTTTGTAAATTACTCAAGCAGGCAGCAACATTTCATTTACTTTATAATTTACTAGAATTGTAAGTCTTTCATTATAAATATGTGATGAATGACAAGACTCAGATAAAATTAACTAAAACCGTAATTATACAATAGCTACGAGTAAGTATCAAAATAAGTGATCAAAAATAAATATCAAAATAGGTGTATTGTGAAGACTGGGCGTTGCTGTATGAAGATTGGATGTCGTTGTGATCCTTATTCAGGTTGTGTTCCTATGAGTATGCTTCTACGTATAATATATAAAAAATAACAGATACTCAACTTGCGTGATGTAATTCTTCGTTTATTCTATATTCCATAATAGTTATTCACACATTCAATGCACACGATTTTAATACAAAGAAAATGATAATGACGGGTAAAAGACAAGTAAAGACATTTGTACATCAAAAGTCACTCGTAAAGTAAGTTTTTCAGTGCTTAAATTCCAAAGAATCGAACGAAAGTGACATAGAGGTTTTACGCGAAGCTCCAAACCTCTACAGTATACTAAAATCCACAGAGCGTCCTAACTTTCGACGTAACCTGTTTTCCTTACAAAAAAAACCTAACCTCTTAACCCCTCACTCCCTCACAGAACGGCGTGTTCCTCGCGCCGGTGATGTCGGTGCCGTTCCTTCTCTTCAGCGGTTTCTTCGTCTCGTTCAACGCGATCCCGAAGTACTTGCGTTGGATCACGTACCTCTCGTACATTCGGTACGGGTTTGAGGGGACCGCGCTCGCTACGTACTCGTTCGATCGGCCTAAACTGCAGTGTCATCAGGTAAATGGGTTTAGAACTTTTTATTATCGTGTTTATTGTCTGTAGGATAAAATGTCTGATCGCTTAAAACAAGCAGACATACAGTTATAAAAAGAGTGAATGAATGAATGGATGAACCAGACAAGTCATCTTTTACTTCGTATGCTTCGCATGCAAGAAGTCACTTAGAGCGATTTTGAGAGCTTAACTGAAGTTAATTCCGTGTGCATATCTATACTAATATTATAAAGCTGAAGAGTTTGTTTGTTTGTTTGTTTGTTTGTTTGTTTGAACGCGCTAATCTCCGAAACTACTGGTCCGATTTGAATAATTCTTTTTGTGTTGGATAGTCCAGTTATCGAGGAAGGCTATAGGCTATATAACATCACGCTACGACCAATAGGAGCAAAGATATGGTGGTAAATGTGTAAAAAACGGGAGAAAAAAGTCACTATTCCACGCGGACGAAGTCGCTGGCAAAAGCTAGTTACTAATATAAGAATAACTAAACAATATTGTACAAGCTTTACATCAAGTGACTTAGAAATGAAATCATACAATACCAACTATGCAATGTCTTGTGCCAAACTGAAAAACTATTTAGTTAGTTTTACTGCATAAAACTCAATGGAGCTTGATTTACAATTCACTTATGCTTCTGGAAACGAAGAACCCACATGAATTTCACGCTAATCACCTCTTTTCAGACGTACTGCCACTTCAAGAACCCCGAGATAACACTAGAAGAGCTAGACATGAAAGACGCCGACATAACGCTCGACATCGCGGCGCTCTGCCTCATATTCGTCGTGCTGCGTGTGTCCGCCTTCCTCTTCCTGCGTTGGAAGCTCAAGTCCACCAGGTAAGGGGTTAACAGAACGCCGGTAGGTAGCCTGGGGAATGTCTCTACAAAAAGAGGTGAGATGCTCTATATGAGTGATATTGAAAAGAAAATATAGTGTGGATATTCGATTTTGTGTATGGAATGTAATAATGTGGACCAACAGATAAGACTTAATTATGTTAAAGCGATAATTTGTGATCATATTAAAATACGAAACATTGCCAAATTGTGTATTCGTACGTAATTAGGTACACTAAAAACACCTATGGTTTTTGTGTTACTTTTTATACTGATATATGGTTGCGGGCTGACCTAACGGCTGATTCTGTTTAATTAATAAAATTAAAGACTAAAATTAAACAAGACAGGTTCTATGTTTAAGGGGCCAACTGAAACTTGTTCATATCTGAAGTATAGTCGACACAAATAAAGTTTATTAATTTCGTAGCTGACTGTACTCAAATCGAAGGACAAGTTTCAATCGGCATATAGATAATTGTGTTACCTTTTTTAAACATAATTGTGATAGTTGGTGTTAATTGATCGAATTATATTGATGACTTAGTTTGTATTGTAGATTTCACTATTCTATTTAAAACATGACATCAATATTGGTGCTAATTCTGAGACAAAAAAAAAGGCAAGATAAGAATAAAAAATATTACACGATGTTTGTTGTGTAAAGTTTGTAAAAAAATGCATGATGGTTAATAAAATACTGACCACAAATGAAGCAAGTGGTACTTACACGGTTAGGGAACATATTTTGTAAAGAATTATTTTTATTTCTTAACAATATAAGCTATGGTTATACTATTTATTCAAAGTGCCTTGGAACATACTGATTTATGATGTCCACAAGAAATCATGGACTGTTTAGAGCATGAACAAAATATAAACGTAATTACTGCATAGTTTTAAGTGTCGTGTGTTATTATTATTACTTTAGTCCACAAAAAGGAAATGGACCCCAGACATTCCTATATAATTAAAATTATTATACCACTCCATAGTTTTGTTACAGTATTTTGGCAAAACAGGATTAATATAATAATCTCGAAAGCAATAGTTATTCGTTGCAATAATTGAAATGCCTTTACAATAAAAATGCTATGCTTAAATAAATCCATCCATATAATTTCTAAGACTTAGATCTGAATAAATGACATCAAAATACTGGCTGAGCTATTTTATTAATATAATTACAATTACATAAGTTAATATAAATGCCACAATTTTGATAATTACCCGTGATCGTCTGTTTTTTTATTGGTTTGTTTTTTTGTTCTATTTTTTGGTTATATAATATATTACATTATATAATATATTTTTTTGTATGCCGTTTATTACTAGGCACCGTCTTCAGTAAACAAAGCATGCGGTGTGCATCTGTAATTGATAATACAATTAGTTCTTACATATTGTTAGTTATAAGATGGCACTATTGTATTTATCGTTGATGTACCATATGAATAAAATAAATAAAATAAAAATTAGTAATATTTCTGGGAACATCCCTTTAAAATACAAGAACGGTTTAAAAATGCAAATGTATACAATCTCGTACTAGTAAAATAGCTCAGTTAAACACAAACAAAATAAAACAAATATTCTTGCTCACTTTGCTAGCCGTCTTGCCTCGCTGGCTTGCCCTATAATTATATTAGTTGATAACTTCAAATATGCAGTTGATGTGGTAAAAATAAATTAAAAAAGTTGATATTTAACACGTTCCGGGACAGTGAACGCCTACAGACGTGAAAACAATATATAAAACATCTATTGTGTCTGGAATAGTGTCCCGGAACGTGTTAACCGAAATCTATATATGAATTTTAAAGTTTGTTATTACCACATTACATAATATTTAGACGTAATATTCAGGGATCATGGTAATTTCTATTGTTCATAATTATATTAGCTACAAATGATTTTATGGTCCATTATAATTAAGTGGTAGCTGTTAATAGGTTTAGAATTTATGATGTTTTGTATAGTTTTTTTTTATTAAATGGTTTATGATAAAATCAAATGGTTTTTGTCCTTCTAACCTGATCGGATCATACTTTCACATTGTGTATGTTTCTTCTGCATGCTTGCATTATTTGTTGAGGTACAGTAGTGTACAACGCCGCGTTTACACAAAAAAAAAATAGCATGCAGTCATAAAACGGGTGTCACTTCAAAAAAAAAACATCCCTATGTTGTTGACATTTGACCTGCTCGCACAAAGCGCTTTGCTAACACTTTTTTAATGCGTGCAGCTAGGGAATGAAACTCGCTGCCTACTGAAGTTTTCATAAGGAATATGACCTAAGTCTCTTTAAGGCAAGAGTGAACAGGCTGCTTCTAAGCAGATTATGCACCATCCTAGACCTCATCTACACCTGAACACCGGGTGCGATCGAGGTCAAATATCTGCTTAGCCGAGAATTAAAAAAAACGCCGATGAGAGGTGCAAGTGAGTGGCTCGTGTACACTGATGGTCATCTATTTATTTCGTGTTTCATTGTGTAAAAAAATAATGTTGCATGCTACGTAAAATAAAACTAAAGAATAAAGAGTCAAAAACTTTATTTTTTGCTTTACATGATACATTTATCTTTTACAATCGTCTGCTTTTTTAATTCATAGAAATAATCGCCTACTCGCTGAACCTTTAATACAAAAGTATAGTATGGATTTAATTGATTCAACATCCACTGAAACATTACTTATATTAAAATAAACGTAATGATATCAAATATATTTTTTCACTACAAAAGCACAAACGTATTGACAAAAACAGTATCACATAATGCATATTAAACTTGTACGTAACAGAAACCTGAGCGCTAAGCAAAGAAATCAGGTACAATAAAATATTTGAGATATAGCTTAAACATTAAATAAATACGACTCTAATCCATCAAGATTAAATCTTTTTAAAACTATACGTAGAACTATTTCATTTTGGGCATATGTGATAATATCTTGGTGGCAAACTATGCACGTTTCATTCCTATCAGCTGTTTATACATAGTTCCGTTATTTACATCAATTGCACTATTACTATAATATACTATGAGATCTGTGAAAGGACCGTGTTTACAACAAGTTTGCGATACTTAACAATATTGGAAAGCACAGAAGAATCGATATGATCACAGATATATTTGATACTTAGGTATATTTCTTAGCTGCTAATGATCAAAATAAATACTACGTGTTATAAAGTGTCCTGACACATCTGCGAGCAATTTGAATAATCTCAATACACAAATAATGTAACATTATATAACCCCTTTTAAAGTTAAAATAACACATTTACCCATTACATTTGTTCTTATTAGGGAGCTAACACATACATAACATCAAGAATAACAATTACTGCAGTCAACTATAGCATTACTTTAATAATTGGATAGTACATTTTAAGAAGCAAGTGATAGATAAGTACACACCAAAGTCCGAATTAAGCAAAGTCATAAAAGTTTAACTTATCATATAAATGAAATTGGGCAGTGTAATGATTAATTTGATGGAATGTGTGAATATCTGGCAAGTTTTGAGTATATACGTAGTTTTATATTTTTACTCCTAATTTTAATCCTAGTAATTCTGAATTGCATTACTGATTTAATTCAATGCCGGTGCCAATTCCAGTTATAGGTAGACCGCTTCATTGAAACCTCATATCTCTATAATCATGTGTTCTGTGTAGATTTCTTGTAAATATTTTTACTACATTCATCATGTACTATTATTTTCACGAACATGCTCGTGTTGTCACCCTCGAACCTGCCGACTTGTTATCCCTTAACCAACCAAATCTAAAATCGTGTTGTCATCTTCCTGTTCTGAATATCAACTTGTACAGTTATACTTATCAAGCAATCGCTGCACGAGCTATAAATAAGTGTTGCCGTTCTTTCATCGACTCGTTCCTGAATTCTGAATAGAAGACAAGACAGTATGTAACATATTCATATTTAACAGAAGCCAGATCCCTTACAGCAACCGCACCAGTAACATGCCCACGGCAGCGCCTACCGTAAGACCAACGGCAAGCAGTGTGGCGATCACTGAAGATGCCTTCTCTCGCTCGTGTAGCTCCACGACTCTGCAAAGAAAATGCGTCTTAAACCACGACTCTGCAAAGAAAATGGTCAATAAGATTAAATGGCGTTGATATATTGGATGATTATTCTAATTATCTATTCCTTTTAAGATAGTCAGTGGTGTCTGGTGTTAGATTTACCTTATTTTTAGAGTGTGAGGTCTGGTGTTAGATTTGACTATTTGAGGCGCCGCTATCGTAGTGCCAAATGCATAGCCATATAAAGGCCACCATCCGAAATATACTCCCAAAATGATATGTAATCAGCAGATACAATGAGGTCGGACTACTAACATACATAATTGATAAAACATTCATATAATCACATTCATTAAAATAACAAAATTAAAATAACTGAGACAGTGCTATTCCTTAAATTATTCAATCAATCTTCTCTTTTCAGATTAAAACTATATCTCAATTAATGAAAGAAAGTAGCTAATTGCTTCGTGATAACCCAGTTTTGACGTAAAACATCCTAAATAGGTTACACAAACATGTGCGTGATATCTTTATTGCCTGCAGTTGCATGCCTTATCTGGAATGGAATAGGTCATGACTCACGTTGCTCCAACTTGTACTAGGAGAATAGAAATAGTATGGTGTACTAGCTATAGCGGTCCCCGCGACTGCGTCTGCGTATTTTAAATTTGTTTGCTCCCTCCCCTTCTTGCCTTCATCGATAAGTATAGATAGTGCCATCCACGACGGCGCGCCCCACCACTCGTCTAAATCGTTTATTGTACAAGTGTGCAAGCTTTTGCCAACATTTGAATTGAATTTGGAACATCATAATGACTTATGAATGACAAGCACACTACAAAAAATACACTCAAAGGGAAAGATGCTCTACTTAGATACAGTTTTAAGTAGGTATGGTTAGCTACTAAAAGAGTAATATTTTTTTTTAAATTGCACTAGTAACTTTTTTACTATTGACAAAAACGAAATACGTAAGAACGTTTTATGACATTTAAAAAATGTTTAAAAAGTTTATTTAGAAGAAAAGTATCGGTCCACCGGGACTTCATACGAGTAAATTGTTTGTTTCTTCGTACACGGAGATCCTAGCGTGATGTTTTATAGCCTTCCCCGATAAAGTACATCCCGGTAATTTTTTAAGTTCCACATGTTTTTTTTTAAATTTAAAATTGTTTATGGCGTTTAAGTTACCATTATTATTCTTTAAGTAAATTTAATAATGACAGTAGATTATACCAGGTTTTTTTAGTACAACACACTGGGTTTTACTTGACATTTTAAAAATAATTTAAGTAGAGCCACTTTCGTGAAGAGACTGAATTTTTGGATGACGGCCGGCTCGCAACTGACGCGCGTGTCACCCCTCGCATCCCGCGCCTTCATCAATCAAAAAAAGAGTGGGGCGCGCCTTCGTGGATGACACTATCTATAAGCTATCTAACACAAAAATATTTTTTCAAGTCTTTACTCGCTAGCGACTACGTAAAAAAAGTCTGAAAAATTCCACAGCGCCCCTAGCGGTCACTTGCAGAACAAAACTTTTCCATACAAAATGTTACGTCTTCGCTAGCTAGTAAAACCGATGTAAACTCATGGTAACGGTAGTAGTACAGTAGTAGCAGTAGTAGTGAGTGAGCTCCTGAGATTAGCGCGTTCCAACAAATAAACAATCAAACTCTTCAGCTTTTTATCAGTAGTATAAATAATTAATTACGCACCGTGATAATATAATTTTCACAATGGACTCAAGCCATAAATCTTTGAAATGCATTGTATGTATAATACACTTCATGGCTTTAAAAGAATTTGAATTTGAAACCAGGCAAGCGTTCATTTATACAGTTTATTGCATTGTTGTACCCGCGCTTATGTGGAAGTTCATAGCCCGCATTGGGGTGACAAAAACTGTTTGATAAATAAATAAATGCCCAAGTACACAATTGTATAATGGGCTCACTAACCAATCCGGCTGATTGTATTTCACGAACCTTATCTAGCTGACTCTCTCGAATATCCGGACATTACATTGCCATTACTTGGATATGTATTTACATTTAGTTAGCATTTCCACCAGGGTTGGTTGAGAAACGAATAATAATATCGCCCTGTATATGCATAAGGCGCAAAAACATATTTATAACATCAAAACCATTAGGTATAACCTTTAGTATAACAGACACGTGCACTCGCTCGTCTTATCTTTCATAGCTTGTTGTATTGACCACTGACAAATACTTCTTTTGATTTTAAACAGTTCATTCAATTGTAGAATCTTACCTTAATGAGTCCATGATGGTGATATTTTATTAGTACTAAATTACCAGATGCCTTACTCTGGACACAAACCCCGATCTAATGAATATAGCCATCCCTGTCACACGCATACGAGGCCTGGTATGAGTGACAGGGATGGCTATAATCATTAGATCGGGTTTTGTATCCAGAGTAAGGCCACTGGAGACGAATCTTAAAATAATACCTAATGTAATTGGTATCTAGCAAACATACCACCACTTTACTTACTTCGAAACTGTTGTTTGTTAAAACATTTGGTATGGGACAGATAAAGTTGAGGTAGGTGGCGCTGTAACTTTTCCATACAAAATTCTAACGCGCTCGCAATCGAAATCTAACGTGAGTGCAAAAACTCGAAATAAGCCCTCTGCTCTTCATCGTATGGATCCTGAATGACCCTTGTCGATAAAACTTCTATGCTTCCTATTAAATCATAGACAGACATTATACCTCGTGGAGTACTTCGTAGATCATGACGATGTTGAGGTTGTTGGTGAACGCGAAGACGAGCAAAAAGCTGGTCGGAGCTGGACACTTCGCAGACACTAGTTGTTACCTATCTTCATCAGACCATAAAATTTTCAACAAATATGCTCCACCACCCATCTGAATATAGCTCGGACGCTCAGACATTTAACGAACTCCTGTCTTTTAAGGCACTGCCTAATCATCTTTTAAAATGATGCCAAGGATTACCTGATACAAAAGCACCGACGCATAGTTATCAAGAACGATCCTTAACAGACAAGGCTGCCAACAGCCTCTCAGGCAATTGGAGGACCAAATGCTCCACTTTTGATAGACAATGCAGCAGCTGTTTCCAAAATGAGACACATAGAGATATCTTCAAGCTGGCAAGGCACTTACCTCGTGGAGTTGATCATGATGATGTTGGTGAGGTATCCGTTGGTGAACGCGAAGACGAGCATGACGGCGATGTACTCCCAGTCGGCGCGCAGCAGCACCGGCAGGTGGTGCCGCGGCCGCGCGTTGCACAGCATCAGCAGCGGGATGCCCACTACTCGCACCGCGCTGGCTCCGGGGAACTTATTTACTGTACCTCTAGGTGGAGAATCAGACAAGTACCTGTCGCTCACTGTTACACCACCTTATACCAGATTCTATGATCAACCATATACTATATTATATCTAGCTAGACACACGGCCGTGTGTTAGTCAAGTTCGCGGAGCAGTTCATCTTTTACGAGCAAAATTATCCAAAGAGACCACAAAGCTGGTCGGAGCTGGATGCTTCGCAGACCCTAGTTGTTAGCTATCTTCATCAGACCATCCAATTTTCAACAAATATGCTCCACCACCTATCTGACGCTCATACATTTAACGAACTCCTGGTCTTCTAAGGCACTGCCTAATCATCTTTTATAATGATGCCAAGAATTACCTGATACAAAAGGACCGACGCATGGTACACAAGAACCATTGAATTGTCCGATTCTTAAAAAACAAGGCTGGGAACAGCTTCTCGGGAAATTGGAGGTCCAAATGCTCCACTATTGATAGACAATGCAGCAGCTGTTTCCAAAATGAGACACATAGAGTTATCTTCAAGATGGCAAGACGCTTACCTCGTGGAGTTGATCATGATGATGTTGGTGAGGTACCCGTTGGTGAACGCGAAGACGAGCATGACGGCGATGTACTCCCAGTCGGCGCGCAGCAGCACGGGCAGGTGGTGCCGCGGCCGCGCGTTGCACAGCATCAGCAGGGGGATGCCCACTACTCGGAGAATGCTGGCACCTGCTAATATCCACTTGTTGTCTGGCTGGAAGTTGAAGACAAATATTGATTTATTAACTCCTGACGCAAGAAGTGTGGAGGTGTTTGAAGTAAAGTGGGATAATTTAGTAACGAGTGATAGAATAGTGTGGGTGGAAGAGAAAAACTAGATAAACTGGGAAGATCAAGAGAATGATGGCAACTCCCAAACGGATGAACGGATTTTCGTTAGTTTTTTTTTGTGTCATAGATAATTGTATCCCCAGTGTTTTATCCATGTTTCATGAAAATGTGTTCAGCCGTTTAAAGATTTATCAGCACTTTTCGAGTTGATGAGGGGATCTGACTCACTTCCTTACGTCCGATCGATTCGAAATTTGGTACCGTGTTACTTAAATTAAATTGAAAGTATATGGTAAGGAACCCATGACCTGATCAGCCGTTCAAAGATCATCTGCTCATAAGTATTTGATGAGGAACTCTGACTACCTTTTAATGTCGTATCGATTCGAAATTTGGTACAGTGCAGTGTTACTTTAAATGTCGATGGGGCTTCTAAATTATTAATTTGATATATTATTGCGGTGTGGAAAAAGTTAGCAACTTTCATGGTACTTTGAGAGGCTTTTACTATTGTTATGGCTTCGGAAAATATTGGGTCTGTGGTGAGAGCTTTTTGATTGTTGAAAAGATTACCCTTGTTTTCAAAACCAAAATGTCTACTTCTCAAATGATTTGTAAGCAATCATTGTTGCACAACAATAGAGAATATTTGGTAAAAAATAATTCTTATGTCGATCCACCGACTTGTTGGTTTGCTAACGACTTCTTGAAGTCACTTAGACATAATAACATTCTAACTTAATTAGCATATCTAATTTAGTATGCATGATTTGATAACATAAAAACACCTCGACTAGATGTAGATAGAAATAATAAGGGCCTGTTTCTCTATTGACAAATAAGCCGTAAATATCACTGCTTGCTTGTCCAACACATACGAAATTATTTTCATTTGTATTGGACAGATAACGTTAACAAGAACTTATAAGGACATTGTGAAACAGACCTAAAGTATCTTTCTGATATCTCTACCTGCATTTATTAAAGTTTTTTTTAAGTACTTACCACTAAGAAAAATCCTGCAACCAACCTCCCAGAATAGTCGCCGCAGTTGAAAATTAGATAATTGACAACAGGCACGAAGAAAATGGCTGAAACAAGAATTTTTCGCATTTAGAAAAAAACAACTTCAGAAAGTATTCCAGTTCATTTGATGTAGAAGTAGTAATAGCATAGAATCTGCGTCTATCTGCCTCGATCGCCCATTGGGTGACTCAAGGACCGGACATCCTAGAGGTCACAGTCTTGCAATGATATTAAAATATACTTGAATAATTAATTCAATCTGAACAAAAAGCGGTCTGGCTATGCTAAGTCTGGTTTTTATGCGTCATCATTAAATATTTTATAACGAACATTGGAGCGTGATTTAATATCAACAACTGACACAGATTCAATGTTTTTATTAGTGATTCAGTGGTTTATTTGGTTTCAGTCTACATTCTAATTGTAGGAACGAGATCACATTTATTATTCGATCTTATTATGTCAATAGAAATGCCTCTAACAGTCCTAAATGTAATTCAAGAAATAAAAATACCAATAGATTATGAACGATATTTTCGTAATGTTTCCGGCTTGCACCTAAATAAGTATTATTTAGGTATAGTTATCGCTCAGAGACGTCATAATATCAGCGGTTAACACGTAGAAAATTCATCCTTATGCGTATCAAACATATGTGTCAATTTTTTTCTCAAATAAATAAATATGCGCCAGACAACACACCAATTGTCTGGTTCCAGGTCAGGAATTATCTTCCTTGTGTTACGATTACGAAGTACCAGACAACGATCATGACGGGGCGTCTTCCATAAATACCCAGATACATATAACAATTATATTAATATTTATAAGAAGTACTTACTATTCCAATCAGTCCCTTGGGCTTTATTTTGCGATTCGACCAGCACAGTCACCCCAGGATATACAGCCATACTTATGGCGAACACAGCAAAAATGCTGAACGCATAAACCCATATCTTCTTCAGTATCAGCACCATCGACACTTCTCTGTGCCTGTTAGTCGCCATGCCCCCACACCCTCGTAAGATATGGTGAGTGAAGAAATCTATCTTGTATAGCATAGCGTATGAAATCAGCGAGCTGATGACCATTACATCCGCTATGATGAAGTATATCAGTGCGCTGTGCAGTGGCGATATCTTGAAGGCTAAGGATATGATCTGGGCTATAGCCGCGATGATTCCACCCAGCGATTGACCGGCGACGACCGCCGCCATGTACTCTTTGGAGAAGCGACTTGCTATGCCAACGAGCCCGCCTATAAAGACCGCGCTGGCAGCTGAAGCAAAGAAAAAGATTACAACTTATATAAGCGATGCCGGTGAACTTCGTTTCCTCCCAGCCCCGTTAAGTTATTATCCTATTCGGGGCAAAGACGAATCCATCCAAGTAAAAATCATGAAAATCGGTACACCCGTCTCGACTTATAAGTGGTGTAACACAACTTTAGGATTATATAAAATTCGACAGTATAGCCATTATACTGAGTCAAATTTGTTAATTAAAAAAACTAATAATTAACTAATAACACTTATTGAGAGTGTAATAAAGCTACACTCCTTTTCTTAACCAGTAAATGTGGATTAACCCCAAGTTATGTTACTTTATATTTCGTTTATACCTTTCAAAGGTACAAGAAAATATTTGATACTACAATGTTTACTTCTTTCAATAAAAATACATACACTTTACTTTATCAATCAATAAAAATTATTAGCTTCATAAAATAATTAAAAAGTAGGTATTTATCAATGGCAATAAAAATAATTAGTGTAAGTATCTGTAATGTTAAACATAATACATAATAAATAATAATTAATAACAAATTAAGTAACTGAACAAAGTCAGTTAACAGCTACAGTATCTCTCTGTAATTTTATGATGTGTAATTAGTTTTTAATGTGCCGCCTGTAAGAAGATACAAAAAACACATGAATTTTATGTGTAATCACATTAGTTAGTAACTGAATTGAAAAATCAAATGGTGTTCAAAACATAGCAATAATTAAGATGACACTATTGGTCAAGATAAATAGTGCAAGATATGAGTTATCAAAGGTCTTTATGATAATATGTTCAAGATAAGACATCTGGTATTGCTCATTATAATCAAATAACAAACATTATCATTGCAGTAATAGACTATACTATATAACTAGGGCTAGGCTAGAATTATTTGGTGAATTATTTTGTAAGCAATCAAAATCAGGATGGTATGATTTTAATTAGGATTTTGTTGCATATAATAGGCAAAAAAAAAATGATGTGTAAGAATGTCTACAAAGTAATATTTGGATTACAATGTTACAGTCTATTTGCACATGGTCTCCGTTTTACTGGTCTATTATCTGATCCCTTTTTAGGGTTCCGTAGCCGAATGGCAAAAAACGGAACCCTTATAGTTTCGTCAAGTCTGTCTGTCTGTCTGTCTGTCTGTCTGTCTGTCTGTCTGTCTGTCTGTCTGTCTGTCTGTCCGTCCGTATGTCACAGCCACTTTATTCTGAAACTATAAGCATCACATAGCTGAAACTTGGTAGGTAGGTGTATTTTGTTTACCGCTTTCCGATTCAGATAAAAAAAGTAAGAAAAAATAATATTTAAGGGGGGGCTCCCATACATGAAACTAAAACCTAAAATATATTTTTTACTCAAACCTATGCGTGTGGGGTGTCTATGGATAGGTCTTTTAAAATGATGTTTAGGTTTCTACAACCATTTTTTCTTAAAGTGTAAGGTTTGAGATATAGACGCTTCCAAAGTGGTAAAATGGGCGTCCCCCCCCATCTAACTTTTGAACTAAGAAAGTGAAAATTTTGAAAAAAATATATGATGTAGACCTCAACAAAAACTTGCAACGAAAATTGGTTTGAAGGAGATCGAACCAGTAGTTTTTGAGATATTGCACATTTTTATCAACCGCAAATATAACTTTGCCTTTCATACAAACACTATGAAAAACAAAGTTATTTTTGCTGTCGCAATATATTGTGATGTTTTCGTTAAGTGAAAGTAAGTGGACCCTGAATTTAGTTAAGGGTGGCACGGAACCCTCAGTGCGCTGGTCCGACACGCACTTAACCGGTTTTTTATTGATATTGTATGCAGTTGTATGAGCGACTTCACACATGCATGACACATATTTCGTTTCAAAGTATTATTAGTAACTGTTAAAATAAAATAAAAAAAAATCTTATCCTAGTTAACAAAGGCTTATTAAACTGTTAAAAAAGGATATCATAAATAATACCATGTGTAAACAGGCTTTTTGAACCATTAAAAAGGGTACCATAAATATGGATACCATGTGTGAACAGGTTCTTAGAACTTACCAGTCATGACAACCACAGTAACCATGGTGATGATGAAGAACAAGTTCTGCCACTCATCAGTGTCCACCTGTACAAGTGCTGTAGTCACCAGGAAGGCTAATGTAACAACGATCAGTGATCCTTGCAGTCTACTTTTCAGTGATACCCTGGGAAAAAACAAATGAAGTTATAGGTAGATAACTTAATCTTTTTTATAGGATAAAGCATTTTAAGACTAATTGTTAACAATATAGTAGATTGGTGTTATCAAAATGCAAGAATATCTTATAAAATGAATAGCTTTTTTAAAGTTGATTCGATGAGAAACAACAATTTGATACCATCACTTCACCAGACTAGCAAACACAAAAGGAAGGTGAATACTTTTGAAAGCAGTTCAGATAAGGTCCAACTACTGACTATTACTGAGCTAAAAGTTTTGACACAATCTCAAATACTTACAAATGTCCATAAAATGAGTTGAGAATAAGAAATATCAAGTTGGGTATTGCTGTTGCAACATTGAGGTATGAGGTAAACTCCGCTTGGAATTGGGACTTTTGGAGTGGCACCTCCATGATTGTGAGATTCTTTGGGGTGACATCTCGGAATTTGTACATCCAATACTAAAACAAATGACATCAACAAACTGAGTGAATTAATTATTTTAATCCTAAGTCATAACATAAACCTTAAAATGTATGAAATAAAAAAATCTATCTAATTAGCATCAAATTTCATTACTTCAATAAACCAGTGTTCTTGTGGTTAGATTGTATGTGATGTTTGTATGTAACTAATTTTTTTAGTTAACACTTTTTAATTCAAAAAGTATGTTAAATAGAACAGTTCTAAATCCTTTTTATTGACAAAGAAAACGGCACAAGGCAAAACTGGTAATATTAGTCATCATTCTCCACTTACATCATTTGCTGTGATCAAAAAGTTCCACGGAACTAGGGAAGTGATGCCGAAGAGGTAGAATAGGATATACACGATCCTGTATCTATCCACTGGCAGCTCTGAGGAGTCCAAAACCTTCGTGGAACAAGAATCTGTCACCAACTCCCTTTCCTCTGAATCGTCAATTATCTCTTCCTCATTCTCAATCGTATCCACACACGCCTCATTGTCGTTGTTAATAGATCCTGACGCATCCATTGTCGAACTAATTTGTATTTAATCACACAAATCCTAATAAAAAATCATCGCACTTCGATCGAATCACTTCGCGATCTCGTAAGTTTTTAGACTGGGTTATGTTAACAAAAACAAAAGGTGACCGTCATTAGTTTCGAGAGAACGAGCACCGCAACATAACTCGTTTGTTTTGTTCTGAATACAAGTTTGAAAAAACTATCGTCAATTTTATTTATCAACAACAATATGTAACGTTATCAACAACCAGCCAGCTGTTTCTTCACTTCCTTCCCTTCCCTTTCTTTCTGTCCTCCTCCCTCCTGCCTGCCTGGGAAATTTATTGACGTTTATTTGACATTGGGTTGAGTTTATATATTCTGTGGTTGAGTTGAGTTTAAGTGACATTACCGATGTTGCTGCGTTGAAAAAAAAACTACTACACATTTTATCGTTTAAACATTCAGGGTATCATAGGGACATTAGGGTAAATAATATTTTATGCACGTAATGTTTTTTTTATTTATGTACGATACGATATGATTGATAGGGATGTATCACTTATTAGCTTTGCCTTCAAGTTTTATAATTTTAGGAATATAATTAAAATAACCATTTTAAAAATATCAGTAATTGTTTTTATTCGTCAACAATACAGGTATACCATATTTTTTATTAACTCCAGCATGTCATTAATGTTTTCTAAAGTTACATAGTACCTACATTCGTACATTATTTGTACAATGTACAGTTAAAGCGTATTTTATAAAGTCATGATTTATGAAAATAGATGTAACGAAAGTAAGTGAAGAATAAAATCTAAAATAAGAGTAAATAAATGAACTAAATAAAAGTGATGTGTTAGAAATGTGAAGAATTATTATTAGCATATTAAATAAATGACCAAAATTATTCATGGTCTTTAGCATAGTTTACTAACGTATAACTATTACAAGTTTTCTATTTGTTTGGAAAGACTATGGAATTTTCATTTTATTGTAACTTATCTACATATAAATATCATTTTTGTAAAATGGAATAAAAATATTTTCTATGGTAATTACATGTAAATATAATTATTTCTTATAACCACTAAGGACGGACAATGAATAATAAAATGTACTAGTAAAGAATAAAAAAGAATTTCTTGAAATTGTACAACAAGAGACCGTTTTCATTTGAAAATTACATAATTTTCCTTCAAGCCGATACTACATTATGTATCAACATTGAAAATAAAAATAGAAAAGGTACTAACTTGTAATAAAATAATAAAAAAAATTTGAACCACCGAACGTACTTGATTTGCCTCAAAAATAAATTGAAATGTTGATTGCTAAAATGTAGAATACATAGTTATTTTTTATAATGAGATCTTGCATAAATTATCTGGTATTTTAATACATTACTATTTAATAAACACAATAAGCATATTTTTTTAACACCTCAGTGTACTTAAGCCTAACCCTAAACTAGATATTTATAGGTATCTCAAGCATCATACTTGAGCGAAAACTTATGTAAGACACGATTTAAAGTTATTCTGACCAATAACTAAAAATGCAATATCAAGACAAAATCCTTGTTCAGTCTTTTTATGTCTTGGTCACAAACAAACTCAAGTAATTTATACCTAATTTATATAACCATTACTTACCATTTTCGGATCCATATAACCCTAATGGTGGGACTTGTAGATCTTACAATGCATGTTTTCCGTAAAACATTAACTTAAATTCAATTAATAGCTTCACTTATAACTAACATTTGTTACTGGCAGTGGTACAAGAAACAAATAAAGTATGTACGAAAAATACAATTAATTATTTATACTCTCGATTTGTTTAAAAAAAAAGGTGCGAAAACATTTAAATTTATGGTAGAACCATTGAAACTCTCTGAATTTAGCATAATATAAAACGATCCAAAATATTGCAATTTAAGGCACTGATTTCCTTCATTCGACATAATTTTCATTAAATAACCTACGCACAAATTATAATACACTAAGCAGTCAAACGTTAGCTTTGGGACGTATTCACTATCACTTTTTCACATTGACTGTCTTCTTTCAAAAGTATCTTTTGATTTTACAACATTTTATTCCTACAGTAATTCAAACTACATAGCAGTCTCTAAAGGTTGACTATGCGATCGGTGCGCTTCGGAAATCGGCAGCGGACTCGATTCCGAATCATCAAAGTCAAAATTTGTTTCTAGAAGCGCTTCGGATTTCGATCGATGATGCAAGTCAGGCGTGGGGGTGTCAAACTCTCTACTGAGGTCGTGGGGACTGGAGTCGTAGCTTGGGATGTTTTCTGAAAGCGTGTTGTCATACTGGTACATCGGGGGACTGGGGAGGTTATCTTCGTAGTACTGCTGTTGGTCTGAAAAAAATGATATTGCACCAATTTATTAAGCTGCAGCTGTTAGTAACTAGGGTAGGGCGTAAAATTTTACACGAGTACATAAATGTAAAATAAACACTAGTCGCATCACAAAAATGTTTTATACAACGGAAAAAAACTCAAATACACATAACATTGCTCTTTGTTGGGTTGTTGCTATTATGGCATAGGAAGGAAAAGTTACGTTCGTTCTACAAACAATTTTTTTTTACGTTTTGAGTCGTACCCTTTTACTACTATTTTGGTAGAAATTGAGAAGTTGGCAGCACTAATCAGTACTTCCGGTTTTAATTCGCTCTTTGATTTGAACTACACTTTTCATGATTAAAAAAACATATAAACCGAAAATCTGCATGGTTTTAACTAACACGGCTACTCACCAGCAATATTGCTCCTCTGTCCGAACGTGGTGGGCGGCGCGGCCGGCGGCGGCGGCTCCGGCATGCGCGAGCGCAGCTCCATGAGGAACGACAGCTTCGGCCCGAAGCCCGCGCCCTCGCCCCGCCGCCCCTCGTCTCCCCGCCTCAGGGGCAGCGTGTCCGACGTGTAGTACTGATCGCTGGTCGGAGACATCGTGTCGTCCTCCGGTGACGTCAGACCGCCCGGATGATGTATGATCGGGATCTCCTCGGTGGTCACCGAGGGCGCCTCGCTGGCCGGCGTCGAGTTGTCCCTGTACCCTTCGTTCCTGAACGCGATGTCGAACGGTTTTTCGAACTGCCGTTGCGGTTCGAACGGCTTTTCGAACTGTTGATTTTCGAACTGATTCTCGTAGGGGCGGTTGTTGTTTTGCGGGACGGAGTATTCGGGGGAGGCCGGTTTCTTCATGAAGGTGCTGTGCTTGAGCGGCATCACGTTCGCGTTGGGGTTGTGCGCCTCGTAGATGTCGAAGCTCTGGTTGTCTTCGAGCGAGGAGTTGAACTGGCTCTTCTCCATGGACTCCATGGAGGTGGTGGACGCGAGCATCTTGCGGTAGTCTGAGCCTTTGGTCAGGGTGTCGGTGGAGCGGGCGCTCTGGAAACGAGATAAATATCGAGATTTGGATATAAATAAGTATGAAAATATAATTAGTATGACTATTTAAACAAGTAAAGATAAATAATAACTATAAAATCAATACAAAATCGTTTTGTTACTTGGATTATATTATTTTGAGATACAACCGTTACATTGCAGTGTTAAGCGTAGTGTAGTGATTTATATTTTGTTGCAGTTCCAAATATGAGTAAGCAATTCTTTCAAAATATTATGTATCAATTAGAACCCCCCATAATTCCAATAAATATTCTGCTATTCGGGGCAATGGCAAATCAAAAAAAGTAAAAATCGTGACATTAACTAACTAACACAACTTGCTTTAGATAGACAGATAACTCTTTTGCACATCACATAGGTTAATTACAAATTAGTTTAAAGGAAATGTACAAATTATACGGTTCTATTGCTATTAATATAAGCGATCTCTTCCAAACAACCTTTGAGTAAAGAAATTATGAGTTCAGGAAGGGGTTTTCATTTACAAAACTTAAAGTAGATAAGTTTTTTTAACGTACATGAATATGATAATAGGTATTGATAATAATGGTCTAAGTGTCGGAACACATACATTATCATCTTAATTTAGCAGATGTTTTGATATTTACCATCTGAGCGAGTTTCCTGCGGTAGGCGGTGTCGGGGAAGCTGCCGTTGATGCTGCCGATGGAGCGCACGGAGTGGAGCGACTGCCTGATTGAGTTTCTACGCTCAAGCCGCTGCAAATGTCTGTAAAAGGTTTCAGGTTTAAGGGTAACTATTGCTAACTACACTATACCGTACCATGAACGTGCTAGGAGCGTATCAAAAGGCCTACTTCTAAAAACGAAATCCGTCAAAACGATAATATTTTTGCGGCTCCGAAGCATTTTTTAGTTACGATTCCATACTAAAAATGTTTCAAATCCGAAAAACGATAATCGTATTGACGGATTTCGTTTTTCGTAGTAGACCTCCGGACACGACATGCAACGGTACGCTCTACTATACACACTGAACGGATCTACAGCGTTCTGACTCACCGTTATATGGGTTATATGGAGCGAGAGCTTATTTTGTAGAAAATTTAAATTTTATTATGTTCTAATACTCTATCTATAATAGGAAACGTATACATTTGATAGTTCAAAACGTATGGCATGATCTATCAAGCGGCAAATAACAAAAGATTTGACAGATCATATGTACGTCGTACGTTTTGAAGTGTATTTGTATTTTATTTTCTCTCCACAATAAATTTAGTTTACAAAACAACTATTTACCAAATGCGAAAGTAGTAAAATACAATTTATTGCGGGAGACTGATGTTCAGTCCAATATAAACTCAGGGCGTGTGTATCAGAACTGTCAAATTAATACGATTGCTTTACACAAATTGCCCCTCTGGTGGGTATAAAAACATCATTTTAATTTATCATATCATCATAACTTATAGCATCTTACCTGTGCTTCGACTTGGAGTACCAGCAGACGAGCGCAGCTCCGACCAGAAGAACCGTGGCTGCGAGAACTCCGATGAAGCCCACAGCCAACATATCTCCACGCCAAGACATCGGGTCTATGGATATCTTCGGATCTGGTGAGAAAAAGTTTAATGTCAAATCATTGCTTCTTCCCTTGTAGAAGTAGCTTAAGAAAACATTCTTTAGCACATATTATCGATTTTATATAACAGACAGAGAGATGAATAGATTAACGCTTAATTCCACAGTTAGTAAACGTTTCATCCGGTTCGAAGGACCAATAATTATAACACTCGTTTCGTGTAACAGAATACTTTTAGTTGTTAGTTAGAAATAGAGGTAGTTTATCTGAGTAATGGTAAGACTTGAAAATACGCTATCGGTAGACTATACCTAATCAATACAGTTTTAAACAGTTTGGTATATTCACTTACCGATCTCGCAAATGAACGCATTTTTCTGGTTGCAGTCGGTAATATCGACAGTTGAGAACGCAAACGAGGTGCACTGCGTGACGTAGTCGATGTGGTTCACCCACACCCTGTCTCCGTACTGGAACCACTGGTTCTGCCGCTGGATGAAGTCGTAGAGCGCTGCGTAGTTGCCGCTCACGTAGGGCATTGAGGCGTTGTCGGACTAGAAGTAAACAGTTTTGAAGTAAGTTTACTATTTCTCCTGCATCGTAGCCATCAACAATATAATAGTATAAAAATATCGTAAACATTAATCAAATTAAGGGGGGTAGTAAAAATGTAGACAGAAGGATTACAATCAACAAAAGGGCTTTTTCCACAACTATAGATAGGAGAATACAATACCAGTGATTGTTACGACGACAATAAATACGATCACTTGATCAAATTTGACGAAATCAACGAAAAGTCAAAAAGTTTTCAGTAAATAAGTTAGTAAAATAAATAAATTCACTATCTCAAGAACCTATGCTGTTAACATTCTTCTACTAATACAACACTAACCCTAAGCAACTCACCAAACAGAACAATCTCGCTTCTTCATACGTCATAGGCGCACCGACGTACATGTAGCAAGTATCAGCCACGGCATCCCACCCTGGAGGACACTTCCCCCCACCTAATACCGTCTGGTTATTCATATAGAACGGCCGGTAGTCCACTTCTAAAAGTAGGGGGTTATCAGACTGATCCCTTATACGGCCAGCAACCGCTAAAGTTTCGTTGTAACTCCAGAAGTTGTGCTTTGCGTCTATTCGTGTACGCCAGAGATCCAGAGCGCTAAAATGTTATATTACTTTTAATATGAGTAATCATGTAAACGTTAGTAGTTATTAGACAAATGATATGATGAATAGTTATTTATTATAATGTCTTACCTCATGAGGTTTGGATTATAGTCAAGAAAGCTATGGTCCCAAGGGCAGCCATGCAACAGAAACATGCAAATTAACAATTTGGTTTATCAACTCAGTTGCATTTCTTATCAACAATAATTCGGAATAAATGTAAGTCACGGTTGTTAACATAAATTATGATCATTTATAATCATCAATATTTTATTCATCTTTAGCATGCCACATAAATTCTTAACCACCCAACATAACAATGGAATAATCAATTACATCATCCAAATAGGTCACATTCTTCATTCAATGCATTTTATTTAAAATAACATGCTTGTCGTTGTATTACCCTTTTTGACGCCAAAAGGCAGTCTTTTAATATAACTAAACGAACCATCATACCCTGTAAACATTAAAGTACTTACATAGATCTGTTGACAGTGATCATCTCATAGTCATTGTCTGGGTTAAAGAAAATGTTATCGACATAGTGCTGACCAGCAGTACCGGCTACGATGGTAGCCCGACCTTCCCGATCTAGCGCATAATTTCTGAAAAATAATAATCCCATATTTTAACTATGTACCAAAGCAGACAGCCAGACTTTAATTAAGCGTTTGGGAGGAAATAATTTATGTTTATTTTGCAAGGCCTATGTCGAGTCCATGCTAAGGTATCATGATAAGGCATAGAATAGAGAATATTAGGAAAAGTCCACTGACAAGAGCACATAAGTAAGTTTAAATAAAGAAGATGATGATTTTAAGAGAAACTCACTTATAAAATCCATTATGCGAAGTGGTTTGGTAGATAGGCAACCTGACTTTGTCAAATCCAGAAACCTCGAGGATCCTTTGGCCAGTGTTATCGTGTACATAATTGAAAGTGAAGTTGGAAACGACTTGTCGTAGAACAATAACATCCTTGAACGGTACGCGGTTGCGGGTGAAGTAGTTGCGATAGATTGTCACTTCTTGGTACGGAGACGATTGACGACCTAGATTTCGAAACAAGAAATAAGTTAAAAGCCTAATGACAATCATAATTAAAACGTAACGAGCCAAAATATTAATAAAAATATTTGAGTTGATATTCTATCATACCTTCAACTTGAAGACAGGGTAAGTCGTGATTGCCAAAGAAGAGGTTATTATGTATCCAACCACGTAATGATGTAGCTGATCCTCGAGAATCCGCTCTCACCAGTAAACCACCAACATTTTTGCGAATAAGGTTGTTCTGCAATTTTAAAATTAACTCGTCAAGTATGTGTGAACGAGACACAATAGAAATTCCATTGTTATGCGACTCCCAGGAGTCGTTTGATACCTGACTGATTAAATCAAATATTGTAAAAAGCAATAAAAACACGCAATTACAATGACGGCGTGGAAGGATATTCAACTCACTCTGAAAACCAATGTTTGTGTATTTTGCACGTCAACTCTGATTGCTGCTTGGCAAGATGTGAAGTTGCCATACAATTTGAGACAGTTGCCAGTGATCTCATTTCGTGTGATGGCAACCAAAGGATTGACCTCACCGACGGACTGATATGTAATAGCACCATCTCTATTGTTTATGAATTCACTATTCGATATGTTGTGTTGGATATCACGGCCTGAAAGATACAGAAACTCGATTAAATAAGAACAAAATCATAACAATGGATTAGTTTGTAAAGACATTTTTTTCGGAAACTTACTTATTCCTATAGCAGAAATAGGCAGTGTTACAATCTCAGCAATAAAACCATGGACAGCTGATGCACCATTGGCAAACAGTTTTACACTCAGACTGCCTCCATCAGTCCTGAATAGTTTCTTCTCATCGGGTGAACCGTTTTCTAGGTAGCCGATCATTGGAGCGGTAATGTTGTAAATATCACCATCGTACAGAGTCAGCGAATCTCTTTTACCATAATCTTGTGTGTGATTGAATAAATTAAATTGAAGCAATCTGAAGCCAAACGGTTTGACTCTGAACATACTTTTGAAGATCTTGACGCAATTTACTGGGTTGTTATCGTACTTATAGTAAAGCAACACTCTCTCTTCAACGACGATCATTTTGCTGCTATCACAGATATTTATGAGTGAAAACATGTGATATGGGAGGTTCAAGTCTTTCAATGGTGTGAAGCTGGATTCCTCTGATTCTCTACCTTCTCCAGTTAAAGATATCGTGTTAACTCCTTCACCTAACACGTCATTTATAGAAGTGAATCTCATATCAATTGTATCTGTAGGTGATACGAGATTGATACCGTGATGAGCACATCTAGTTATATTAACGTTTCTTATACTAGGGTTTCTTGTGATGCTTTGAATAGCAGGTGACTTTTCATTGTGAAGTATACCAGCCCCAGTTATTTGGACATGCATCAGTGAACTCTCAACTTTCTTCATTGTTTCGTGGGTGTGATGGTCGTGAATTCTGTGCTCGTATAACGAATATTCGAACTCCGGATTAGCGAATCTCACACCTCCCCAGTAGTCTAAGTTTTCATCTAAATTTCGCGTTCCACAGTGAATGAATACGAACTTCGAATCCCATTTGCATTCATGTCTATGGCCATAAAGTTGACCGTTTAGCCTAATAGGACAATCTTCGTAACGATCTTCAGTGCCAACACACTGCAAGGGTTCAGGCCAGGACCAAATTCTTGAAAGGGAATTACTGTGGTATTCCACTCGACGATCATGAGCAAAAAACACGTTGATTGGATCGAATCCCAATTCTCGACATACTACTTGAGCATTTCTTTCTGTAAATCTATTATCACACATTGGCACCCATTGGAGAGTTGTTCTATTATAATACTCCAAGAAGCCTTCATTCTTTCTTTCAACTAGGTTATCACCAATAGAGCAATTTCTTCCGGTGCACAGTCTTATAGAATTTTGAACCACAAAGTTTTCCAGTTGACGCCTTTGTTTATGATGAATGGGCGAGTATTGACCTATTGCTCGCTTTCCGATTCTATTGAACTCAGCATTTTTGGCCAATTCAATGGGTTTCATAATGATGGGTGATTGACTGTGACCAACAGCTTCAAGCCTGCCCATTACCAATATACCAACATTTGGGGCAAACTCCAATATCACTCCTGGACTGATTGTAAGCGTAACATCAGGCATTACTGTGATATCAGCTTTTACTGTATAAGGAGTCAGACGAGATTCTAAAGTAAGGTCGGAAAGAAGTCTTCCACCAAGTTCATTAGTATCCATCACAGAGTCTGTACTAAACGTTGCTGAGACACTAGAATCAAGGTTATCTTCTAGTAAATAAGGTAAATAAGTAGCGACAGCGTGATTATTCCAGTCATCGAAATCGAAAATTTGCATTTTTATTTCTTTCTGTACATTACTCCCCCACCAGTTTTCAGTCACATCTAACAAGTTATTGATTTTAGCCGTTCTTATTCCAGCTACTAAAGTGTACTGTAAGTCGTTGTTTCCGAATAAATTCCTACTTACTTTTACTTTCTGTATACCTTTGAAGCCAATGACGTAGGTAGGGTCAATGCTTCGTATTATCGCACCTCTATTCATAGGCATGCTGTGCCTATTATTTTTGACTTGATTGTACACAAACACGGCGTAAACAAGTCCCATTATCTCGCTTTGACTGTCCATGTAGAATTGAACCATGTATTGACCATAGTTCTTCTCAATAAAATTGCCATCAATTCGCATTTTCTTTTCCATGCCTCTAATAGACATTAATCCAGTCTTACAGTTGTTATCAGTAAACACATTCTTTGTTATGTTTAGCTCAGCGAAGTGTCCGTCGATAATGATCCCGAAGTTTTGATTATTGCGCCATGTATTATTGTGCATGTAGACAGAATGCGTAAAATTTTCGTTGTATTGCCAAACGTAGGGTAGCGCCACATCGAATCCACCTAGTCTGTTTCTTTCTATTGTGTTATCTTGTAAAACATAGTGATAAAGATTATTAGCGCTTCTCAAATCCCTTGCGAAATGATAAATACCTTTTCCGTTGTCCGTAATCAAACTGCTATTGACCATTATTGTTATTTCTGTAATATTGCTTGCATGGATGTCCCAGAAAGGTGTGTTAACATAAATAGCTTCTTCTTTATTATGAGCGATTTCACAATTGAATATTTTGATAGTTTCATTAGCTTTCCGCAAAAAGTGATCTCCGATTTCATTCAAGAATCGATTGTAGTACAAAGCTTTCACGCCGATCGTGTTACCTTTGATTTTAGAATTCATCACCTGTAAAGTAGGCACAGCACCTTTTATTATTTTGTTTCTGATATTTTGCACTGGTGCTGGGACGGTGCTAATTACTAGTACTACAGCTCCCAAAGCCGCTGTACCACTTTCATACGTCATCACAACTCCGAAACTACTGCTGGTTGTTGGGAACGTTGACAAATCACGATCTAAACACCACTGTGTACTGCCTTCATTTATATTTTGTGAATCGTATATGCAGATACTCTCCGTTGAGAAATTATGGATTGGATTCAAAAGCTGCAGACCAAGTACAAACCCTGGATTGCACTTGATGTTGTATGTTCTTGCTATATTTTCACCATAGTGTTTGCTGAAAACTAAATATCTGGTCTCTCCATTCACCAAACTTATGTCAGTTTCGAAAGCAGGTATAAATATGGGGCGATAGCTTGATTCATCCATATTGAACCCGGGATCTAAATTAAACCATCCAGCTAGTTCTCTTTGTTGAAGTCCCGTCAAATGTGGGTTATGGGATATTCCAGCCACGTCATTATTCTCAATAACAGATGTGTATACTTTCAGTCCCAATTGTTTAAAACTTATACCACTTCCTCTGTTGTTACTGAATTCTGAATTCCTTACGGTATTGACAGCATCAGCACTGTACAGATCGGAATATAAGATACCCAATCCATCGTGGTAATTGTTAGATATTTTAACACTCTCGAGACCATGCCGAGCAAAATCTACCTGAAGCGCTGGTTTAAAAGCATTTGAAGAATAATCAAGTAATCCAGCCTTTTCTACAGTAATGTATTGTAAATCAGTTCTTTCTGAAATAACGCTGAATCTCAATCCTGCCCAACTCGTTTCATAACATCTTATACCAACATCGTTTTCGTGGTCACAAGAATTTTCAAAATGTTCTCTAGTTTCAGCTTTGCATTTAGTGATATCAGTGTCAAATTCTGTGCACTCAACATTAGATAGAATAGTATCTTCAGTCATACCGGCAGTTGGTATTTCATTAGGTTCAAGAAACCAATCATTCGGATTTAAGACTAGACCAAGTTGATTGCAAACTACGGCAGCATTAATTATATTCCACCGATAGTTACATACCGTTCCCCATTTCTCGTCTATTCTTACTTGTAGTCTACCTTCATGCGGTGTGCGACCACCCAAAAGTCGAATAGGTACAATAGGCTCGACGTATCCGGGTGTAGTTGGTTCCATTTCTGTGTCAGTCTCATAAACACTATCATTCGTCATTGTGATTTCTTCTTTTAGAGTAAAAGTGATATCATTTGGACGCTTCCCTCTGGCTTCGAGTTTCCCTGCAACCATTATTCCTATGGCTGGCGGAAATTTTAGAGTAACTCCTGATTGCAAAATCAATTTTCCTCCAGGTCTGATATTGATATCTTTATCAACATCATATTCGCCTGATCTTAAGATTTCAATGCCTTCAACTTCACCACCAACTACAAAAGTACCTGGCACATTGAATTGAGGAACATACAGCGAATTATAATTTATTTGCGTGGCACCAGGGTTACTGCTATGCAAAAGGTAAGGCATGTAAAGTATTTTGGCCAAATTATATCGGTCTTTTCTGTGGAATAATCTGTTATAAACTTTTTCTTCCTCACCGAAGCCAAGCCAGTTGTATGTACAGTTTAGAAATTTGCTTTGGTCTTCAACGTGTGAACCGATTTCGTACTGAGATTCTGGGTTATTTATTATATTCCTGAATACATCGATGTTACTGGAGGCAAGCACGATTGTGGCTGCAACTCTACTTCTAGGAATTAATCGTGATGACACCCCTTCTAGTGGCTCAAATGGCTCCCTGACTTTGTTGTCTCTTAGAAAGTTCCTTGAAAATAATATGTATTGAATATCGCTGTACGGTGAGAGACCAAGATTCACAACGAATGGACCCCTGTTTCCAGCGAAATAGTTATGTTGTATCTGAAATCTGGCCGGTAATATTTCAAATTCTTCTATGTGTTTTCCCTCTATTCGGTTCATAATCACAATTGCTCCATAACTACCATGTTCAAAATAATTATATTCGATACGTCCCATAACGTTTAAAGCTGGTTGGATCTTCAAAGGCACTTTTAGGTTTTGGTAAAATCTATTATGACCTATTTGTAAATTGAGTAATCTAACAGGGTTATTCAGTCTCCAGCAGGTAGATATTTCTATCGTACTTTCCATGCTAGTGTTAAACCAATTTCCAGTAATATTAACCCAGCTATCACCACAGAAATTACCATGTAAAATACCAACATCCAGATTCTTAAATATTTCGGAGTATTCTACAACAGTCGTCTGGTTTATTGGTACGTATTCAGTCTCTTGTGAATTGTTCAGCCACACAGCCAAGCCAAACCCTTGATTTGAGCTCAATATGCTGCGTGACACGTTGCGATTCCCTCCAGTCATAGTTATGTTTATTCCATCGCCCTGGTTAAACGATATTCTACTCTCAGTCACATTAACATCTCCTGCTCCACTGACAACATGCAGACCAGCGACATGATTATTGTTCGATATTGATGTACGATGAATGTGAATTTGCGACCTTAAATTCTCAATGGCGACACCTCGACCGTTGTTATCCGATATGATAGTATCGGTCACATTCAAGTCATAAGTCTTACTCACTCCTGATGTCAACCTCAGAAAACCAACGATATCAGTTCTTGTATTGGCCCTGAATCTAACGAACATTCGATTTCTAGTTGAAGTAACACTCTGAGGTCTAGTGTGATTTCTGATACTGAACGTAAGCAAAAGTCTATCGTCCGCTGTTAAGCCATCGTAAACGAACATTTCTCCAGTATCATTTTGGTTAGTTAGAAGTTTGATGAAGTTTAATGTCAAAACGTGATCGGATCTGGTGAAGAATCTTTGGCTGCAATCTCTCTCCATGTTCGAATAGCGCGACTGTTCGATAGACATCTGCAATGGAAATGTTTGGCTAGGCGTGGACGCGAGCGTGCACAGGTCGAATATTTCGCTGCGATCGAGCCTCTCGTCAATATTCATTTCGTGCACCACGTATTTGACCCCGTCGCCGCCATTGTCGTGAATCAGGCAATTCTCGATCCTGGTCATGCCGTACGTAGAATTCACATACACGCCATAGCCCCTATTGTTTTGAATTGTGCAGTTGTTTATAACTATGGGAGCGTTCGGTGACGTCACGTTAATAGCGTTAAATGCAGAGTTAGATATCTCTATATCTTCCATTACCGGCGGTACTCCAATAATGTCTAAGGCACTAGTTGCATTGTTATCCCTGCCGAGACCGGCGTTTTTTATCGTTACGTGAACGAGTCTAGACATCGATGTGGGTACGTAGAGAGTGTTTACTGCGGTTAAGATTCGTTCGAAGACGGCGTTTTCGAATCGTATGCCTCTCCAGTGCCTTCCTGAGCTTCCAAGTTCGTTGTCGTCGTGGTGTGGGAGGCACTGAATGCCGAGGTCGGGGTGAAAGTCGCAGACTCCGGAGCCGAGTTGGCGGGAATTCCAGTCGCATTGAAAGAGGTCGTATTCTGTGCCTTTGCACCGGGGTTCTTCAAACAACAGTCGCGCGCGGCGCCCGGGCTGACGATCTATCCAGTTGTAGAAGGATCCTCCCATGAAACCGAGCTGTCTGCAAGCTGTCTCCATATCGTTGACGGTCCAACTGCAAAAAATAAATTGCCAATTAACTTGTGCACAACCTTGGCTATGGTTTTGAAAGCTACGAGTATAATGAGATAGTCTTTACCAAGCTTGTAATAACGATGTTCATAAGAACGCACTATATTAACGAGATAATGTGTGTTGGTACTTATTGCACATTGATTTTAAATCAATTGGAATGAACATGAAAGTAAATGGCTAAAATGGCAACTTTTTGCAAACTTCCATAAGGCAATTACGTGCATCGATCAAGTAAATAAATATGTATACAGCGTGTGGCCTGCAATAGGAGCAAACATTTAACACCCTTTGAAGTGATTTTTATATATTATTTTCAACTTACTTTCTCGAGTTCGTGCAGACAGACCGCCATTGTCCCCGGTGCAACAGCTGGACTCTTCCAGCCAGGATCGAGGGTCCATCTACCAGCCTGATGTCAGGGAATGGCTTATCCAGCTTTAATGGCTCTTCTGTGCTGGTGAACGTGATGCCACTTTGATGATTACCCTGGAAAATGAAAGAAAGTCGTGTTATGATACGGAGTCAGTAAATAAGGGCCTAGGAACGAAACATATTTTGCGGACATATTTTTTCTGTTACCCACAATATTATGAGTTTAATATTTCTTAATCATCAAAGATTGTACCTAATCTCGTATTCATAGGATGGGAGCTTTCTTTACGCAATTTACAGCTGTTGGTCTACTTAGATATAAAATACGAATAAAGTAGCTAATAACCCTATGTAATAGTCGCCAGCATACCAGTTTATAAATTTTTGTTGAAAGTAACTTATTCGATCTGGATAAGATACCACGGTGTTTACCTTGACGTGCTGTTGTCCGTACATTAATACAACCATATTTCGTTCTACTTTAGTAAGTATTCCGTGCTTCTTCTACAGTACAGCTTCAAGATTTTCACGAGCTTCACGTAGTTACTTCACGATTACATAAATTAGAAGCTATTCCTACGTTTTATTTTGAATATTGTATTTTATCAAGTTTATTAGAACAGTAATTTTTATTACCAAATCCCACTTTTCCACGATTTGATCTACGACTCGTTGGCGCCTATTGTTAACTATTTGTAGTTCCCATTTCAATTGCTGTTCCTACGCCTTACAAATCTATTGTTATTCATTTCGCAAGGAAATCGATTTGCTTGGCGAATTGACCAACAGACAGGGTGAGATTGGTGAAAAATGGGCGGACGTGCAACATTAGCCGGGGTTTTATTTAAGCAATGCTGTTTTCATTGCGAAAAGCAATCGAAGCGTTATAATTGTTAATGGTATAGATAGGTTTCACACACAAGTGTGAAAATCATGATTTATTGTAACATTATTAGTAGCGAAGTTTAAACTAACAAAATAGTAACTAAAACAATAGAACGCTACGTGTGGGTAAGCACGTAAGTAATAATAAAGGTAAGAAAGAAAAGGAAAGTATTATCATTAGTTCGATTTTGACTTCGATCGAATACTGGCTGCAAAAAAAACTATTGTCAATGATCCTCTTTCGTAGTTTTTTTTTGTGCTAATGGGGTCCAATGGCCAGTAATAATTCCACGTGACGTCACAATGGCTGCCGCGACTACACGCGCCCTTGCACTTCGCCATGGCTTCCTGCCTTTTGAGCCACCCCATTCATTCATACCGTCACGTTCTGCTAAGCGGCATGCCAACTGCCGGCCGGCCGACGGAATGTATGATGTAATGTAACATTATAGTTTGAACGTCAGCTCTGCCTTAAAATAAGAGTAGAAGCCCCTTTTCTAAAATTTATAATGGCACCAGGACGATTAATATATAACGCTGGAGTCAGCAGACAACAATCATGATTATGTAAATTATAAAGGCAAAGGATCTTCAGTAATAAAACTAATCCGTAAGTGAAACGCCGTCACCATTCAAACTATTTTCCGGAATCAAAAGTGCCCTTCTGTCTTATAGGATACGACACAATTTTTTATCTTCAAAATCATCTTTGAAGGAAAATCGTCAACAAACATTATCAATGAAGCAATCAACAACCTCCAAAAGCTAGAACCTACTAACCACATGAACATAATGATTCAGATCACGTCACAAGTCTTTTGTGGCAGGTCCTCTGTCCGTTAAATTGTCACGCATGGGCGACCACAAACGACTCGGATCACTTACAAGACGCATAAAAACTTGGACATCTTGGTCGGGGTGAGTAGACGACCGCGCAAGGACGGCCAAGGGATGACTCAGCAAGTTACTATGCAAGCTAAACAAGTTCTCTACGACGTCATTGAGTATGTAAAACGCGGCCGTTGGTCATTAGAGGAGGTGCTGTAGGAAATCGTTAGTGGTGAAACTTTTTGGCTTGTTGCACTTTACTACGACATGTAATGTAGTCCGTTAATGAGGTAGATAGAGCTAGCCTGTGCTAGAAAAAAATGTCTAACAATACGACCACGATTTTTATTTTAAAAGGTATGTGTCGCGCCACAACGAAACCACATCATCACACTAAGTTAATAAAATAAAAAAAGTTAACATTAGATAAGAACATGGTGAGTCAGATAAAATCATGAACCCAAATAATTTCATAGGAGCAAGTGATGTCATTGTACTCGTAGTTATTCGTCTTACAAAAAACATACCAAATACTAAATTAGCATAACGGTCGAAAACTGATAAAGATACCTACCATACAGCTCGCTTAGTATGTATTCCAGAGTGAACGTACATTTCAAGGTTTGACACAAACTACCTGCGGCACATTCGTGCCATTTGGCTGAAACCCTTGGTGAATCGATAGCAACTTTCTATGTAGATTAAAGTCGTCTAGACTCTACACAACGGTGTTTTAACAATACTCACCAATCATTAATCATATTAGTTTTAATTAGTCACGGACACGATCATCTCTTAAACAACTTCGAGCACAATAGTTAGTTGAACTTTTCTGATTATAGGATTAAAAGGCCAATAATAAAGCTGGCTGGATCCTAGCTCAAGGGATTAGCGTAGCTATCCAACGCGACAACGCAGCCAGCATTATAGTCTCCTTGCCACAAAGAAATGGTTTCGTTTTTGAATAGGTTAGTCTTATTTTTTTGTCATGGTATTTAGAAATTGAACTCCATAGCCATCCTAGCTAGCCTAACAGCTTCACATTCCTAGCCAGTCACAATAATAGCAGTCATTAAGTCGTTCAGAGAGTCCGCATCTGAGTAGTAGCATTGCTTTGTGTCCCAGCAAGACATTAAAATCCGTCCACGGATTCCTGTGTTATGGCCAATGCTTCCTGTGTTCACACTTGAGACTGTGTAGAATCATAAATAAACGTGTACGAGTTCCATATGTGGGGGACACATGCCATTGTCTTGGTTTTCAAACAATTTTACGATAATTTTTAAAGGAATTTCAATTGAACGTATCGAATGCGCGCCGAAGGTAAACTTAACTAAAATCTTGAGGTTTTTTCGATACGCAAACACAGTCTACTCGAGACAAAGGTTATTGTAATCAAAATTTCACAGTTGATAAAAGAAAAATGCATATGAATTAATAAGTAATAACATTGAATATGTAAAATAATAGACCTTTATTAAGTGTTTATTGAAGACCCACGTACTAGCATAGTGCCTATCTCGCTTAGAAATCGCTGGAAATCGTTCGCGATTAAGTCATCACTGAGAATTATATTCTTAGAGTAATAATTGCTTGGGATGCATCAAAATATATTACAAACAAAACGGTGCAAGAAAATAGATTTAAGTAGGTTCAGAGAAATTGGCGGACGTGTCTAAACTCTGAAGCAATCAGCATAGTAAGAAAGTTATTTTAGAGAAAAAATCTAGGACGGCAAATAGACTCAGTTTATCCAAAAATAAACGCATGCAGTTGTTATTGCTATAAAAAGGCAGACAAAAGAAGTTAGGGAGTCGCTATTAATTTAGAGTTAACAACCGTTACATTTTTGGATGAACACTGCTGTTTAAAGTCCTTGACAGTTAGTTAGCAAGCTTTTAGGTAGTCGACTATTTCAGATCCGCCTTTGACCCCATAAGGAGGAACAGTTAAGGTTCATTGTTCGATGCAAGGCCGAAATATAATGGGTACGAAGTAGAATACTGTGAAATTTAATTTCGAAATTGCCACAATACATTATGACTGAAACAATGCGAATCTCATGTCACAATTTCCAGGAAACAGTACCCTGGTGGTCCAATGTTAAACATTAATTTGAAAGCAGAGTTGCGAAAGGTGCTATGGTTTGTTTGTTGGCGGTGGACTGGACGGACAAACAGCCAAAAGTTTTATTTTTATGGTCAGCATTACTTAAAGAACACATTTTAGACACATCAGTAAGTCCACCTTTGTACAACATTATTAGTGCATTTAATTCGTTAAATAAATAATACATCTGCTCACAGTCTGATTATAAATACACACCCTAAGAAAAATAATAAAGGTACTGATTATTGAACTATCCTTTTCCGTGATGGAACTATTGCATTGTATTGGTTATGTTATATTATTAGTACAGTGCAAACATAATCTAAGTAAGTTTCTTATTTATACCAACTAACAAGTATTGCAAACTTTTAAGAAAGAAAGAAAGAAAAAGTAATTAATAGCATAACATCACAAACTATAATTGCTTCGATAGTAAGTCGAGTCACTCCAATAATTTTCTACTAGCCCTTCGTGTCTGAAGTAGTAATGGTACTAGCTGATAGGGTTCTTTGTGCTATAGGTCACGAAATCATGACAATCACGACTACGAGTGATGAAGCGCCGCACGCCCCGCGGGGAGGCACGAGGGTGGATGGGTCGCTTGAAATGGAATTGTAGAGAAAGACAAAAAAAATACTCATTCGTGGGTCTAAAATCTAGACGATGACATCTAATAAGCTAGGACGGAACGGAATGATATAAAATTAGCAGGCAGCAGATATATTGACTAACAACACTGCTGGAGATTGGCCAGTTAGTTATTATCAAGTTACAATAACCTCGTTCTTCCGATCGAAATACAACAACCAGTTATTTCGTGAAGGGATAGTAAGGTAGAGGTAGTAGCTCGGTGCTCATAGTTCAATCTACATCTGACTACTTATAAATTTGTAAAGCTTGTTTAGGTTTTAAAAAATGGCTTCATTATTATGTTTTTTTTGTAACATTTGTCAAGTTCTTATTATCAAGTCTCAAGAATCATGTCTACAATAATCAGAGCTCTTCTGCTAATCGTTATAGGCGTGATCTCGATCAAAAGAGACAATGACAGCACTTAGCAACTTTTACCGGGGACAGCAATTTTTTATGCCCATCGAAATGAAGTAGTCGCTTTTGTCACGCTTTTCACGAACGAACGAAACAGAGCGAGACGATGGTATCTCCTGTACCAAATGCAGTCGGCCCAGGTTTTTGGGTCACGTTGGCTGCACGATCCAGTGCGTTGGATGTTGGTAATCCTTTACAGAAGGCAGATTAGATGCCCTTTCTCGTGAGTCAGTAATTAGATGTAATTTCGTATGACGGGAAATGTGCCGCGATAATTCATTACTTGGGTTGAATGATTGTAAATACTTTCAATTTGAATTTAAGTGCATGTTCGTTCAGTTTCAGTTTAAAAATTTAAGTCACATGTTGGTTGCCTGTCGTGAACAGATCTAGCACTGTATTATTCGTTTTATAAGTACCTATACATAGGTTTTTAATTGGTTGTGCTGCTGGAGTTGATCTCTGACCTCTGCTTCGAGATTATTTTCATTATTTATTTAATTTTTGTAAAGTACACAGACAGATCAGGATCTTAACTAGCTTATAACTAAAAAAAAGTTCGAAATAACAGACTAAGCTGGGTGCTGTCCAACAAGAGTGTTACAATAGTGTATTAGTGTGTCCAACCAACAATAGTGTGTGTTGAAGTTGTAATGTAAAAAAGATATTGCATGGTGAATTTGGTAGGATCTTTTTACATCACAGAGTTTCTGTCATTCTGTAACAATGAATACAGATTTATCTTGGAACTTTCTTCTTTGCAGACCAGAAAATTAGCTCGATGCTATCCAAATTAGCGTTATGATCCGCAAAAGATAAAAACAATTAGACACCAGACAACTTATCATCAATCTCGTTCGATGTATGATACGACTATCGTAGTACGATAAGAGTTTAGTATGGTTTTCAGAAAATGGCTATCAGGTTTTGATTTATACTTTCTTAAACTTTTTGAAGCTGAATATTATGAGAGAATTATAGTAGTTTGTGGTACCCATTTCTGTCCTGCCTACGTGTATTGGTTATACAATCGACACTTCGTGCTTGCCAGTTCATTAGCACATGGATTAAATTAAAACTAATCGCTATGGACACTCATAGCACGCACTGACTTAATTGCACAATGTCCATTGTCCTGTATGCGTCCACCGCTGGGTATTGCAATATAAACGATCGTCATTACCATTCAAATCTCAGGATATTTACATCGCGAATGACTAACAACTCTCGAAGGCGCAACGTCGTCTTTTGCACTTGCAAAAGTCACTGCATTGAATAACCAGTTACTTTCAGTTTATTATACTTTACTGTTTTTGTCGTTGTTATGAAGGCAACAGCCAGTCAGGTTTCAATTAAAACTCGTTTTATTTTGATGGAACGTACAATCGAACGATGCTTCTGTAAATATTTATGTATTTTGTCTAGAACCTCTTGTCATTCAACAAACTAGTAAATGTAATCTGCAGTACCTACCATAGCATAATGATATAAATAGCTACGAGTATATCTGCGTTGTGCAAGAAACTGCATTTACGTACGGTCTCTTGCACGAATGAACTATTGCAACTGCAGACAAGGAAGACATTTAAAACTATTTCTAGTTGGCGTCTCACCGCATGCAGTATGTGTATGAACTGGGTCAACCTTTCGTAAAAATAATAAGGCATCCATTATCTCGTAAACTATTGCTTTTTCATATTTAGAAGGTAGGTATAACTCCCATTTCCTTTAATTTTAATAAAAGAATAGAAACTGAGAGTTATCTATTATAGTGACTAAGTAAAATTAAGAATGGTACATTGTGCGGTAAAAGGAAACACGACCAGACAATGTTTTGTCGGTTAACATAACTCTAAGAATAAAAGACCACTCTCCGCATTCAACCGCAAGCGTCAGTTGGTCAGTGCATTATGCATGTACATGAGTCATCATTGCGCAATTTTTGACTGCCTGCTTTAATCGATTTCGGATACGATCTTCCAGCCTGCCCGAAATGCTTTTGGGTAAATCCGAAATCGTGCATATCGGAGAGTTACACAAATTAAGGCGTAGCGAACAGTAGCGAACGTTTTGAAAAAAAAAACTACAGTAAGAGCGAAGGCGATACGCCTTTGACAATTGATGAACTTGAAACATGGATGGACGTGAACCAACCATACCTCTATTATGTAAGTCAATCCATTCATAAGTCTAGATACATAATAAGTTGTTATATACTTGTAAGTTTTATAAGAAGCTTGAACCTGAGACTGAGAACCAAACCGGCTGAAAGTGTTTTCATTACAAAAATTGGCAAAATCTACGAATACAAAACTCTTCACATGAGCATTGACTGTAGTTTTACGGTTTTTTGTTACCCTGTATTCATACATGGTTGATGCACTTGTCAAGCTGGCGACACGGCTATTACTTCACGCTGTGCGCACTGAGCACAGCACAGAACACCACGGTCTGGTGGCAGCACCGTATTTAGTAGATCCACATTATCGGACAACGAACCGAAAACTAGAGCTATGTTGCTCGTATAGGTAAATACCGTCGATTTTTCGGCTAGCTGCACTTCGAAAGATATACAAATGATTGAAAGCCGGCAAACAAAGAGCATTTAATTCGCATTTGTAGTGAAATGTAGGTACTCTTCCTGTATGACAAACTAAAACAATAGAAAGATAGAATACACAAACAGCCAAATTCGAAAGGAAGACAAAACAAATAGTCGTCCATCGAAGAAGAGTTAGTTAGCTACTGGTATGTTAGTCAAGAATAAACTGGATACGGAAAAAAATATGATATCCTGAAGATGCAATACATAGAAATCGGCTTAAATCGTTAATTGTGTTGTATATTCTACGACTCCTAGCTATTTCTTCAATAAGCTCTTGGAGAGGTAACAAAACAAGCCATGATTTCGTGAACCGTATCAGGTGTAGGGCCGATCTGAGGCGAGACGAGGCGTGCATGACGAGATCGCGCGATACGCAGGCATTGAACCCGCTTCACCTGTACTTGTTCCCAATCTCTCCTTAACAGCGTTCGCTGTAGATCTTGACAATAGCGAGTGTCTTTGCCTTGTTAGTAATGAAATAGGTTTGGCGGAGGGTCACATAAACTAATATGAAAATCCAATATTTGTTTACTCGTGATTATGGTTACAAAATATTAGTATTTTCGGTGTATGAAGCTGCGCTTACGAAACAAAACATAAAATGGTTCGGTCAATAAATGTCTACTAGGTGGGTATTATCCAAACGGGCTTTGTCGACATCGTCACCACTCACCACTCGGCCACCCACATCATTGAGTATCTAGATGACTTCACAGATTCACATTAATTTGTGAAAAGGTTATTTTATGTAGTTAGAGGCAACGATAATCAATAAAAACTGCTAGCTATCGTAAGAGCGACAGAACAATTTTGCACAAATTCAGTAATAGCTCAGATTAACCAATAGTGCAGATTCGTATCTTCAATCAACGGGATCGTTTAACATGGAGGCAATCTGTCTTATAGCTTTAATAGCACTGGGAGAACTGGTAACAAGCAATTAGCCCGCCCAAGCCAGGATTCAATGATCTTCAAGGTCTTGGGTATTAGCTAGATCGCAGCGATTTGCGCTGTCAAGCCTGGGAACATGGGGAATAAATGGCCTGGGAACCTATACGACGAACATTGCTCTTCATTGCTGCTTTTTTAAATCATTTTGTAACTGCTGTATACTACAAAAACTTCTAATAGGTAAATGCGATCATAAAGAACTCAAGTTTTCTAGTCTCCATATTCCCTGTATTTCAAGATTATTGCGACGAAAGATTGCAAAAAAGTACCAAGCAAGACTGATGTCATTCCGGTTTTGGTTCAGCCCACTTTTATCCTTTTGGATATTGCACCCACACAACCTGTAAATCGTGACTTACGTAAGGCCGATACGGACAGCAATTAGAGTTGAAGCGAATCCGATACTTTACAGTTTACAGTTAGCATTTAAATCATGACCCCAAAAATACTTAACAATTGTTCGAAGAAATCGTAACGTTTTGCGATCCGGAACGAATACTAGCGCCACCTCAGGTTCCATCTGAACTCAGGCGCAGACTCAAATCAGCTACCATATTGAACTCTATTACAGTTCTCGTAAAGATCATAATAAGGAAGGTGAAGTCGATGTGCTTAACAACCTTATTGAGTACAGAATACCATTCTTTGATTATGATCAAGCAGGTTAAATGGATCCTCTGATATGTGTAATGAATGTGAAAAGTAATGAATGCTCTGATATGTGTGGCGCTTATCTAATATGGATAATATGATTAACAGTTTACTCATGCGTTTGTTTTATCTTTAGATAGGGTTTGTGTAAATGATGAAAAGGAATTTTACTGGTTCTTTTTTCTATGCGTTTTGGTAGTAGAATTATAAATCAAGGCAGTATAAGTACAGAGGGTTTCACCTTCCAACCTTCTTTCTTTGTATAGAGAAACCGACTCAAGCTCGACTGATGAGACACAAAACAAAACACTCATTGGTTTCTAAAGAATATGATACGAGTTTGTTAGAAACCACTTATTGGTTCGTAGAATCACATACCTCACATCACTATCATTAGGTCCCAGAAGGCTTTGATAAGATAGACAAACAATGTAACGGAAGCAATAGCAATTTTATCAAGTGTCATGAATCAATGTTTAAATAGGTATATGCTAATGGATGAGTATGATTCACTCAGTCTCATTTTCAAGCGACAGTCGAGCCAATGACCAAATGAAAAAGAGATAAGTAGTGGGAAAACAAAATTTAATTCACATAGAAAATAACTTTACTCTCGAAAAAATTGAACATAATATTCCGCTTTTTCGGATGGACGTTGACATGTAGGAATAATTACGTAACAATAAAATTTCTGATTCATAAAAATAACATCAACTCAAGGAAAATCAAAGTTGTAACGTGGGAAACACCAATGTCATAATAACACACATAATATCACAATTAGTCAGTCTGATTTAAATACTCGTACCAGAAGCATAAGGAAATGTATCATTAAATTAAAAATAATATTCTTTTTGATGATTCATTTTCATAACGCGTATGATTGACCCAGAAAATTACGTAAATGTGCGTAAGTAGGTCTAACTTAGTAACTTAGACACAGTTGTAAGTTAGTCCAATCAACGAGGAGATTCGTTGTATGGAGACATCCGAATAATTCTCCCGTCGTTGAAACTTGGCACATAGTGAAAATAAGTAATACAGATTATAGATATACAATAATCCAATGATTTTTTTTACGAGAAGTTAGGTATTTATACCTAAACATGGAAATCGTTTATAACTCTCTGTGAAAAAATTCTCAGTCTGAAATTGTTCGTGTATACGTATGTATGTTTATGTTAGAATAGGTAAGAATAAGAATCCAATATTTTTTCGATTTCCGAGGTACTCAAAATTAAACTTTTTGCATTTTGCTCTATAACTTCTACCGAAAAAATTCTCTGCTCATTTTTGTTTTTTAATATGGTTTTATTTACGTATATAAGTAGCTTTATTAAGTTATCCAAAACATTTTTCGTTTCAATACTACAATTCTTATTATTACTTAATTATGGCTCGTGAATAATTGCTCAGGCAAATTAAATGCGTTTCTTAGTTAGGGGTCGCTCTATCGCAGTAGATTTTTCAATAATCCAATTAAAATTCCACTAAATACCAAGTTTTTAAAATATCAATAACGGGAAATAGTGAATATTACCGCCACTTAGAACCGACCGGGCGCGCGGCAGAGCAGTGGTGCGTGTGCTCATATCTAAAACGTACTGCAGTCAGTCTATCTGTATAAAAAAATGATGCAAGTGTTTGTAGGTAATGGCTGTCACCCGCGATAGCCCAGCAGCTAACTTAGGTGGTCTTGGAACTTGGGCACACGGGTTCTAATCCCAGTGCATCACATCGTATGTTATTTATTTGTATGTATGTTCTTATGAGTTCTTTTTCCTTTTTTTTAAACAAAATATTGTGTTATTGCAGTGATTATTTGCCAGTCGAATTCCGTCCTTATGTGTTAGAACGTAAGGATTATTTTGGCGGACGACTGACAGCGGAGTCTGGAACGCGGCGTGTGTTATTGTGATTTCTGTTGGGCGAGAGTAGTTCTTATTTTCATGAGCGGAAGGCTTGTAGTCGGCTGTGATGGATGATTGAGGATTCTAGAATGCCGTCTATTGTATTTCGGCGCCCGCGCACTCCATAGCTATCGTATAACTATAGTATACTATTATTAAATTATTGTGACGGTATTTAGCGCGCGGTCCTTAAAAGTCATTCTGTACAAAGAAAGACATTTCAGTTTTCGTTCATCTCAGTTACCTACTTGACCAATCAGAGGACAACGACTCATCGCAATATAATAATTACGTAAAGAGTTTAACGAGATATGAAATGAAAAGATGGACCAAGAAATAAGTAAACGACTATGGAAAAGCAAAAGGCTTAAGCGACACTTTGACAGATATTGGTCTTAAATGGTCAACACTCGGTAAAAAAATAAGCTATTTATCATGTGTGAGTGACGTCAAACGTCACGTGACATCACACGCACGCGCAGTGTCGGATTACACTTACGTAAACACACGTAACTTCTTGGAAGGACAACCGATTACAATTCTGTAAAGAGTGTTTTGTGACTGAATGTTATGCCTATACTTGTGTCAAAACAAATTAAATTTTAATGCGGGTAGTTATTTTATAATGGGCCATAATAAAATAACTACCCGCCCATAACGACAACATTAGTTGTATTCAGCAAGATTTTCTGCGTCGTTTGAGCTGGGTTTGGTGTAAATCAGGATTGTTGTAAAATATGTTCATAGAATTTATCGGAGCATATTGAATGAAAGAAAGAAAGAAAAGTAATTTATTTGGTACACTACAAAAGTACAAAAATAAACAGTATATAGAAATTAAATTAAAACATTTATAGGTAGTGAAACCAAATTGGTTTCAACTCAGCTTTATTGCCATGGCAAGCCATGACGCTGGTTTTCAGTGGATACCATTGAGGTTTAGATGTCACCACCAAACCATATTAAAATTAAAACAAAAGAAAACTTTTAAAAATCCGAAAATGAAATGCTATGCTTACATACTAGGTATTATTTAATAACAAATCAGTCTTAAAAACAATAGAAACGCGCGCGTGTGTGTGTGTTTGTGAAACGGCTGTTTAATTATTAACCTTTTGGCTCTCGATTAGAAAAACTCTGAGACGGTGTTTAAAGGAAACTAAAGAATTTGAATTTCTAATCGGTGGTGACAAGTTGTTCCAGCATTTCGTGGCAGCATAACGAAAACTGCCACGAAAAGCAGGCATTTTGTGTTGTGGGCACATTAATCGGGATGCAGTTCTTGTGGTAGTCTAGAAAATTCTAATTTTTCGTAAAGGTAGGCGGGTTTCTTGTTTTTTATGATTCCAAAAAGCAGCGTCGCAAAGTGTAGGGTGTATCTAGCTGACACGTTAAATTATTGCGGTTTAAGAACGGAGTTATATGTGAACGTCGGGGAACAGGGAAGCAATAACGAGCACAAGCAAGAATGAATTAATGACTTTCTTTATATCGTACAATGTCATTCATAATAATAAATAAACAATTAAAATTACAAATAATGAATATCAATTAAAAATTACATTTGATAAAATTAAATTAAAAGCACGATTTTTCTTCTATTAAAATCTAGGTAGAACGTACATTAACGATCTGATTAATGAAAAATATGACTGCCCCATTACCTATAGATTCAATGGAAATCAAAATACTGTTGGTTCCTCCGCCGCAATCTGCATCAGCAAGAAGCCTTTGTACTTTAGGCGTTGCAGAAACAGCATTCTAAGGGATTTATTGAATGTCACTTTTAGCGCCTTTTGCGTATAGCTGACCCAAAGGGAGCCCGAGTAGAGCAACTGGCAGTGTTTGAGGTTAAGGCTGCGTTTCCACCAGAGATGTGCGAGGATGCGTAGCGAGGAATGTGTTTGTAAAGAACCAATAGAATCGCTTCATTTACCTCGCCTCGGTCAGCACAGCTCTGGTGGAAACGGCTCAGCGGAGCTAGGTTTTTGCGCATACAAAACAAGCGAAGAATGTGTGCGAGGGATGTGTACGAGGGATGTGTGCGAGGGATGTGTACGAGGGATATGTGCGAGGGATGTGTGCGAGGAATGTGTGCGAGGAATGTGTGTTGAATAGGTTTGCGCATATACCGCACCCCTGTCGACACATTTCACAGCTTCGCAACGCATCCTCGCACCACACATTAATGCGCATTTTCACAGCTCCGCTACACATCCTCGTAGACACATTTTCATCGCACAGCTTTGGTGGAAACACCCACACATTTTCACAGCACAGCTAGACATCCTCTTACGACACATTTCCATCGCACATCTCTGGTGGAAACGCAGCCTAAGACCTCCGTATGTGTTTTTGACATTTAGAATAGATTTGAAATTCTTTTAGAGAAGAAGAAAAATGACAGAAAACATACATAGTCGGATTGATTCCCGATTCCCGATTAGTTATCTGTTTACATTGTTTCTTAATAAAGTGAATATTTAATCAGTACCTACCTATGTTTAATACAAAATTATTTAATCTGCAAGTAAGAACAGGCAGTATGCTTTAAGGAGAGTTAACTTAACTTCATTACTACATCGAGCAAACCTCCGGGCCAGCATATTACTCCGGAATGCCAAGGCGTATTTAAAAAAAAATAGAATAAGCGACACTAAAAGTCTACTAATTAATAATAAATATTGTTGGTTTTCTAATTTTCTTGTTGTATTTATAATTAAATTTATTTTATATCTGGTTGAAGTGATTAAACTAGACTGGTTGCACCCGCAATCAATTAAAAACGAATAAATAATTGTTTATGTTTGTTTAGTTTACAGTTCTCATATATTATTTACTTTGTTACTTAAACACCTCACAAAATATTGAAGTAAACAAATTAAACGTAACACAATGAACTGATTTTTGCGTTTTTTGTCTATAATCGGGCAAAGGTTCGGTCATATTTGTTGCACCCACGACAGCAGTTTGAATTTTCCTCTTGGCTATTGAAATTATGTTTTAAAATCCTTGTTAACTAATAATATATAGAAAACATGTAAAATGTAGACTGTCATAGATTTATTTCATTAAATAAGTTTATTAGATTTATTCACCGCTAAAAATTACCATAACTCAAAGTCTGAATCAAAAGTTCCATTTGTAAAATTTTATGGGATATCGATATCTGAATAGTCTATTTATTTTTCAGCTCAGGGTGATTCCATTTTCGCGGGTGCACCATTTAGAGGAATGTTATAATTTCGTTTAGTGAAATAAAAAACTTATTCAATGAACTTAGTCTATGAAAGACTACATTTTATATGTTCTCTATATATTAGTTAACAAGAAATTTAAAATATAATTTCAATTGCCAAGAGGAAAATTCAAACTGCTATCGCGGGTGCAACAAATATGACCGCACCTTTGCCCGATTATAGACAAACATTGTGTTACGTTTAACACGTTCGCTGCAATACAAGGCTTAAAAACCCGATGCATGTACTCCCACTCTGTGCAGAAGCAAGAAACAGTAAACTTCCCCTGGTGCGGCGGCTGTGTAAGGAGCATTTCTGTATGATTAAAAGAGACAAGTATAGGTTTGAGTTTACTATCTTAAGAGCTACTCAAAAAAGCAAGAAAATGGTGCTAAGGCCGTTTGGCCTGATACCGCACTAAATGATTTTTTTCTCAATTCCTTGCGGGTAACGGGCTGAAACGCCCGTCATAGAATACAAGGTCATTTCATCCCTTCCCGCACTGTTATAGGTAATTGAATTGTTTACTCAATTTTATTATAGCGGGAACGGACGTAAATACGATAATGCATTATTCGAGTGTTTGTTTACGTTTTTACATGGTTTTGTCGAAGTTTGATTGTTTAATATTTCTCGGCCAAGATGTATGATGTAGAAATATGTTAAAAGTGAATGTTCTGATACAGACAAATCAAGGTGGAGAAAGGTGTTTGTGTAAAATATTTTAAAAATCTTTTTTTCTGTGTAGTATGTAAGAACTGCCTCGGTGGCGCAGCAGTAAGAGGGTCGCATTTTTAAGCGACGGCTGCGCCAGAGGTCCCGGGTTCGATTCCCAGGTCGGGCCAAAAATATGTACCTGGGTTTTTCAGTTCAGAAAATCTCAGGGAAGCCCGGAGTTTGGAAGTTGGCGGTGTTTCACCCCCGTGCCTCGGAAAGCACGTAAAGCCGTTGGTCCTGCGCCTGATCTCTCTCCGGTTGTGTCAGATTGCTGGCCCATCGGGCTATGAGAATGAAAGGAATAGATAGTGCACCTGTGTTTGCGCACACACTTGTGCACTATAATATGTCCCGCGCAGTCGGTTAGTCGTTGTGACTGGCCACCGTAGTCGAAATCGGCTAGGGGGACTATTATTATTATGTAACAAATTATAATTACTGCGTTGTATGATTTTATTAAAAAACTTATCTCTTTGTTTTTTAAATAAATTACACTAAAAATATTATTTCGATAACTTATACTTATTTCCCAACACTAAAACTTATTGAAATAAACCAATAATTCGGTGCGGTTTCGGGTTATAAGAAATTATCGCGGGTGCAACCAGTCTAGTTTAATCACTTGAACCAAATATAAAATAAATTTAATTATAAATACAACAAGAAAATTAGAAAACCAACAATATTTATTATTAATTAGTAGACTTTTAGTGTCGCTTATTCTATTTTTTTTTAAATACGCCTTGGTATTCCGGAGTTATATGCTGGCCCGGAGGTTTGCTCGATGTAGTAATGAAGTTAAGTTAACTCTCCTTAAAGCATACTGCCTGTTCTTACTTGCAGATTAAATAATTTTGTATTAAAAATAGGTAGGTACTGATTAAATATTCACTTTATTAAGAAACAATGTAAACAGATAATTAATCGGAAATCGGGAATCAATCTGACTATGTATGTTTTTCTGTCATTTCTTCTTCTATAAAAGAATTTCAAATCTATTCTAAATGTCAAAAACACATACGGAGGTCTTAACCTCAAACACTGCCAGTTGCTCTACTCGGGCTCCCTTTGGGTCAGCTATACGCAAAAGGCGCTAAAAGTGACATTTAATAAAGCCCTTAGAATGCTGTTTCTGCAACGCCTAAAGTACAAAGGCTTCTTGCTGACAGTATTTTGATTTCCATTGAATCTATAGGTAATGGGGCAGTCATATTTTTCATTAATCAGATCGTTAATGTACGTTCTACCTAGATTTTAAGAAAAATCGTGCTTTTAATTTAATTTTATCAAATGTAATTTTTAATTGATATTCCTATGAACATATATTACAACAATCCTGATTTACACCAAACCCAGCTCAAACAACGCAGAAAATTTTGCTGATTACAACTCAGTTAAGACCAATATCTGTCATAGTGTCGCTTAAGCCTTTTATTTTTCCATAGTCGTTTACTTATTTCTTGGTCCATCTTTTCATTTCATTTCTCGTTAAACTCTTTACGTAATTATTATATTGCGTTGAGTCGTTGTCCTCTGATTGGTCAAGTAGGTAACTGAGATGAACGAAAACTGAAATGTCTTTCTTTGTACAGAATGACTTTTAAGGACCGCGCGCTAAATACCGTCACAATAATTTAATAATAGTATACTATAGTTATACGATAGCTATGGAGTGCGCGGGCGCCGAAATACAATAGACGGCATTCTAGAATCCTTAATCATCCATCACAGCCGACTACAAGCCTTCCGCTTATGAAAATAAGAACTACTCTCGCCCAACAGAAATCACAATAAACACACGCCGCGTTCCAGACTCCGCTGTCAGTCGTCCGCCAAAATAAGCCTTACGTCCTAACACATAAGGACGGAATTCGACTGGCAAATAATCACTGCAAAAACACAATATTTTGTTTAAAAAAAAGTAAAAAGAACTCATAAGAACATACATACAAATAAATAACATACGATGTGATGCACTGGGATTAGAACCCGTGTGCCCAAGTTCCTAGACCACCTAAGTTAGCTGCTGGGCTATCGCGGGTGACAGCCATTACCTACAAACACTTGCATCATTTTTTTATACAGATAGACTGACTGCAGTACGTTTTAGATATGAGCACACGCACCACTGCACGCCGCGCGCTCGGTCGGTTCCAAGTGGCGGTAATATTCACTATTTCCCGTTATTGATATTTTAAAAACTTGGTATTTAGTGGAATTTTAATTGGATTATTGAAAAATCTACTGCGATAGAGCGACCCCTAACTAAGAAACGCATTTAATTTGCCTGAGCAATTATTCACGAGCCATAATTAAGTAATAATAAGAATTGTAGTATTGAAACGAAAAATGTTTTGGATAACTTAATAAAGCTAGTTATATACGTAAATAAAACCATATTAAAAAACAAAAATGAGCAGAGAATTTTTTCGGTAGAAGTTATAGAGCAAAATGCAAAAAGTTTAATTTTGAGTACCTCGGAAATCGAAAAAATATTGGATTCTTATTCTTACCTATTCTAACATAAACATACATACGTATACACGAACAATTTCAGACTGAGAATTTTTTCACAGAGAGTTATAAACGATTTCCATGTTTAGGTATAAATACCTTACTTCTCGTAAAAAAAATCATTGGATTATTGTATATCTGTAATCTGTATTACTTATTTTCACTATGTGCCAAGTTTCAACGACGGGAGAATTATTCGGGTCACAAAAGCTTCGTTGATTGGACTATAAGTACTCAGTGAATAATAGACACGTGCCTATGTGAGAAGCGTCTCATAAAACTCAATTTATTTTTCAATAGAA